>JAMJFZ010004114.1:14897500-14922500 GCA_026225945.1 Cricetomys ansorgei
CCCATTTCACAGAGGAGGAAAGAGAAGCAACCGCCATCACTCAGCTATTGATGTAGGAGGAAGTGCAATGCCCCTATCCCCACCCTGCTGGCTCCCAGGGGCCACTCTCTTTCCCTTCACTGCCAGCGTGGCTGAAGGTCTGGGCCCATAGTTCTGGTGGCTTGCTCCACCTGGAATGCTGTCTCCTCCCCCAGGTCAGCTTGGCCAATGTCTTGTCCGGAAGTCTTCACTCAGATATCACCTTTCTCTTACCCTGACAGCCCTAGTTAACTGTGGTGGTTTTCTAACATGTCACAAGTTCTCTGACATTCCAGCCTTCACTTCCCCTCTCCCTGAATGTGGAAGAGACGGCATGACTCACTTCTCACAAATAGGCTAGAACAGAGCTGATGTAGATGCTTCTAAGACTAAGGTATGAAAGATGCTGTGCGTGCTGCTGCTCCTCCTGCTCCTCCTCCTCCTCCTCCTTCATCTTCCTCCTCCTCCTCCTTCTTCTCCTTATTGAGATGGGTTCTCATGTAGCCCAGGCTGGCTCAAACTTGCTATGTCACTGAGGATAGCCTTCAACACCTAACCGCTGCCTCCCAAGTACATGGATTACAGGTGTGCGCTGCCATATCCAGCTTTGGCTTTTTCTTGAAACAATCACTCTGGGGGAAGTGAGCTGACAAGGTGTGGAAACACTCGAGCAGCCATGGAAAGGCCCACAGGACAGTGAACCACAGTTTCTTGGCCACAATGATCTGTCACTACAGCCCTTCACTGGTCTTTGCCTTTGTCAGCCATCTTGAATGGCAACCCCCAGCTCCAATGAAGCTTTTTAATGTCTGCAGACCTGTATTTTGTTTGCAGCCTCATGAGATACCCATATTCAAGTGACTTCTGGATTCTTGACCCCTAGTAATGGAGGTATCAAATGTGCATGTTTTAAACTTCTAAGTGTTGGGGTAATGCGTTAAACGGCAAGGTAGCTACTATATTAATATTGCATTCTGTCTCTGTTCCATTTCTGGAATGGGACTCATCTCGCTCTGATTTTTATTTTTTCTAAGCACTTACACCTGAACACACTACACAGTGCACTTCTTCATTGTTTAATTGCTTATATCTTCACCATATGTGTGCCAGCTCCACAAAGACAGAGATTAGCCTGTACCCAGTGTACAGGTGTACAGTGTGCAGGTACCTAACACAGTGCCTGACATTTCATTAAATATAAAATACTATCAATTTAAGATCTTACCCCCCCAAAAGGTAAAGTAAATGTGAAAAAGAATCTGTGTGTCTTCAAATGAATGAACTCCCCAGCAGTGCATGAACTGGGTGTGGTGATGGCACACACCTGTAATTCCAGCATTTGGAGATGAGGCAGGAGGATCAGAAGTTCAAGGTCATCCTTGATTACATATGGAGTTTGAGGCGACAAAGATCTGCCTGAACTACACAGAAAGATCTTGTCTAAAACGATGGAGGAAAAGGCAAAGAAAGAGGGGAGGGTCAGAAAAAGCCTCCCTCACAAGTGGTTGTGGTGGTTTGAATAAGAATGGCTTTTAGAGGGTCACGGGTTTGAATGCTTGGTCCACGGTGGGTGGAAATTTTGGGGAAGGATCAGGAGGTGTGGCCTCAGAGGAGGTGTGTCATTGGGGGTGGGCTTTGAGGTTTAGAAAGCTTGATTTTAAAAGCTCCATTTTGAGTTAGCTCTCTCTGCTTGCTGTTTTTGGTTCCAGATGTGCGCTGTCAGCTGACCCAACCACCACACCTTTGTTTTTACCATCATAGACTCTAACCTTCTGGAACCATAAGCCAAATTAAACACGTTCCTTTATTATTCTCCTTGGTCGTGGTGTTTCGTTACACCAAAAGAAAAGTAACTGACACTGAAGGAGAGCAGGAACCAGTTCTGCCAGGAACAGAGGAACATGTTCTGGGCCAAGGAGCATGGCGTGCAGAAGGGCTCGGCAGGGAAGAAGCTGGCAGGTTGGGAGTCCTAAGGAAGGCTCTGGGGGTTGGAGGCTGGTAAGTCCAAGTCCATGATCAGACAGGCTAGCCAGGGTCAGGCCATGCGAGTGTGAGGTCAGGGAACATGTTGGATTTCTAGGGGAATAGGAAGCTACTGGATCCAGGAGTCACTTTGGTGTCCCATTAGGCCCACAGCCCTGTAACCCGTGAAAAAACAGAGACAAAGGAGGGGACAGGGACTCAAATACCCGTAGCAAAATCAGCATTAGGGCAAAGATCAAATTGAGTCCTTAGAATTCTGCTGAGAATTTTTTTTGGTGTTTTGAGATAGGGTTTCCCTGTGTAGCCCTGACTGTCCTGGAACTCACTCTTGTAATCCAGGCTGGCTTCAAACTCAGAAATCCACCTGCCTTTGCCTCCTGAGTGCTGGGATTAAAGACTTGTGTTACCACCACCCAGTTCTGCTGAGAATTTATAACACGTGTTTTCACAGGTTCATTTCTTATGGCGATAGATACATTTGTGTACACTTTGTATGATGATATATGGTATGTGGAATACATATACACAATGAAAACACATGTTATCACACACACAAAGGCTCTCAATGTCCTTATGTAAAGTGGTGCAAATAGGCCAGATATGGTGGCGCACACCTTTAACCCCAGCACTCAGGAAGAAGAGGCAGGCAGATCTCCGTGCATCTGAGGCCACCCTGGTCTACCTAGGGAGTTCCAGGACAGCCAGGGCTACTAGACATACTCTACTTCAAAGAAGAAATGATGCAAACAACTGAGAGCATTAATTAAGTCAATAACTTATACCATTATGTCAATAACTGAGAGGATTAGGTCAATAATTTATACCATTAAGTCAAAAAGGCTTTAAGTCAATAACTTACAGTTATCATTAAGTCATCCGTAGGTAGCTAACACACCTCAGACAGTATAGACACCAGGTAAGTGGTTACTACATGTTGCCTTGTTTAGGGAATATCGACAAAGTTTCTCTACGTGTTTAGAACAGGCACCGTTTTGGGAAGAATATTGACATGTAGTTGTTTAAATCCATGCATGCAAAGCCCAGGGATGCAGAAGATGGGCAACTAATTTAAACTCTTTAGACACAGAAAGAGAGGAAAATAGGAAGGAGTAAGAGGTGTCCGTGGGTCTGGCTGCATGGGTTAAACACACAGGATGCCATGGCAGCCACTGAGTCTAATCAGGTCCAGATCCCAGCTCCTCCTCTCTACTGAATGGCTTCTCTGTCAACTCAGTCCTGGACAGTCCTGGGGACTCAACGTGAGCCTGGCTCTGGGGCAGTGGATGTTCCAAGGCCCCTGAGGGTCAGGCTGGGACCACAGCTTTGGTTTTTATTCCTCCTTTCTCTTCCTTTTCTCCTGAGAACTCTGTCTCCAAGAAAGCTGACCTAAGACGCTCATGACTGTGAGTAGGAGGCTGATGTACACTGTTCCACTCCATCCACATGGAGGGATCTCTGGCAGGGACTTCTCTTGATCATGATGATGCTCTCCGGGATGCCCCACTTCTCATTTTATTCCTGGCAATCCCAATTGAACCGGTGACCCACTTCTTTTGGCCAGAGCCCTCTACACCCTAGCTCATTAGACTAGGATGGATCACAGGTTCAAGCTGGGCTAAAGTCTTTCCCTCTGGAAATTTGAAATAATGCCCGAGTTACACAAAAAGAAGCCCTAAGATAAAGACATCTACCTTCATTCTACAAATATAGGAAGGAGCCTGCTCTTCAGCTCATGGGAACCACAGAAAAGAATGGAGTGAGAATTAGCCTCCTTCCACGACTCCTTCTATGTCCCCGGTGCCCAGGCTTTCCACAGGGCTTAGGTCTGTGGGCACAGGGTGCTTCAACTTTTGGCATCTCTGCTCTGCATTGTCAGAAAATACTTATGCAGGCCCAGGAGTTTAAGATCTGCTTAAGAACATGACAAGCTTGCCACCTGCCCTTGGAAGCTGTTACTTCTAGCCTGGCATCAATAGATGTGCCCAGCTTTGTATCCAGGCTCAAAGAATGCTTCCAGACCCTGCACTCTCCCCTAATGATTGCCTTGACATCTGTTGCTGTGGGACCCAGAGTCAGAGGCCTGGCATAGTCATGGCAAGGGGAGTCTGTTCCGAGAGGCCTTGTCTCAAGAACCTTGAAGAATCGAGCTGATAAAGGTGTCAGTGGAGAGCTCAAACCAGGCGTGTCTCCCCCATCTGAGTCATCTCTGTGTCTCTAGTACCTGCTTTGATGCCAAGCACAGAATAGGTAAAGGGGGCATTCACTGACTCAATGGCTGCTACTCAGTCTTGTACTAGGGGTGCTGTGTCTATTCAGTCGCCATGGAAACCTTTGAATGGGACAAGGCTAATAGAGTCACGTTTGCTGTTTTATGTGGGAAGGGTTAGGATGGCACAGCGCAAGAGTATAGGTTTTGGGAATACTCTGGAGTCATAGGTTTAAGTTTTACCTCAGAGTCTTAAAATATGAGAAACGTTGGGCCGGAGTGTGCCGGCTCAGTGGTTAGAAGCATGCACTGCTCTTCTAGAGGACTCGAGTTTGATTCCCAGATCCCAGTGTCAGGGGATTTAAACATCCGACCTCTGTGGGTACTGTGAGAGCTAAAGTTATGTTTTAAGTTTTATGCCAATGCCTGGGCAGGGAGTTTGTCAGGATGTATGATTGCCCCTGATTGGACCTGGTGGGAAATATGTGGCCTTATAGGTTCTGCCTTTATAAGCATCTGCAAAATGTTACTTGTTGCCATTTTCTGGGAACGCTGGAATGGTCCTGGCAAGAGTCCATCATCTTGGCCAGTATTTAATTAAAGCTTGCTTCAAATTTGGCTCAAATATTGTGGTAGTGGTCTTATTCTCAACGGTGGGATTAACAGTACCTGCGTTCACATGCACACACCCACACACAAGACACATACACATAATTTAAAAGATAATAAAAACAAATCTTTTATAAAAAGAAACATTAGGGAAATTATTCCTTCTCTTTGCACCTCAGTTTTTTCATCTATATAATGGGAGTGATATTAACAACTACCTGACTGAGTAACTAGGAGGATTAAGTGCCACTTGCTGCACTTAGCAGTACTATCTCAGGGTTAACACAAACTAAGAACTCAGTACAATTTTTCTTCACTCCTGTATTTTCTATAGCACCTGGCACATGGCAAAGCGTTCAGAAAATGCTAAGTCAACTTCAGGCCATCCTGGGCCACCCAGCCTTGGTTAAGCTCTCCTTGGACTGCAGCTTTATAAATAGCCCAGGATAAACCCGCAGATGGAGTGACTTGCTGAGCCCAGGTAAACCACAGCAGAGTTGTGAGAGAATCAGTAACTGATTCCTGCTTTAAGGCTTAGGTTCCCTGTTGGTACACAGCAGAAACAGAAGCTAGGAAGAGCTGAATGATGGTCAGCTTCCATTGCCAAACTGACTGGATATGGGGTCACCTTGGAAGCGCACTGCTGGCAGGAGCGGGGTGGGGGGGGCACATGTCTGGGATCTTTCTAGAGAGGTTTATTGGAGGAGGGAAAGCCCGAATACTGATGTCACTGTTACATGTGCTGGGAGGAGGAACTGAGCCGAGCACCAGCATTCGATTCTCTCTGCGCCCTGACTGTGGACAGTGTGACCGCCTGTCTCCGGCTCCCGCTATCCCATCTTCCAGCTGTGGCAGGTCGCATCCCTTCTCAAACCTCCAGACAACAAATTCTTCCTTCTTCAGTTGCTTCAGCCAGGTATGTTTTACAATCATAGAAATCTAGAAATCAAGAAATCTGGCATGGCCAGGTTGGAGGTGGTCCTTGGGAGCAGGTGGAACAGGGTGTTCTTGCTGTATCTCTTTTCTTTCATCTTCTGCATGTTAGCTTCAGCTGTGACCATTGGCACTCTGTAGAAAACACTGATTTTTATACCTTGCAACTTCAGCTAATGACAAAAACCCAACTTCTTTCTTGGTGCCCCATGTTCAAGACATCCCTGGGAAGAAACTCACTGGCCCAACTTAGGTCAAGCACCTCGCTGGAAAATTAACAGGTGATGAGGTAAGACAGGATCCAGGTGACACATTCTATCCTTTGCTCTGAGCTTACCTATATTAACTGACTTTAGCTTTATAACACAACAGGCTGATCAGAGGTGTTATCCTCTCCTGTTAAGAAAAACGAGGCACAAGCAACTTGCCCCAGGTCACACAGCCAGAAGAAAGTGCAGCTGGGATCCTACCCAAGGCTGCCTGACTCCAGAGCCCACACTCTTAATAACCATGTTACTCCATTTTTCCCTCATACTAGGTTTCTAGGAAATCCAAAGGGCTGAGGGCTGGCAGAGTGGGAGCATTCCACAGAAGGAACTGGGTACTAGCCTAGAGGCGGGGAACCTCTAGGAGCTCTTAGTCAAACTGCATTCCAATCTCTAACGTCTGTCACGTGGTGGTGACACTGGAAGGCGTGGAAGGATGTAGGGACCCTGGGTGAATGTTATCTGGAAATGCTTTTGATTCAAGGAATTTCATCAGTCAGGGAGGTGAATGTTCAAGGTTACCCAGCAAGTCACTGGCTGACCAAGATTTTAACCCTCCACTGAAGGAGTTTTCCTCAGGCTTTCACTATTAACTATGAGGCCCAAGCTTTATTTCTTTCTCAAAGGATGGAGAGTGATAGTGGGGTGTTTGTGTGGGGGGTGGGGGTGAGGTGGGGAGAAACCACATACTATCTCTCTGCCAATCTCCTTAAGGACCTGCTCTTACCTAGCAGAAAGGAGTTGTGTGATAACCTCTAGTCGTCTTGTGAATGAGACCATGAACACTTCTTCCATGAATGTGCCAATTCCCAGAGGGGAGAATCCTGTGCTCTTGAATGTCCAGCCCAGAGCAGCCCTGGCTGGGCCTATAAGAGGTAGGCAGAAGGTGCCCTGTGGTTGAGTCCTTCCTCCAGCACCTAGCTTAGATTACTAAGGGGAATAGAATTGGACAGTAACGGGCTACCAAGGTGCCTTTGGGCAGCATAGTTCTGAGTCTGCTGGGAGCTACCCTTGGAGGAATTTCCCAGGTACACCTTGATCATTTTAGTGAAGGAAGAGTGTCAATGGAAGATCATATCTATTTGTCATGTCCCAAGCAAGTAGCACCTCAAGGGGATGAGGAAAACTGGGGTGGAATTACTTGGGTAAAGAAATGGCACTTTCTCACAAGGTGTCAAGATGTACCCATCTCGGGAAGGGAGCGAGCCCTCCATGCCCCAGTGTTCACAGTGACCAGGGAAGAAGTCTTGGCTCAGCTGGGTGACTCCCAGCTCTTTAATCAGAGCTGTGATTAATCGGAAATCTAAATGTGAGTCATATATGCAATTGGAAATGTTCAAGTGGCCACATTTTACTAGACAGGTGCTTTAACCAACTAAGCAACGAGGCCCTACCTGTAGCCACATTTTAAAAGGAAAAGGGAAATGAGTGAAATTAGTTTCAATGGCATGTTTAATTTAACCCCTTCCATCCAAAACTTCATTATAGTACGTAATTAATGTAAAATTATTTATTATTACTGTTTTTGTTGTTATTGTAGTGCTGGTACTCAAACCCAGGATGTCGTGCGTGCTAGGCAAGCACTCTATCATCCAGCCACGTTCTGGCCCCAGGACATAAAGCTATCATGGTTTTTTGTACTAAATCTTGAAAGCTGGTTTGTGTTGAATACTTACACCACAATTTTTAAGAATATTTATTTAAGCGTGCGTGTGCGTGTGCGTGTGTGTGTGTGGGTGTGTGCGTGCGTGTGTGTGCATGTGTGTGTGTGCGTGTGTGTGTGCATGTGTGTGCGTGTGCGCATGTGCGTGTGTGTGTGCATGTGTGTGTGTGTGTGCGTGTGTGTGTGCATGTGTGTGTGTGTTGTGCACATTTACAGATGTGTGGAGGTCAGAGGACACATGCAGGACACAGGGATTGACTCAGGTTGGTAGGCTTGGTGGCCAGCAGCCTTTCACTCACTGAGCCCGCTTGCCAGACCCATCACACTGCAGTTTTGACTCCCCACCTGTCAAATGCTCACTCACCACAGGGGGTGAGTGGCTTCCATACTGGACAGATTGATTTTTAGAGCATGGGTTGTGGATATGAAGATGCAGAAGCTTCAGAACATCTTCCTCTTGGGATTGCCCTCGGGAGGACGTCAAGGCCATGTGGTCAGACTTCTTAGGCACAACAAAATAAATGGCTTTCCTCAAGGAGTCCTAGAAAAGCTGATGTCTGCAACCCTGTGTCCTGTCTCCCAAAAACACTTCTATGCCAGCAGATGCCTGCCAGGGGAGGCAGTTGTTGATAGCGACCATCACAGTATTAAATGTTAAAGGGGACTGGGTTCCACCCTGGCAGATGCCCTCTCTTCTGTTACCTTCTCCTTCTTTGGAGAGAATGGGAAATTTTGGGGTGACTCTCTAGACCTGACTGGAGATCCCCTCCCCCATGGCTATTTCTGCCTATAATGAGCTAGCCCCAGCTTGAAAGCTACAGGTGCAAAGATAAAAACTGGATGGAGGTTCTGGGAAGCTGTGCTGTGCTTAGATTTCCTGGACAGGTAGCAGTCCATCGAGCCTGGGGAAATGGGACAGTTCTTCAGAAGACCAGTGCCTAGTGTGTACCCAGTAAGCCTTTCTTAGCTACATGGAGGAGATGGAGGAAAGGGAATCACTGGGGCACCGAATGTAGGGAGAGAGAAAAGGGTAGATGTGTCTTAAGCTCCTGGTGCATCTCTTCGTCTGCAGAATCCCACTCCCTTCCGAGGTTGTGAGGTAGGCAGTAGTGTCTGTATTCTGCAGAGAGAAAAATGAAAGCTGGAGAGCTTTAATGACCTTCTGGGTTCAGGGCCCATTTGATCTGATTCCAAAGGCTGACCTTTCTAGGCACTTATTGGCATGTCCTCATGTGGCTATCGCCAAGAATCCAGCAATGACCAAGTTCTTGGCTATCACTGTTGCACTTGGGAAGTGTGTGTGTGTGTGTGTGTGTGTGTGTGTGTGTGTGTGTGTGTGTAGGGGGTAGTCCCCTTCATTGGAATTCCTGCAAAGGCCTCTTGCAGCAGAAGCTACCATTCCACAGGGCTTGAAACTTACCCAGTCACACACGTGTTGAGGAAGTTTATTTTTAGTTATGTTTAAAATGTTTTTATGCACTGTTGGGTGAGAGGCTGCCTAGGTTTTCAGCGTTTTGTATTGTCTGCAGCTGTTGGATTTCTGTCGGGGATGTTGCTTGGTAATGATCTGCATGTGCTATTAGTAGAACACCTGAGGAGTTCTGAATCAATAAAAACACCTGAGCTAAGAGCTCAGGGTTCCTCTGGAGTCTGGCACTGGCCAGGATGGTGGTTCCCTCTACTGAGGTCTGGCAGTTTACACCAATGAATATGCCACCGTGTCTCTCTTGGTGAGCCACCACAGCAGCCTCACGACTACAGATGGCTCCTGCAATGTTGGGCAGGACATCACGCCAGATATTCCAATATGAAGACAAAGAAGAAAGAAACTCGAGACCTCATAAAGTCTGCTAAAGTACACTCAGGGCAGTGCCTGGAGAACAGAGATTATATATTTGCAAAAATGATGAGTAGAAGTCTTCTGAAGGAAAAGCAGAAAGAGAAATGAAATAAACCTCTGTAGAGAGAAAAGACTGTGAAATTGATAAGTAAATGAGGAAAAAAGCTCTGAGGTGAGAGCCACAGAATGGAGGCCCTTGGAGACAAAGAATTCAGCTGGGAGCAGGAAAGAAGCAAGGTTTCCACAGCTTTTCCTGATCATGGAGCTGACTCTCCCTCCTGCCTCTGGCAGTAGCCAGGGCGTGGAAAATGGTAACCAGAGTGTACTGCTATTCTATAAACTTAATTTGTTGATGGCTTTTTGTGTGTGTGAAGTTCAAGGTCTTGTGTTGAGGTCTATGAAGAAAGATATATGTTTCTCCATAGTGGTGGTGAGCATGAATGCCAAATTGTCAAGACTTTGCCAGATATTCTTCCCACTGGCCCAGGACCCCCTACCATTGTGGAAGCCACAGCTTGGAGTAAAAAAAGCTCCTTAGTTAAACTGACCTTTTTTTTTTTTTTTTTCCTGCAAACCAGACTAAGGGAAAGATAAGTGGCCCAGGCACATCTGACGGTGATGAGAACTCTACCCACAAGGGGACCCTTACTACAGACAAAGTGACTAGTTATTTTTCCAGCAAACCAGACTCTATCTTAAAATCTGGGAAGTGTTTCCTCAGGGCCAGCACACACAAGCTGTCTTCCTGAACTCGCCAAGGGTGTATCTCATGCTGGCAGCTGAACTTGATACTGTGACAGTCACCCAGCTGATGCTGGTTTCGAAGGCTTGAAGGGGTATTTGGAGAGCAGCTGAGGCTTGGCACTGTAAGAGACCAGGAGAGGCCATTAGTGAAGGTGCAGCTAAAGTAGCAGTTGAAGGCCCAGAATGAAGGGGTCATGCAGAGAAGTTGAAGCTTGGTACCATGAAAAGAGCCCAGGAGAGACAATTGGTGAAAGTGCAGCCCAGTTGCAGCAAGGGATCCCAGAAGTTTTTGAGATACCAGTACCATGGGATGACCACCAAGAACAGTAGCAGTCAGAGACTGGAGGACAAGCAGTGTGTGCTGCAGAGGGCAGAGCCAGAGAAGTGATCTAGGCCCTTTGCAGGAGACCAGAAGATCATGAGTGAATTCCAGATAATTGGACATTGATGTTTTTCTGCTGTCCAAAGACATTGAGAAAGCTTGATAGATGTTTGGTTTCATTTGGTCCTGTGTATTAGCAACACTCACAATTGTCCTTCTTGTAAACAGTTTTCCTGGTATAGTGTTAAATTGTGTTATAAAAGCAAAGCAATTTTTTTTTATACAGAAAAGGGGAAATGTTTTTATTTTATTATTTTTAGTTATGTTTAAAATGTTTTTATGCACTGTTGGGTGAGGGGCTGCCCATGTTTTTGGCGTTTTGTATTGTCTGCAGTTGTTGTCTACGTGGGGAATGTTGATTGGTAATGATCTGCATATACTATAAAAACACCTGAGCTGAGAGCTCGGGGTTCCACTGGAGTCTGGCGCTGGCCAGGATGGTGGTTCCCTCTCCTGAGGTCTGGCCGGGTTTACACCAATGAAAGTGCCTCCTTGTCTTCTGTGCTGAGCCACCTTGTAGGCATTCTCCTTCATTCTCTCTCTCTTAGATAAGGATGAAAGTTAGTTTCCAGAGGCACAGTGGCTTGCTCAGGCTCCCATAGAGAGCAGGTAGCTTCGAGTGGTTCTTAGCCCTCTACTTCTAGGCCCTGACTCATGGCAGCTGTGTAAAGACATGGCAAGATCAATAGCCTTGACTTTCCCAGCCAGGCAATAGGTAGCACCAAGTCTGGTATACTTGCCTGGGCCTGGAGCCAGGAGTCTGAGGAAAAGATGAACATAGCATATCACCAGAACGTCTCCCTATTCCCAGGACCAACAGCAAGTGCAGTGCATACTTCACTGCAGGCCTTTGTAGTTAGTTCCCAGAGGGACCAGGCCAGGCTTTGATGTGGCCCAGAACTCTAGCACCTGGCACGGGCAGGGCAAACCAACCACCCCGAATGTTGGCTTCAGCACTCCAAGTCCTACAACCTGGGGTCCCTCGGTGCTGGATAAACCCCATGGCCAGTTCCTGACACTGAGTTCATTAGTTGACAGTTAAGAAATAGTGGCTCAGCAGTTAAGATCACTTGTTGCTCTTGCAAAGGACCTAGGTTTGATTCCCAGCACCCACATGGCAGCTCACAACCATCTGTAACTCTAGTTGAGGGGATTGGATGCCCTCTTCTGTCCTCCTGGGGCACCAGGCATGCACACAGTGCACATGTGTGTGCACAGGCAAACATATATACATATATACATAAGATATATCTACATAAAATAGTAAGATAAACAAATCTTTAAAAATTTAAAGAAATGAATGAAATTGATGAACTAAATAACAGCAAATGAGCAATAGTGCTGCAAGGTAGGCAGATGGGGACTGTCTTAGAGTTATCATTGCTGTGATGAGATGTCATGGCCAAAGCAACTTGGGGAGGAAAAGGTTCATTTAGCTTACACTTCCCTATCACTATTCATCACTGAAAAAAGTCAGGACAGGAACGCAGAGCAGGAACCTGGAGGCAGGAACCTGGAGGCAGGAACCTGGAGGCAGGAGCTGATGCAGTGACCACGGAGGAGTGCTGCTTACTGGCTTGCTCCTTGTGGCTCATTCAGCTACTTTCTTATAAAACCCAGGACCACCAATCCGGGGGTGGCACCATCTGCAGTGGACTGGACCCTCCCACATCAATCGCTATTTAAGAAAATGCCCTCTCCAGGGTTGCCTACAGCCTGATCTTACGGAGGCATTTCTTCATTGAGGTTCCCTCCTCTCAGATGATGTTAGCTTGTATCAAGCTGACATAAAACTAACCAGCACAGGGACCACTGTGGCCCCCTTTTATAGAGGAGGAACTGAGGCCCAGATAGTTTTCCCATCCAGGTTGTACTTCCCTGTCTCCTGCCTTTCTATAGCAGCAGATCTTTGGGAACTGCCCCCCTCCCCCCTCCTCCACCCTCCATCTCGCACTGAGTTGTTTGTTTTGCAATACTGGAGATGAAGCCCAGGGCCTGTGCATCCTAAGCAAGCATCATACCACCTAGCTTTCATCCCCAGCCTTCAACATTTTCTTTTGAGACAGGGCCCCACTAAATTGTCCAGGCTGACCTTGAACTCACTTCCCTCAGGCTTCCCAAGTAGCTGGGATTGCAGACCTATGGCTCTAAGCCCTGTTTGCTCCCTGTGTATTTTGAGGTTGTAGATGGTGTAGAGGGTCCCTGGAGTGGGAAGTTTCAGAGTGAATCATCGTTCTTGACTTAGGACTGGCAAGGGCACCAATGAGGGAGATGGGGCTGCGCCACCTCCACCACACAGCAACGGGCGTCCGTGACCCTGTCTGATTGGATTTAAACCTCACTCCAACCATTCTGGCTGTGTGGCCTTGAGAAATGAATTCATTTTCTTAGCCTCAGTTTCCTGTAGCAAGGACTAAATGAGGCAGTGTGCAGACAGCCCTTTGCATAATTCCCAGCGCAGGTGCCCAGAAACACCAGCTGCTGTCATCTTTTCATCTGGAGTCTTGTGATGCAGTAGTGGGAGCTGATACACCTGTCACTGTGTGACCTTCACTAATCCCGTCATTTCTCTGTGGCCCAGTCTTGCCTCTGTAAAGTGGATTCTATCTCATCCAGAATTCACCAATCGTGGTGAATCCTAGCTTGCTTGTCAAGCAAGTTAGGGTGCAGTTGGAGTGGCTCAACCACAAAGTAGGTACTCAGTGGCATCCCCCCCTCGCCCCGTCCCTCCCGCAAGCCTAAACTCTTAAGATAATGTTATTATTCCCACTTACAGAAGAGGAAACGATCGTTAGAAGGGACGCAGAAAACGTTTGTTTAGTGAATAAATGAATGAGTGGGCGTGTGAATGGAGGAGCCAGAATGAGCGAGGTGCTGAGCGGATGTGGGCGCTGCATCCATCTCTCCTGGGAACCTCCTGGCCTGCGTAGCCACTCGGCTTCGCCTGGCAATTGGGGCTGCGGGCCCGCCGCTGCTCCCCACCCAGGTGTGGGGGCTGGGGAGTTAATGGGCACGGGGCGCTTGGGGACCTGCTGATGAAAGGGGCCGCACGCCCAGAGTCGCCCAGTCATTAGCCGAGCGGGAGCGACGGGGCGGGCTTATCGCGCATCGCAGCCTCCCGGCGGGTGGGTCCCGACGCTGCCGCCGCCGCTGCCCCAGGCGGAGGGCACCGAGGTTCCCACGCTCCGGCCCGGGGCCGGGGGCGTTCTCAGGCCGGCGTGGCCGCGCTCGCCACCGCCGCCCAGGCCAGACTGTAATTAGAGTAATTGCGCGGCTCCGCGCCTGGGGCAGCGTAGGACCCTGGCTGCACAGCGCTGGCCTGGGATGGGCAGGGACAGCAGGGGCTGGGAGTGTCGCAGCCTGCTCTTTCAGACAGGTGAGTCAGCACACATGGGTGGTCCCAACCCGGAAGGGGCTCCTGCAGCCGGCTTTGTAGGGAAATGAGGTCATGAGAGAGAGAGAGAGCCAGCTTGGATGGAGCACCTACTGTGTGCTCAGTGGTGGCCGAGGGGTAGTGTAGCATGGGGAAGCCTTTGAGTAGAAAAGGACATTGATCCTGACCCGTGGGGTCCCTCCATAGAGGTGCCCACAACACAAACAAGCACCCCAAACTGGCAGCACTTTTACTGGTGGGTATCAAGAGGCCCAGAAGGGTCAAGCCCGGGTGCCCGCGGTCATACCGCCAGTATGTCTCAACAGATGTTGGTTTTGCTCCTTGGAGCATCTTAAATTCACAGCACTAGGCAGAGTCCACCTCTGAGCCTTAGGTTCTGGGATGGCCTCTTATAAACCAGCCCTAGCTTGTCTTGCTGAACATATCCTAGCACTTGGGATGCGTAGGAAGGAGTCCCGCATATGAACTGTCATAAAAGACCACCATGACCCACAGAAGACAAGGAGAGAGGGAAGGGTGAAGGGAAGGGGGGAGAGGGAGAATTTATGAATCTGGGCCCTTCACAGTGGCACACATCTGTAACCTGGGCACTTGAGAAGCTGAGGCAAGGGCATTATCATGAGTTTGAAACCAGCCTCATGTACACAGCAAGAATTTATCTCAACAAACAAAACACAAATACACAAACGGAAACTTCAAAGAGAAAATTCTATTCCAAGATCTAAACCAAAATTCAACCCAAACTGTAACTAATTCCCAAATTAATCCTGACCTTGGCTTCTGCCTATGCCCCCAAACTTCTCCACAATGTTCCCTGATCTTCCTCTTTCCAGGCAGTCTCCTATCTGCCGCTGTTCCAAGCTGTGTCTTTGTGCACATGCACACTCATGTCAGAATATCCTGCTTCCCAAGCTGCCTAGCAAACCCCCTTCACCTTCCAAAGTCAATCACAAGCCCTCTTCATTCTGCTCCCAACCTGAGCCACCCATCCCCTGGCCAGACCGGCCCTTTTTGGGTTCTCAACTTGTATAGAAGGTAGGGCTGGACCCGGGAGCAAAATTGTAAGTATAATTACTAACTGAATGGGTGGGTGAATGAATAAATAGAAGAATGAGGAAGTAAATGAATGAAAGAATAAATGAGTGAATGAATTATTAAATAAGCCAATGAGTAGCTATTCTGAGGGTAAAATTTAACTCCCAATCTGAATTCCTTCTCAAACAGGGAACAATTAGAAAGACCAATATTTCTCTACCCCCAAATGTCTTGAGATTGTGTGTGTGTGTGTGTGTGTGTGTGTGTGTGTGTGTGTGTTTGTGTGTGTGTACACCTGGACTGAGAATCAGACAAGCTTGGAGTCTGCTCCTGGCCACAGTCTTTGTCAGCTGTGATCAAGCAAGACCCAGAGAGGTTGGCTGTGGCACATCGACCCCTCTGGAGCAGGCTTAGAGCTGGGTGCTGCAGGAATAGGGGTGGGAAGAGCGTCCTCTCCAGGGACTCTGGTGAGACAGGAAACAGATCTGCAGGTCAGGGGGCTGGCTGGGCGGCTGGAGAGGCTTCACAGAGCTTGTGAGAATCACAGGGGAGTGATGTTGGACAAGTCAAGGCAGAGGCCGGCACATGTTCAAAGACAACAAGCTGGGAACAAAGGGTTTCTTGCTGGGGTATGGAGTGGGAGGGAGGGGGTAGCAGAAGTGGGGCTGGCAAGGGTAGCAGTGACAGCATCGAGAAGGACCTTCGGGGCAGTCTGTGAAGTATATTCTTCATCCTGAGGCCAGGGAGTCACTGCAGTTGTGAGCAGTGGGGACAGCTAACCTGTGGCTTTAGGCCTCTGCTCTTATAGGCAGCATGGCAGTGGCCATGGCAGGAAGCCGGGAGGTGAGTGTAAGAGACTTAAAGTGGCATTCTTAACAGCCACCCTTTATTGAGTGCTTACTGTGGGAGGTAACATTTAAACACTTGAACATTTCGCTTTGAATCTTTGTAGCCCCCATAAAAAGTAGCTGTTCTCATGATTTCCTCCTAGAAACTCATCTGTGCGCTCAAGTGTACACCTCTGTTTCCAGCTTGGATTTCCCTGCTGGGCCCTGTGGCTTTTCCACTGACTAATCAGAAGCAGCTTCACCCTCATGGGTCTCAAATGATCTCCCAGACCAGCTTCTCCCTCAGGAATCCCCATCCCAGCCCATGGCAATCTCACTCTTCCAGTTGCTCGGCTGACATCTCTAAGGCCATCCCTGCCCATCCCTTCCTTGCTCACCCCTGCCCTGCCCACCCCTGCCCTGCCCACCCCTGCCCTGCCCATCCCTTCCTTGCCCACCCCTGCCCTACCCACCCCTGCCCTGCCCATCCCTTCCTTGCCCACCTCTGTCCTGCCCACCCCTGTCCTGCCCATCCCTTCCTTGCCCACCCCTGCCCTGCCCATCCCTGCCCTGCTCATCCCTGCCCTACCCACCCCTGCCCTGCCCTACCCACCCCTGCCCTGCCCATCCCTTCCTTGCCCACCCCTGCCCTGCCCACCCCTGCCCTACCCACTCCTGCCCTACCCACCCCTTCCCTGCCCACCCCTGCCCTACCCACCCCTGCCCTGCCCACCCCTGTCCTGCCCATCCCTTCCCTGCCCATCCCTGCCCTACCCACCCCTGCCCTGCCCATCCCTTCCCTGCCCATCCCTGCCCTACCCACCCCTGTCCTGCCCACCCCTGCCCTGCCCATCCCTTCCTTGCCCACCCCTGCTCTCCCCCTTCTTTCTATCACTCTTCTCATCTGGTCTCTGCAGAGCTGGTGGATTCCAACTGAGACAGAAATCCTCATCTAACCACCTCTACCTCTGCTGCTGTGGCTTTTTTGTCTAGATTGCTACAGTGGCCCTTCCTTCTACTCTTTCAAGTACAATCAGACCATGCCCCTGTCCTCAGACTTGCTCTGTGTCTTTGGAGTCCCTCAGTGTCTTCTCTGTAACAGACAGATCACTATTGGTTTAGTTCTTCTTCCCCCAGTTTCTTGTCAGATCTTTTCTTCCTCTCTCTGCCCCAACCACACACACTTTCATTATCTATCCATCCATCCATCCATCCATCCAACCCTCAAACTCTCCAAAGTATCCATTAGCCTCTTAGTGCAGAATAATAAGCACTAGAGCCAGGGAGTGAGGATTGAAGGATGTTATATAATGGGTACCAAATTGGTACCAAAATACAGTTAGATGAAAGTCATATATTCCACTGTTTTATGGCACATATGGGGACTATATCTCACAATAACATACTACCTTTTTGTTGTTGTTGTTGAGACAGAGTCTTGCTGTGTAGCCCCAGTCAGGCTAGAACTCACGGTGTAGAATAAGCTGGTTTCAAATTCAGAGTCTGCCTCTGCCTCCAGGAGAGCCACTACACCTAGATAAATGACATTTTGTGAGTAACTAGAGGATAGGAACTTGTGGTGACAAAGAGAGATGTTAATTAATTTGTTCAGTTTAGTCAATTTATATTGTATATGGTATTGGAGGTATTGTGGTATGTGGTATCATATGGTTATATATCACATCATGTGATTATACTCTGTAAATATGTACAATTATGTATTGATCAATCTTTTTAGTTAGGTGTGGTGGTATATGACCATAATCACAGTGCTTCCAGTCTCAAAAGCTAGCAAGCAAGAAGCAAGCAAACAGCAAGCCAGCAGCAAGCAAGCAAGTAGGCAATCAAGCAAGCAAGCATGTATAAGGGGTTGGGGAGATAAAGCAATTGCCTCAGAAATCTGAAGACCTGAGTTTCAATCCCCAGAACCCCCACACAAGCCAACAGTATAGTTGTGTTGGCTAGTTTTGTGTCAACTTGACACAAGCTGAAGTCATCTAAGAGGAGGGAGCCTCAACTAAGAAAATACCTTTATAAGATCCAGCTATAGGCAAGCCTATTGGGCATTTTCTTAATTAGTGATTGGTGGGAGAGAGCCAATTCATTGTGGGTGGTGCTACCCCTGGGCTGGTGGTCCTGCGTTCTAGAAGAAAACATGTTGAACAAGCTATGAGGAACAAGCAGCACCCTTCCACACCTCTGCATCAGTTCTTCCCTCCAGGTTCCTGGCTTGTTAGGCTACCTGACTTCCTTCAGTAATGAACAGCGATGAGGAAGTTTAAGCCTAAGAAATCCTTTCCTCTCCAAGGTGTTTTATCACAACAGTAGTAACTCTCAATAAGACAGTAGCACAAGTGTCTGTAATCCCAGCATACACCTTACAGGTAAGAGAGATAGGAGGTGAAGCATCTCCAGAAGGTTCATGTAGAAAGGACTAGCATCAACACCCAAAGATTATCCCCTGACCACCACACGTGCCATGGCACCCATGTACATGAACGAGTGCATGCACACAGTATACTCACGGACCACACACAGATGCACAACACACACACACATCAAACAAACAAGACATGTTCTCTACGTTGATTAGATCATCTAACACCGCATAGGTGTCAGATCATTACACTGTATCTCAAGACAATGACAATAACTGAAATACTGACTATTAAGACTGAAATCAGTCTGTTTCATCTCAATTCTCCATGTCTTTGGAAATATGTCACCAGGGGATTTTAGTTATTTTATTAGTTTTGACTCCTTTTGTGTGTGCTGTGGAGCAGAAGCTTCTAAAAAATGTGTCTTTCGCTTACTTACTTTGGTGTTCGACTTATTTTAAAAATATTTTCCAATTAATGTTTTGTCATTTTTTTTTCCTTGTAAAGAGTGGATCACAGTAATTTCTATTTCAAAGCAAGACCCATGGAAAGAAATTGTACAACTCTGTGATGAAAATTATTTTCTATTTAATTGAACTTTGAGTATTCCACTGGAAAAAATAAAGTTCTATGTGAAGGGGGAAATCAAACAGATTTCTTATGGCATTATATTCCATAGACACTAAACTCTATGCATTTAAATGATAGATTTTCTAGGCTTCGATGCGCATGCTGCCTTCAGAGCCATTGCCACGCTCAGGAATATGGACACACCTGTGCTGACTAGTTTTATGGTCAGTTGACACAAGCTAGAGTCACTTGGGAAGAGGGAACCTTAGTTGAGAAAATCCCTCCACCGGGTTGCCCTGTGGCAAGCAAGTCTGTGGTGCATTTTCTGGATTGATGATTGGTTTGAGAGAGCCCAGCTGACTGTGGGTAGTGCCACCTCTGGGCTTGTGGTCCTGTCCTGGGTGCTATAAGAAACAGGCTGATACACATAGCAGGATCCAGGCCAGCCAAGGCTACAGAGTGAGTCCCCATCTTTAAAGAAGAAAGAAAGAAAAAAGAAAATTACTTGCTGGACTCTAGGCAGGTACTCAAGCCTCCGTCCAGCCTGCTGCTCTCTTAAAGCTACTCAATAAGCTATTTAAAAAGTGCATATTAAAAACACTGAGACGGTGTCTCATTTATCCCAGGCTGGCCTCAAACTTGCTAATGTAACAGAGGATGACCTTGGACTTCTGATCCTCTTGCCTCCACCTCCAGAAAGCAAGGATTGCCAGCACACACCACTGTGCCTGCTCTGTGCAATGCTGGAGACCGAACCCAGGAATTTGTACACACAAGGCAAGAACTCTCCCAACTGAACTACCTCCTAGACAAAAAAGAAATGCACATATATTTTTTTTAATTTTAAAATTTTAAAATGCACATAAAATTTTTAAAAAATATTTAGTGGCCTCAGGTTCTACCCCACTGTCCTGTTTACAAATCATCCCTATCTGCACCACTGCAGCTTATTTTACATCAAGATAAGGCAGGACCTGTGCGAGAGGAGGAACGATTGTCTCCATCTCATTCTTTTGTTCAAATAAGCATACTTGCCAAGAACCAAGTTTTATTTTTGTTGAAAAATTGAGAGGTTTTGAGCCAGACATAGAGGCCGGAGGATCTCTGTGAAGCTGAGGCTAGCCTGGCCTACATAGTGAGCTCCAGGACAGCTATGACTGCACAGGGACCTTATCTCAAAAACAACAAAAAAAGGTGCAAAACAAAAAACCAACCAAACAAAAAGCAGAGAAAGAAAGGAAAAAATAAAAGTTTTTTTTTGTTTTGTTTTTTGATTTTTTTAACCCCCCCCCCCCCAAGCCCTGTGCCTTCCCTATTCCCGCTCTAGAAATTGTCTGATTAGGGGTGAGGGTTACTGGGCTCCCAGCTCCCATCTTCTAGAGACAATACTTTTCTTACTACAGCCTGAGATCACGTTAGCTTTGTGCCTGTTATTGTTGAGTCACTCAAAGCTAACAATGGCTCAGACTCCCTTGTCCCCCGCATAATCCCGCCGAGCCGTGTCCAGTCAAACGCTCTGCACTGGCCCTTGTGCACCAATTTATAACACATGTTTTTTATTAGCAATTATGTGTCTGGCCTCATGCTAGGTAGTTTACATGGTAAATTATTATTCCAGCTACCACCCACTGAGCACTTTTACTATGGGCAGACGTTGTGCTAAGCACTCTGTATACTTCATTCGGGCCTTATAACAACCACTTAAGACAGGCTTTATTGGCCCCATTTCACTTGGGAGACCTGTTGAAGCTTTCACGAGTGATGTTATTTCCATCAGTCAAGGTGGTAGAGCCAGGAGCTGACTTCAGGGCCCACTCTATCCTGCCTTTCTCTCCCCAGAAAGAGCCAGTAAGGCCAGACATGATGTTGCACGTCCATAAAGTCAATATTCGGGAAGCAAAGGCAGTTCAAGGTTCAAAGTTCAAGCTGGGATATTTGAAACTCGATGTCTCCAAAAAATAAAAGTGACTAAGGATGTGCTTAGTTGGTAGAGTGCTTACCTAGTGTGCACAAAAACCTAGGTTCGGTGCCCAGCACCGAATATAACCAGGCGTAGCAGCTAGCATATACTCAGGAGGTGGAGGTCAGAGGATCAGGAGTTTGAGGCTGTTCTGGACTACAGGACACTCTGCCAGGAGGAAATAAATCAATCAATCAGTTAATCAACCAATCAATCAAGGGGCAGGTGGAAAAGAAAAATAGAAAAGAAAAAGCAAGTATTAAAGAAGTCCAAATATCTTGCCTAAGGTCATCCTGACGGAGGGACGGATACGTGAGGACCTACGTTAGCCTGACAGGAGGCTGGGCTATTTCCTCTGAGCACTTGGGAGAAGGTACCCTTCTGTGGGTCTTGAGCTTGTACAGGTCTGAGACAAGTCACCCCAGGCTAGACTGATGACTCCTATGTTATGGGCTTGTTTTATTTGTTTGAAACAGAATTTCATATGAAGCCAGGCTAGCCTTGAACTCTCAGTACTCCTGCCTAACTCTCCTAAATTCAGAATTGCCAGCACCACTGTGCTGGGCTGTTAGAGGCTTTTAGCTCGAATTTTAGTGCTTCCCTAAAAACTGGAAGATTCTGAGAGTCCAGTGGAGAGCATGTGGCCCCTGCTTTAGGAGCTACCTACCCCGCTGGGCACATGTTTCCTTGGGACATGCTTCCTTGTTTGCTGTAGTGCCTACAAGGTGATTTAACAGACCAATCCTAGGCGATAGCTCCCCTTGCCCCCATTCCTGAGTCATCTCTCAGTCCTGGAAACATGATGGGCACATTTGGTACTTTTGGCCAGCCAGCTGCCAGTTCTCTGAGTCTATCCACTCCCTCTGCCCCTTGCTGATGCCTCCGAGTCTCAGACTTCTTACAGGGTTAGAAATGGAAGGTCATTGCTGCCACACTTTATCCCTTTCTCAAAAGCAGTAACTGCGGTGTGGAGAGAAGAGCCGAATGAAGGCAGCTATGTGATCGAAGATGAATATCAGATTGCACCAGGCAAGCATGTCCTTTTTATTGTAGCTGCATTTAAACAAGCTGAACTCTTGCTCAGGCTGAGACTAAATTCATTTAAGTAAAACAGTCAAACATGGGGGCTGGAGAGATGACTCAGGGGTTAAGAGCATTGGCTTCTCTTCCAGAGGACCCAGGTTTGATTCACAGTACTTACATGGCATCTCACAATCATCTATAACTCTAGTTCCAGGGGATGTGATACCCTCTTCTGGCCTCTGCAGGTGCACACACATGGTACACAGACATACACAGAGGTAAACCACCCTACACATAAAATAATAAAAAGTAAATGTTTTCTAAATATTCAAACACAAAAGCAGGAAATAAAAATTCTTCTAGGTTGTAATGTATAAGGCAGAATGATTGAATTTTATAATACTTCAGCACATTAAAAATGAAGAAGAAATTTTGTAGTAATGACCAACATGTAGGAAACTACATTGATGAATGAGTGAGCAAATAAATACAGCCAGGGCTGGAACATGGTGGAGCAGGAGGGTCAGGAATTCAAGGCCAGCCTGGGCTATATGAGAACTTGTCTCAAAAAGGCCAAACAAGCATGAAAGCAAAAAAAAACCAAACCAAACCAAAACAAAACAAAACAAAAAAAAAAAAAACCCAAAGGGAGCCAGGCAAGGTAATGGTGGCACACACCTGTTCTGGGGAGGCAGGAGAATTGCTGGAAGTTCAAGACCAGCCTGATCAAAAAAAGCAAAGGGCAGGCAGGGCTACAGAGTGAGACCCTTAAAATGAAACAAAACCAGAGCTCTCTCTCAGTCTTTCCATCCTGAGCCAGAGCCACCATAACTCCCTGGACCTCAGCCCTCCTCCACAGGCATTCATTGTACTTTATATAAAACAAACATGTTTTATCTTTTTTCCAGGTCAGTGAATTCTCGCCTTGGGGGGCAGGTAGATAGAATCTATCTTTTAAAGTGAGTCCTTTGGGCTCTGGTTGCTCCTCCTCCTTGGGTTGCTCCAACCTTGCACCCTATCCTACAGAGAAGAGTGACTTAAGGCTAGATGGGGTCTTTTCTTTCCCCATGGGGAACCTGGGATATACCCCTTCTTCCTGGCAAAGCTATGGGTGTTGACAAGGCAGAGAGGGAATCTCCTGGGTGCAAGTGGGGAGGGCTAAGTCACCTTGGGAAAGTCTCTTCCCTCCTTGCTGGCACTCAGAGGTGTTTTCTGATTAACAAGAGGGCTTGACTGTCTCATCTGGACAGTCACTGTGTACACACCTCTGAGCTCCTGCAGCTTTTCTGGACTTTGCTTGATATGTGAGCAGATAAGCAGAGGAATCCAGAGTCCGGAATAACCGGATAAGCGAGAAGGACATAGCAACATGTCAGATGACAGATTCTGCGAGATCTGGGATCTCAGAATGTACACAGGTGACTTGGCAAGGCCACAGGCTGCACCCCGGAAGATATTGATTTCAAAAGTCTGGGCATCCCTGGTTCCGCTCCAGATTCTGTCTCCATCCCATGATAGACTAAACATGGGCTTTGGAGTCAAGCTAGAGCCAGGGTGTGTTCTCTGAGGACTTACTAACTCCAACCAGAACTTCTACCTACTGAACCTCAGTTCCCTGCTTTGTCAAAGAAGGATCAGGTCTCAGGCTCCAAGTACTTGTGAGGGTTCCACAGGTAAGTGTAGTGTACAGAGGTTGGCCTGGGGGTTTGCTCACTGTATGGACCTACCTGTCTCCATCAACTTGCCTGCTCTTGCTGAGGGATTTCATATCCAAGAAATCTTGCCTCAGCCCTTTTGATGGGGCTTGCATTCTTCCAGGCCAAAGCCCTCCTCAGAGTGTCTCTGACTTTGAACTTGGTCTGCAGAGAGGAAAGAATTAGAGGGCTTGAACCATAGGTGGAACTCTGGGAAAACCTGCCAGGCTCTTCTCCATGGGAAAGGCAGGAAGGAGGTGACTCGGAGATACTCTCTTGCCTAATAACTTGCCCAGGATTAGATGACATTCTTCATCCCTTCTTGGAGACAGGACAGAGCTTCTGAGAAGGCTGGCATTGCCCAACATCAGATGCACCAACTGGCAAAGGAAAGGATGCCATGGTGAGGAGGACAGGACAGGAAGGCAAGAGACCCTGAAGAGCTGCTGCTGCTGCTGCTGCTGCTGCTGCTGCTGCAGTGGTGGAGGAACAGGTTTGCGCACATTCTTAGCAGGCCAGGATTCCAAAACACCTTTCTCTTTGTGTCCCCATCCTGTCAATCACATGCTCTGTCAGGACAGCTCTGCTGTGGGCTCTTCTCAGCACTGAGCCAACTCACCTGCCCCTCCTCCCTCCTCATAACTTGCAGGGGTGAATATCACTGGCTGTGTTTTGCAGCTGAAGAAACAAGCTTAAAGAGGAAGATGTGAATGCCTGGAAGGGCTGATAAGAAGGGGTTAACCCCGCCATGAGTATCTGCTATGTGTGCAAGGCCTGGATCCAGTAAACATGCGTCTGTGCATAGCCCAGCAAGGTCCATTTCACATCCAGGTACATCAGAACTAACCCCACCCCACCCCTGAGCTTCTGCTCAGAGCCCAGACATGACACAGAGCCAGGACATGAGTGAGCTTAGCTCTGTGGGGGTTGGGTCCTGTTGTGCTAAGTTCTCCTCCATGGGAAAGGCAAGAAGGAAGCCACTCATAGATGCTTGGACTCTGCAAGCCCACACCACCAGCTCTTACAAAGCCTGTTTTCCATTTAACGTGAAAACATCCACCTTTCCTATTGGACTTCATTTCCTCCACGTTTTCGTGGTGTGGTTGGCTGATAGGGAATAACTAGACAGAGTTCTCAAAGAGATAAGAGGCCTGAATTATTACTGATTGCTTTTTTTTTTTTTGGTTTTGTTTGTTTTAAAGACAGATAGGGTCTCAGATAGTCAGACTGACCTCCAACTTGCTATGTAGCCAGGCATAACCAAGGCTGTAGCTAAGCCTGCCTCATGAACCCCTGTCTTTCATGGGCATATCTTATCCTGGTGATGATGCTCTACTAGAGACTTCTCATGTTTAATCAGGACCCACCAAGGTTTCAGGGGACTCCGACACTTGAGTGAGTCAGAGTTACATCAAGAAAAAAATCACACTGATTGTTTATTGAAGCATGTTCTCTCTATGTAACCCAGGATCCCC
>JAMJFZ010004114.1:14927500-15302500 GCA_026225945.1 Cricetomys ansorgei
AGGTTCCTGACTGTAAAGTTACTCTTCTTTCCTTACTTGAGAATTGAGTCTGAGTACAATCCTCATTCAAGGGTAAGAGAATTGGCTTCTGCTTCCCAGGAGGGGAGCATCAAAGTGGGAACAGCTATTAACTCCACTGAAGTAATTAAGGGCTCCAAGGAGTCCTTAATTGAGGCTGTACCAATATTCTGTTTCTCTGTAACATTTCGTTCTCTTTTTGAGAATTGGTCAGTGGGTCTTGCCTATTCTTCAAGTACAAGAGAAGAACACTTTTCAACATTAAACAACACCACAATAGCCTTTGTTTGAGAAAGCATGCAATGTCAATAAGCTATTGTGAAACCAGCCTTTGTACTGTATTAACCACAATCAAATCTACACGCTCTAGATGAACTTAAAATGTATTCAGAGCTCATTCAGAGCTGGGACCCACTGCTGTGGCCATATTGAGTCTGAATGAGTGAAATCTTGCCTCTTTGACTGATAGTTCTCACTCCTGCCCTGCTCAGAAGCCTGTGCAGCCCTCTGGCTTTGGAAGCCTCTTTCTATCACTATACAGCTGAAACAAAATAGAGAGGAAGGAAGGAAGGAAGGAAGGAAGGAAGGAAGGAAGGAAGGAAGGAAGGGAGGGAGGGAGGGAGGGAGGGAGGGAGGAAGGAAGGAAGGAAGGAAGGGAGGAAGGAAGGAAAGAAGGAAAATGAAAAGAAAGGAAATAAGAGAACAGAAAACAAAAGAAAAGAAAAAAATCTTGTCCAGATCTTTCATTTGTGACTACATACCAAAGTTTTATTTCCATCTAGCTGTAAATGACAAGGTCTCCAGCAGCCTAAGCCATTCAGATTCTCTCCAAAAGGGACATTTTATGGGAAAATAGAGTGGCTTGAAAAATTAATTAGTGTGTTTGTGCGTGTGTATGTGTGTCATGACATGCTTGCAAAGGCCTAAGACACTGCAGGAATTAATTCTCTCCTTCTGCTGACTAGGTTCTGGGGATTGAACTCAGGTCATCAGGCTTGGTGGCAAGTTCGTGGCCTTTACGCACTGTGGTATCTCTTCATCACAAAAACTTAATTTTAGATTAGTAGGAGAAAGAGAATATTGCCTGGTTATCACAGAGGTGAGGTCATAGGCTTTGGGACAACTGTGTACTTTCCCATTGGGTAGGTGCTAAAGAAGGGGCTTTCTCACCCCTCCCACTTTGGGAAAGGGTGTTGTCTATTCTGATGATGGCCACATGCTGGGGTGGTGGTAAATTACTTTGGACAGTAGCCAAGCTTTGTGTGAACACACAAGACATATTAAGTAGTCAGTTGACAGTTGGGTTCAGGTATGGATGGATTCAGCTCAAAGAAAGTAGGTATTAGAGCCAGAAAGAGCTGCTTTCAAACCATTTTAAATACAACTTTTTCAGTATTCCACTACTGAGAAGATCATCAAGTTCATTTTGGACAAGCTAGAAATGTTATGAGGATGTTTTGAGATGATGGGTGTAATGCTTTTGAAATAGTATCTGGAAAATAACAAGTGTTCACAAATGGTAATAACAATAAGCTAATAATAGTAAGAAAAATAAGCCAGGCATAACGGAACACTTTTAATTCCAGCAGTTGGAAGGCAGAGGCAGGAGGATGTTTGTGAGTTTGAGGCCAGCCTGGGTGACATAGTGAGTTACGGGCCAGAAAGTTTCAAGCTAGATGGGGCTACATAGTAAGACTGTCTCCAAGTAAATAAGAAGATAGACAAATTAATTAATTATTTTGAAAAAAGGTAACATCTGGGGCTGGAGAGATGGCTCAACAATTAAGAGCACTGGCTACTCTGTGAGGGTCCAGGTTTGATTCCCAACACCCTCTTCTGGCTTCCACGGGCTCTGTACATGCACATGCAATACACAGACATATATGCAGACAAAATGTCTGTATACATAAAAACAAATACATATATTATTAAAAAACAGTGACATCTATTGATGGATTATTTTATTGGGCACAAAGTAGGCATTTTATGTATCTATTTGTTTTAGACAGATAGGGTCCCTTGTTGCTCAGGCTGGTCTTCAAGTTCATTTGTAGCTAAGGATGATCTTCAGCTCCTGGAGATCCTCTAGCCCTCATTCAAGCACCACAGGCCTTCACCATCAGGCTTGGCTTACACAGGGGTGGTAATTACTTTAATCTTCACATAAACACTGTGAAGTTGATGCTCTTTGTATTGTCCTCACTCTGCAACAATGAAATTGAGGCTCAGAATTCAATAACACATTTTAAGCTCCCCAGGCAGATGTGGGTGGGGCTGAGATCTGGATATAAGTAGCTTGAGAACAACACCTTGTTGATAAACACACATGACTCCCTCCACTGTTTGAAACCAGGCATTGTGGTACACACCTGTAATTTCAGTCCTGGGGAGGTGGAGGCAGGAGGGTCAGAAGTTCAAAGTCAGGGCCAGCCTGGAAAAAAGCCAAAAAAAGGCTTCAACTTTCTAAAGTACTATGGCCCATGCATAGCCTGCAAATCAGCTCAGAGTCCCAGCCCGGGTCTTCTTCATTGCTTAATGAAATATTTATGATGCCAGGGTCATTGAGAATTATTTATTTATTTATTTTTAATTTAAAATTTATTAAAAATGAAAAAACTATTTTTAATTTTAAAATTTAATTTAAAATTAAAATTTAAAGTGCTCTTAAGAGCATTGTCAGCAGTCATGATGGGAGGCTCACAACCGCCTATAACTCCAGTTCCAGGAGAATCTGACACCTTTTGGCCTCCAAAGGAATCTTGCACACATGTGCACATCCATGCAGACATGCAGATACACAGACATACTCACAAATTATTTTAAAATCTAAAAATTTTAAATTGCATTTATTTGTTTGTTTGCTTATTTATTCATTGCTCATTCATTCATTCGTGTGTGTGTGTGTGTGTGTGTGTGTACAACTTACAGAATTGGCTCTCTTCTTCCACCATATGGGTGCCAGGGATTGGTCTGGCAGCAAACACTTTTATCCTAGAGCCATTTTGTTGGCCCAAGAGTTGTTTTTATAACTCTTTAGCAGGAGTAAGACCAGTCAAAAGAAACAAACTGTGCAGTTACCCAGAAACAAACGCTGAGCACCTAAAGATTCAGGACAGACAGGGTGTGACTGCACAGAAACAGTTAATGAATAATGCTGAATTTTTCCACACTGTCCCAGGGTCCTATTGAGAGAGATGATCTGTTTCCAAGATGTCACAAAATGTCCTAAAAGTCTACATTCACCCATTATTTATTTTTCGTTTGTGTTTTTGTTTTTCAGACAGGGCCTCGCCGGGTAGCCCGTGGTGACCTCTGATTGAGATGCCCTTCCCTCCATCACAATGCAGGACCAGAGCCTGCTTGCCGTGTCCTAGGGGTCTGGAGGTATGAAGCTACAAGTAAGAATAAATTGCATGTCTCATTAACAAATAATTTGAGTGAGTTGGGGCTAAGATCTAGTTCAGTTGGTAGAATGCTTGCCTTGCTTCCATGAAGCCCTGGGTTCGATCCTCACCATGGCGTAAAACAAATGTGGTTTTGCAAAACTTATAATGTCAGCACTGGGGAGGTAAAGACAATAGGGCCAGAAGTTCAAGGTTGTTCTTGGCTGCATAGAAAGTTTAAGACCAGCGTGGGATCCATGAAGAAACAAGCAAGCAAATAAAATTGATCGGAGTGATTTCCTGAAAGCACGATTTTTGTATAGCTTTAGCATTGATGGTTTCTCCAGGGGGTGAGGTGGGATCGAAGGTGCGTCCTCCATAGTTTACCTTCCCTCACCCCTCACCCCACCCCTCACCCCTAAAGTTCTTCCCACTTAAGTTTTGGGTTCTGATTAGGGACAACTCAGGATTTACTGTTTAAAAGGAGTGTCCTGGGACCGGAGAGATGGCTCAGCAGTTAAGAGCACTGGCTGCTGTTCCAGAGGACCCAGGTTCAATTCCCAGCATCCACATGGCAGCTCACAATTGTGTGTATCTCCAATTTCAGGGGATCTGATACTCTCACAACAATGCACATAAAGTAAATAAGTTGTTGGGAGGAAGAAAGAGCCTCCTGAATCCTTAGGGCTTGGGATTGAGAATGACAATGGCTTACTCCCATTGTGGATCACCAGGACTCTAAGAGGCACAGCTGAGAAGTGACCAGGATCTGACCAGGTACCCTGAGAGAGTGACAGCCACAGAGTCTCTTTAGCTGGAGCAGAGCTAGAGGGTTTACTGGACTGGGGAGAGACACTGCAGAGCCATGACATATGACAGCAACAGCAAAGGTCGCATCAGATGGCTTCGTGTCTTTTAACTCTTCTGTTCACCTTGGGCACAAAAGTCAAACAGGTTCCTTTCTCTTGGAGTTTACAAGGCCTGTTTGACTGGCACATGGTTAAAATGGAGGAGCAGTGGTGCTGCCCATAAAAGTGGGGTGCTCAAACATCCCATGTGTTGGTTTCTAGGGCTGGAGAAATGATGCCATGGTTGAAAGCACCTATTGCTCTTCCAGAGGACCTGAGTTAGGTTTCCAGGACCCACATCAGGTAGCTAACAACAAGCTGTAACTCCAGCTCCAGGGGATTCAACACCTCTGGCCTCTGTGGGCACCTGCATTCATGTGCACTTGTGCATACTGGTGCCTGCACACACACATGCACACACACACACACACACACACACACACACACACACATACACACACACGCGCGCGCGCGCGCGCGCACGCGATTAAAAATAGTAAAATGAAATGTCATTTTTTTTTTCCATTCCAGAAGTAAACAGTGGTTTCCTGCCACATCATGCCCTGCAGGGGACAGCGATTGTTGGGATGGAGACTAATATACAACATCCTTTCCACCACGTGTCCATGGGGAACCCACAGAGCCCCTTTGTGTGTGCCAGGCTGGGGCTGCTTGGAAGGACTTAGGAAGGGCTGGCGCTGTCCTTGGAGGCCCAGTGAGAGCTACTTCCATCACTGAGGCAAGAGCCAGGAAAAACAGAACGAGGAGGAAAAATGACCTTCACCACAAAGCTCCAGTCTCTTGGAAAAGCAGTGTCACACCTGAACGTCATGCATACCACACAACTGGGTTCCCATTATTCATTGTGTTTCTGGACAAAAGGGCTTTCTGTTTCTGCCTTAAGCCAGGCCATTGTACACCACCTGAGGATGGAACCAATGTCGAGAGCCCCAAGTACCGCCCGCCACCTGCACCCACCCTCCAGAGGACCTAGTACTTCCTCCCAGACCCCAGGGGCCAGTGAGAACCGGAAGGAATCGGAGAGCAAAGCCTATTTCACAGAAGCTCTTATGGCGTGTGGAAGTTTGGGTACATTGAACCCCATAGACCAAAGCTGAACAAAAAGCACTGTTTTCTCCTCCTTATTCAGCCTTCCTTCTCTCAACCACCAGGGGAAACCTTCCCATTGCTTGGTCCACATCTGCACCCCGCACACACCTCATATGCTCTCATGCCCTTCCCACAATCCAAAGCCTCTCAAGGAGACAAACCTCTAGGTTTAACTTGGTTTGTCTGTGGCAAATGGAATGGAACATTGCCCTCATGGAGTTATTTATTTATTTATTTATTTATTTATTTATTTATTTATTTATTTATTTATTGTGACAGGATCTCATGAATGGAACATTGCCCTCATGGAGTTATTTATTTATTTATTTATTTATTTATTTATTTATTTATTTATTTATTTATTTATTTATTTATTGTGACAGGATCTCATGTAGCCCAGGCTGGCCTTGAACTCACTACATAGATGATCCTGAACTGATCCTACCTCTACTTGCCAAACACTGGGATTACAGGCGTGCCCCACCACCCCTGGCCGACATGAAGGTTAGTAGCTCTCTCACATGTATCCTCAAAGCCATCCAACAGAAACTCTGTCTCTAGTATCTGAAGGCAGAAGAAAATGAATAAAAAAGATGAGCCTGGAAATGGCTTGGCATCTGGCGGGATAAGGGAGGAGCAGGCAGGACTCTGGACCATACGTGGAGTGCGTTTCCGAGGAGTTAGCTCTTGGTTCTGGTCTGGTGACCTGGGGTAAGCCTTGGGCCAGGCCTCCCTGAACTGGTACCTGGCCATGGGTCAGCAAATGAGTGACAGAGGAATGGCCCTGGGTAGGCCATTGGGCTGCCTCTCAGCCTTGGCTTCTTCACTAGTAGAATGGGGATTCTTTCCTGTTTCTTTTCATTTTTCTAAAAAATATTTTTATTTTATGCACATTTGTTTATTTTATGCACATTGGTGTTTTGTCTGTATGTATGTCTGTGTGAGGGTGTCGGATCCCCTGGAACAGGAGTTATAGACCCTTGTGAGCTGCCATGTGGATGCAGGGAATTGAACCCAGGTCCTCTGGAAGAGCAGCCAGTGCTTTTAACTCATTCTTTTCAGTTCTTGAGTCAGGGGTGGGATCAGTTTGGGAATCAATGTGAAGAACTTGTAGAGTAAGTTAGCCAGCTTGGATGTAACTGCCCTTCCCCTTTCTTTCCTTCAGAATGTATATGCATGTATGTATGTATGTATGTACATATGCATGCATGTATGTACATATTTTGAGACAGGGTCTTCTATGTAGCTCTTGAACTCACAAGCCTCTTGTCTTGGCCTTTTTAGTGCTAATTATAGTTGTACACTATCATACCCATCTCTTGAGTAAATTTTCTTAGTTTTTTCTCTTTCCTATTTGCCTCCAACTTTCCCTAAGAAGATCTGTCTTGGTAAAGGACCACTTAACAGTTATTTACACCTGAGTGTGAATTTAACTGCCCCCCAGCCTCAGGTCCCTCACCCTCTTCTCTGACTGGTGGGAATGGCTTTATGGTTGAGAACCCTGTACTTCAATAATCTCCAGAAGGCAGGTTTCCACTCTGGATTGCTACATTGTGCCAAGGACTAGACATCTGCCTTTCAAACAAGCAGGGTAATTGGGGCTCAGGGGCTCTGCTCATGGAGCTTAGGAGAACACTGATTTCAAGAGCTGGAAGCTTTAGGAAGAGATGGGTGGTGCAGAGAGACAAGCAGGGGGTCCCAGTGAGCTTGTTCCCATGCCAAGGCCCTGTCTTCTCTGGAAGACACTCCATTAAGCATCAGAGAGAACTGCTACTTTTGTCCTAAGGTGGGATCTTTGATGTCACTGTTTCAACGCCTCCCATCCCAACCCTTTCTGAAATTTGTCCAGGTGGGAGACAGAGGAGGTCTCCAAAGGCTGAGTGATTGGCCTCAAGTCTCCTCACATGACTGTGTCAGAGGAGAACCTGGGGCCAGATGCCAGAGACTCTATACTGTACTGCTGCTCCCAGGGTCAAAGCCGCCCAGCGGCTCTTCCTGGATCCTCCCCTCTCCTCAGCTGCTCTGGTCTGGTCAGGCACTGTTGAGAAGCCTGCGGTGGGAGCTCCTCTCTGAGAGCTCCTCATTCCCCACTGAGTCCTGTCACATCAACTTTCTAGTTCTAGATCCCACCCATCATTGCACGTCTCCATTACTCCTATTGCATTCTGGGCTAGGGGCCATCTCTGTTTTTGCTGAGGTAGCTGTAGTGGGTACCAGAGGCCACTGCCCAGGCAGAGACGCTAAGATATGACTCCATGTGTCACATGTAATGCCACATGGCTCAGTCCTCAGCATGATGTTCGGTGCACAGTTGGATCCTGACCTGGGGGACCTCACAGAGCCTTCCAGAGAAGATGGAAAGTCCTCCATGGTGGTGGGCACTATGTTGTGTGGGGACTCAAAGTGGCTAGTGGCCATATCTCCAGAATGTGAGGAGCATGAGGGAAGCAAGGGAGTCCTGGAAGAAAATGAACCCGGGAGGACCAGTGCACCTGGTCATGTGGAGGAAATGGGAACCAGATGAGGGCTGGGATTGCAGCCTGTTAGGAGAGGGCTGGAGAGAAAAGAGCCAGAGATAGCCAGTGCTGACCCCACTGTCTGGCAGCGAGAGGATAGGCAGGACTGTGAGCTAAATGCAGACAGGGTACTAGAGGGGTCTCTGTTCAGTTTAAAGATGAAAGAACTGGCAGCATCTCTTGTGTCAGTGAGAATGGCCATGGGAGAGGGGAACAAGAACACTCTGGAGCTGGTTTTTTCCTGAATGGATTCCTGAGGGGGTGGGATTGATGACCTATGTATAGGGGCTGCAGTGTACAGGTGCTTGAGTGGTTCCTGCCCATAAACAAAGTAGGAAGTAAAGAATGTGGGTGTGGCTCTGAGGCTGAAGGGCCCTGGCATAGAAAGGCTGTCTTAACTGCTATGTTCACCACAGTGAATCTCCAGGCAAGGGAGGCCATGCAGATAGCCTAAAGGTCTGCAGAGTAGATAGGAAATCGTTGGCTGGGAGACGACTGGGCCAGGGATGCATTACCAGACCCACCAAGTGAGTAGGTATGGATTACAATGAGTTTCAACAGCACAGGGCGTCCAGCCTCTCCTTGGACTCCTCCATCTGGAAAGGCAGAAGAGATGCCACCTAGGTAAGGTGAATCTGCAGCAAGCAGAGGCTCAGGCAAAGCCTTCCCCAGCCCCTGAAACTCTGTGGGCCTGCTGACTGGAGCTGCAGCACTTTCTCCTCCTAATTCCCTCGTCTGTCCCCTCACAAACCCTACTACCTCTATTCTAAGGGACCAGTTTTGGCTCCAATTCAGAAAAAAAGCTAAACCAAGCTGTCCTAGATATGGGCCATCTTCTCTCCCTAGATACGTGTGAACCACGCCCTCAGAAGGGTTAGCATCAACTGGGATGGGAGGTGTTGGAGAGAGGAACAAAATTTGTATTATTCCTTGACTGCAGAGTCTGCAGATCTGTGTGCCACTTGGGGCTCAGCCACACTCTGGCTGGATGGCCTCATCAAGCCTACCCTTTGAGCCTCAGTTTCCTCATCTGTAAAGTGATTGCTGGTGTGCAGGCTCCTCATACACTCAGCACAGGGAGCTCGCAGCAGAGGTAAACTTTGCTGTGTCTCTGCGGCCCTGTGAAGTCTCAGGCCAAAGCACAGGATCGTGGAAGGAAGCAGGTCCAGGTCACAGGAGCTGGGCTGGGATGGTGAGAACGTTTCCTGAGCTGCTGGCCTCTCCCTGTGGGCCACATGCATGTGTTCTTGCCCTGACACAGGGCAGCCTTATCCCTGGGGCAGGATGCTCACCCTCTCTGCACAGTAGGTGCTGGAGAGCATCTTTCTTATATCCCAGGCAATCACAGAAAACAGGCATTCTACACACGGACAGTTAGACACAGGCACACAGATTCCTGCCTGCAGTGAGGATTCCATTCCCCATTTATCAGATGAGGAAACAGCTGGACCAGCAGCTCAGGCTGGACTTTCTTCATCTAGGGCATGCTTCATCTGGTACATCCAGGGCTCTTTTCTCAAAGTTGTGCTAGATGGTAAGCTAGGCCCTACAGCCACCTGCTAAGCAATTGTGGACAGATCCTTAAGTCCTAGAGGGCTCACCTGCCTGTGCTCTCTGGAGGTTCCTTCCCAGATATGTACCTTTTATTACTTTTTATTTAAATATTTATTTTATTTTTATGTATGTTTCTCTCTCTGTCTCTTTCTGTCTCTCTCTGTCACTCTCTGTCTCTCTGTCTCTCTCTCTCTCTGTGTGTGTGAATTTGTGCATGCACTCAAGTGCCTGCGGAGGTCAGAAGAGGGTGTTGGATCTCCTGGAGCTGGAGTTTCAAGAAGTTGTGAGTCATTCTATAGGGGTGCTGGGAACTGAACTCTGTCCTCTGGAAGAGCCTCACCAGCTCTTAACTGCTGAGCCCTCTCTCCTGAATACATGTCTTCAAAGAATAAGATTTTGGAATGACAATGTGACATTCTATCCCTTTGCCAGGGGCAACAATGTTCTCTAACCGTGCACAGGTCTCTCTAAAGCAGAGAGCACTGCAAGTTCTTCCCAAGCAGCCTGCAGCCACCTGCTTGGGTGCTCAGGGCCACAGGTGTGGCTCCCCTGGAGCCAAAACAATGCTCCAGGCTTGCATAGTCCAGGACTCTGTGTTCCCACCTGTGGCCCAGGTCCCCACCCCAGCATGCCTGGCTGCTCCCCAGGAAACAGGGCAAACAAGCTTCTATTGAGTCCGGTCATGGCTGGGAGAATGCTCCTTTGTTGAGCTCCACACCCCTTCCTCTCAGTGTCTCTGCCCACAGGACAGGTGAACAGGTAAGAGGCAGCCAGGCCACGAGCCTTGCCTAGGTATCTAATAGGGACTCAAAGGACAGAATCCCAGCCCCCCCCCCTCAACACACATACACCAAGAGTGGCATCTGTGTTCTCCTGTGTTCTTTTCTCTTCTGTCTGTCGTTTCTCAAGTCTGGCACCATCTGTACCCTGCTCTTGGGCACTGGCACCCCAGGCTGTTCTATGATAAAACCCTGCCTGCTGCTGCTCATCAAGCTGTATCAGGGCAGGAGCTGTGTGTGAGGAAGCACTGTTTATTCTTGTCCACAGCGCTGTGCCCAGTCCTGTGCCCAGCCCGGAACTAAATTCAGAGAGAAAGGGCAGTCTCGGAGAACAAAGTAAGTCTCGCTAAAGGTCTTGAAAGCTAACCTGGTCTGTTCCCCATCCCAACCCAACTTGATCACACGCACTCTCCCTCACTGTGTAGCCCAGGCTAGCCTGAAACTCCTGGGCTCCAGTTATCCACCCTCCTCAGCATTCTGAAAACCTGGGATTGCAGGTACAGAGCACCATGCTTACGGTTCAGAGTTTTTAATTTTTTTTTGTTGGGGGCTGGTATAGCTGTACACCTACTGTGTTGCTCAGCAAGGAATTATAGGAGACATATTCATAGGTGCAAATTCTGCCAGTCCTCAGCAGAGGGAACCACCATCATGGCAAGTGCCATACTGGACAGAGGAGCCCTGATCGTCTCCTCTCAGAAGTTTTTATTGATCCCTAAGTTCCTCAGGTGTTCTGTAGATAGCATGTGCAGATCATGAGCAATCAAACATCTTTGATATAAAGCCAACACCTGCAGAAAATACAAATGCCAAGGTCTAGGTAGCCCCTTTTCCCAACAGTGCACAAAACAGCCATTTAAAACATAACTAAAAATAAACTTCTGCATGGGGGGGTGCATATGTGTGCCTGCATATGGAAGTCAGAGACAGTTTTTTGTAACCAGTTCTTTTTTTCTAGCTTTATGTCAGTTCTGGGGACCCATTTCAGGTCATCAGGTTTTCAGAAAGTCCTTTTACTCTCTGAGCCACCTCACTGGACTTCACGAGACCTTTTGGTTCTTAGAAGGCACTCAAGCTCCTTGGCGTGGACTTGCCAGCGCTCCCTAATATGGGCATAAATCACCTCTCATATGCCCCTCCTGCTGGCCTTGGTACTCCAAGGCTTAGCCACCCATCTGCTTTCCCCTTACTTAACAAGCCTGCCCTGTGTGTGACATGGCTTGAGGAAGGAGAGCTGCTTCAGGGAACCAGGCCCAGCCCCTTCCTCCACGGGGCTCACAGTAAACTCCAACACAGAGACTCAGCAGTGTAGTGTCAGAGTGTGCAGAGTGCTGGGGAATGCCCCCAGGTCAGGGGTCAGGGAGTGAGCAGGAACGTGTATGGAGGGACCAGGGAGGGGACACCGTGTGGGGTGGGGCGGTGACCGGAAGGTCTGAGAACTGAAGCAGGGATGGGTGACAGGAGACTCCTGGCCCAAGTGATCTGTGCACTTGTCCCTTCCTCCATCCCCACCCCGCTCAGTGGAGCCCTCTCCATGGGTGTCCATCCTTTCCTGTCCCACCCAGATGACCACAGTTGTCTCTCTCCTTCCAGATGCTTAAAGGGTTGTCTCTGGTGGGCCTCATCGCTTGGAGGGGTCAGGCTCAGATTTCTCAGCCGCTTGCTTAGCACCGGTTGAGTGCCATGCAGAGGCAGCCTGTTTGACCTTCAGTGCCTTTCCAGGAGGCTTGCCTGTGTCCACTTTCACAGATGGGCAAACTCAGAGTGACTAAGCAATTTACCTGTGATTCATGTCTAAGGAGTAGTGGAGATGGGGTTTGAGTAGAAAGTATATGACCCTGGAGCCCAGCTCCATTAAAAACATTATATATATATATATTTCCTAAATATATACATTTAACCTGCTTAGTCTGTAGAATGTTACTTGTGTGTATATAATTTCAGGGCTAACCATTTGGTATTGGACAACCAAATGGGGGACTCTTCCCCGGGGAAGGCTATGTCTCCCACTCTCAACATTCCTTTGATGTCTATAGTTCCTTGTCTAGGTTTGGGGCCTCATAGGGTTTCCCCCTTCCTTGTTAGTGTGTCTGGTGGTACCCCTTTGCTCAGGTCTTGTTTAGGCAGCCATGTTGATGAGACTCCATGGGTGTCGCTTTTCTGATGTTTCTAGGAGATGCAACCTTACAACCCATTTCCTGCTCCTCTGGCTCTTACAATCTTTTCGAACCTTTGTCCACCGTGGTTCCTGAGACTTAGGTGAGGGAGTTGTGTTGTAGATGTATCACTTAGGGCTGAGAACCACGTGGCTACTTGCTCTCTGCAGTTTGATGGGTTGTGGTTTTCTGTAATGGTCTTCGTCTGTTACAAAGAGATGCTTCTTTGAAGAGGGTGCGACCTATACTTTTCGGTGGGTATAAGGATACATATTTAGAATGTAGCTAGGAATTATGCTGATTTGGTAAAGTGGGGCTTCTAGGTTCTCCTCCCAGATCAATGTCTTCGCTAGCCCTGGGGAGTTAGCTTTGGTTCTAATCCCAGGCATGACTTCCCTCTTGTTGGGCTTGCCTTAGGTGCAATAAGAGAACCGTTGGTTACCAACAAGGTACGCGCGCCATCATTGCGCTCCATCATTGCTTGCGCACTTAGGGTTATGATGCTATGCCGGTCATGGTTGTGATTCGTGGGTATTGTGCCTAGGTAGGACTATTGCTTATTTCATTTCCTTGGAAGCTTGCATGGTGCCTTCCGGTACCATGAAAGCTAGTCCTCAGGGAAGAGGCTTTCAAGTCAGATTTACCTCAAGGCCTCTGGATCCTGTGTCCAAAGGGCATGGTGTCTTCAGCCATAGGGATTTACCTTCCACCTTCCAGAGCAACCAAGAGCAATACAATAGCCTATAACGTTTTAGAAGTCTCTTGGAAAACATTGACCAACAACTTCGGGGGGGGGTATCCCCTCATGTTTGGTGTTGGGGGTTTTATTGAATAGTCATGGCTCTTGGGGAGAGCACTATCAGCCTAGATGGGAAATTTTTGTTTTAAAGAAGGAAATATATATATATATATATATATATATATATATATATATATATATATATATATATATCTCCTAGTCCCTCCCTCTTCTTCTGTACTGATCCCCTCCTCTCTTCCTAGTTAAGGCCCATCTTTCCCATTTCCCCTTCAAATCAACTGTACCTTGCTATTCCCCTCTCTATTGCCCCTCCTTCCTACCCATGTATCTTTTAGTTTCCTGCTTTCTTCGGGTTACTCCAGGGTGTATGCTCATATCTGAAGGTTTGGCTTGCTCCATTTTTTTAAAAACTGTATTCGTTTCATTTTGTTTTTGAGAGAGAGTCTCCTGTAAGCCAGGCTGAACTCACGATATAGCCTTGAACTTCTAATTTTCCTGCCTCTACCTCCCGTGTGCTGGATTACAGGTATACACCATCACGCCCAGATTATTCAGTGCTGGGGACTGAGCCCAGGGCCTCATGCATATTAAGCTAAGTACCTAGCCAACGAAGCTATATCCCCAGCTTGCCAGCCTAGTCTTAATGACCTGTAGTCACTTCTTTCTTTAGGCTGTAGGATTCTGGTCTTCAGATACCTCAGCAGGAGCCTAATCTCCTTCTCTGTCTTCTCTTCTATGTGACCCTCTGCTCCTAGGCATCATCAAGGCAGGAATTCTGCCCTCCATGTCCCCGCCTGTGATGTACCATGGTAGAATAAATGGGTATACACATCCACAAGAGCCAGTTTCAGACAAGGTCGTGCAAGAGTGGACACTGCCTTCCCCTCTTGCAATAGGTTCCTGCCATGAGAATCCAGAAGGACATCGCTGTGACACTTTCTCCAGTGAGCCAGCACTCATCGCAGAACCAGGGCCCGATGCTCATCCCAGGGCCGTGTACTGAAAACACCACTGTTTTGCTGGGCGCATGATGTCACGGAATTGGAAGTGTTACAAAGGCCTTGGCTACAGTGACTCCTTGCTGGCACCAGTCAGTTTTAAACTTTTTCTTTTGGGGTTAAATTTGGGATGTCCGTGATGATAACAACCAGCAGTTCTATCAACTACAAGGAAAGTGAGACAGCCTCTCGTTTCTCTACTAATACCCTTAGGATGCCACCATGACTCTAAAGTGAAGTAACGTGCTGGAGCCTGGTTCAGTGCCAGGTGATCCTCGCTGCCAATCAAGCCCCAGCCCCCAGGCTAGCGGGCACCCAAGCCCTTGATCTCTACTAGCTCTGCCACCAGGTGCTGGGCCACATGACCCAGGCAGCAGGTGGGAAAGGGGGCTTAGGAACCTTAGCCCCTCAGAGAGGAGTCTTGCTCTCAGGAAACTCAGGGCACAGCAAAGTCATTGATCTCTGTATCGGGAGCTTGGCCCAAGTGCTGGATCTGCCTTTTTATCTGGCGTGCATCTCTGCTCACATTGTTTATCCTCTCTGTGTCATCATGATATCAACCGTGTAATGGAGTGATAAGTCCCCTCTCTCGGGCCTGCTCTGACAATGATGCACAATGTTGTTTGTAGGCATGCTTTGAAGCTGCAGTGCATTATTATCTATTCCTGGAACAGCAGGAGAATCAGGAATCATGTGATGGGGTAATTCTGAATTGGGCTTGCTCTAGGTAGAGAGAGGCAAGTGAACCTATTGCCTAGCCAAGCTCACATGACAGGACAGACCCGCTAAGTAGGTCAGCTTGTGGCAGGAAGAGCTATTCTGGGATCTGCCTGTCAGGGCAGCACAGGGGCTGGGAGCAGAGCCCAGCGATTTCAGGGCCTGCAGAGAACACTGCTCAACAGCTTTCTCTTGGAGCCTGGCCCTGCCTTTGTGGCTTGTGCCTGAGAGGCCAGGAGGCCCTCATGAGCTCAGGGCCTGTGCTCTTTATGGTTGCTCTAAGGTAGAGCTGGTGACCCAGGAGCATACCAGCATAGCTCTCCATCCCTGGGCACCACAGCTGTGGGTGAGGAAAGCAAGGTTCCAGGCTTGCATTTCCCACCTGGTGGGAGGTTGAACCACTGTCCTACAACCCAGCCACTGCTTGTATAGACCTGGCTTCCTCACATAAATTGTGTGTGTGTGTGTGTCTGTGTGTCTGTGTGTGTGTGTGTGTAGAGTATGTGTGTGTGGTATATATGTATGGTATTTTATGTACATAGTACTTAGAGATGTGTGGATGTATATGGTGTGGGTATATGGTGTGTTGTGTGTAAATGACATGTGTGTGATGTGTGTGTGATATGTGGTATATGTACACAATAGTGTGTTTATGTACGGTGTCATGTGTATGTGATATGTGGTATTGTGTATGATGTGACATGTGTGTGGTGTGTGGTGTATGCATATTTCAATATAGTGTGCTATGTTGTACATTTATGGGACACATGTGTAGGCGTATGTGTATAGTATGTATATGTCATGTGACAGTGCTTATGTAATGTTTTATTTATTTATTTAGAGACAAGATCTCACTGTGTGACCCTGGTTGACCTGGAACTCACTATGTAGATCAAGCTGGCCTTGAACTCATGGAGTTCCACCTGCCTCTGTGCTGGGATTAAAAGTGAACACCACCATATCCTAGCAGTGTTTTAGGGTTCAGTAGATATCGATAGCGCCATGTGGAGGTCAGGCCCAAGGAAGTGCTTGCTCAGTGGAGCCTGTTCCCTCTTGAGGTTCCAGGACCTTCAGGGCCATAATGGTGACTGGGGGAGGACAGAAGCACTTGGTGTGTGCTGTAGGGCAGCAGGAGGGGTGGCAGGAGGGGCTTCACTGGGAGAGCTGGGCTTTAGCCTGGTGACGCATACCCAGAAGAGCGTCACATCTGGCAGGGTGGCACACATCTGTAATCCCAGCACTGAGAGTGGAGGCAGGAAAGGGCTAAGAGCCCGAGGGCCGCCTGGGCTCTGAGTGAGACGTGGTCTCCAAACAAAAACAAAACAAAACAAAACTGAAGACTCCTGTCAGGCACAGGGTGACCTTGAGGTCAGCCTGACTATGTAAGACTTGCTCAGCTCCTCGGTGCTCATGCTGGTAGGTGGCCTCGGGTGCTGTGTCTGTACGTTGCTCCAGTGAGACATGAGACAATTAGTACCACACCTGATGGAGCTATTATTGTTACTTTTTTTGATCCTAACATCAACCCTGTGAAGAAAATGTTAAGACCCATTTTACAGACAAGAAAATGGAGGCGCAGAGAGACTAAGGAATGTATTCATGGTCTCATACATGAGAAGCAATTTTGCTGAGACTGAAGTCCAGTTGGATTCTAAGATTTGCTGTTTTAGCCCCCACTCACTATGCCTGGTGTGTATGTGTGCGTGCAGATCATGGAAAGCGCCTAGCTCAATACATGGTATGGTCGATGGTGCGTGGCTGCTGCTTTTACTGTGATCATCCTTATCACACATATTGCTCAGAATTTAGTTGGAAGTGATGAAGGTTCTGCATGGCAAAAGTAGAGGATGTTCTAAGATATTAGAAAAATGCAACAATCTCATTCCCAAGTGACTGTCAAAAAGGGGAGGCTACCACCTAGATTCATAGGTGATTCCTGGTAGAATCCTGTGTAATTATGAAACCTAGAGAAATGTATATGCCAAACCATAATGGAGTGGTTATATAAATTGCGGTTGATCTCTTTGCTGGAAAATTACACATCCACTTAGAACAATGACAACATAACATAGAAAATGTTTATTATATAATTTCAGAAAAAGATGCTGGATATTATAAAATTTCTATTTGTGTTCTAATTACACCTCTATTAAAAAGTATTATCTGCATGTCAAGGAGAGCTGAGAGGGAATATACAGACAGCTGATGTACTGAATCCTAGAATTGAGGGTTTCTCTTTTTGTAACTGATTCAGTAAGTCAACCATGATTTACTGAGAACTTACTAAGTGTCAGTCATCAAGTTAGGCATAATTATTGGTGTGGGTTATATTAGGCTGCAGGAAAACTTAAAGAGAAATGAAATTTTTATTGCCTACTGAAAGCAGCTTGAAACTGATATGATGTCTTTAGGGTACCCAGGTCCTCGGCTCTCTACTGAGTGCTCTGGTGTGCCACATCTCCATTCCTGATGGCTAGGGCAAGCCCCTTCCCCGGGAAGGTCCGATGGAAGGTTATGTGTACTCCACCACCTGTATGTGCTGCACCCAGTGCACCAGTCAGATCTTGGTTTTGCAGTCACCCCAGTTGCAAGTTAGATCGGGACATTTCATTTCTTTAGCCATGAAGCCTAGTTAAAGAGCAGGGCTTTGCTGATATAGGAGAGAGGGGAGGACAGGAATGGGATACCACATTGTTGTATGACTTTTCCTGGGGGAGAAGTGAGCAAAGGTCTGTTCACTCCAGAAGGACACTGGTGGCAGACAAAGAAGCCCTTCCACTCAAGTCCAGCTTGGTGAACCAATGATTTCACTGAAGTTACTTACAAGATCACAGCCAATTGAAACTCACTCCAGCATGGGTGACAGCTCACGAAGGCTGTATCTCTAGAGCTCCAACTTGTACACAGCTCCACCAAAGACAATTTCCACCTGCCACTCAGCAGTTGCCTAAAGCTTTTATAGGCGTTGGCATCTGGTGATGTTCTGAGTTTCGTGGGCCTGTTAAGTTTCATGCGGTTGTGAAAAATTATGGTGTGTGTGTGTTTGTGTGTGGGCTACAGGCGTGTGAGAAGTAAGCACAGCATCTGTATGGAAGTCAGAGGGTAACTCTGGGGAGTTGGTTTGCAGAATCAGTTTTCTTCTTCTGCTGTGGGCTCCAGGTCATTAGGCTTATGTGATCTCACCCACTAAGCCAGTGGTTCTCAACCTTTCTAACGCTGTGACCTTTTAATACAGTTCCTCATATTGTGGTGACCCTCAACCATGAAATTATTTTCATTGTTACTTCATAACTGTAATTTTGCTGCTGTTATGAATTGGGATGACGTAAAATATCTGATATGCTGAAGGTCTTAGGTGACCCCTGGGAAAGGGTCGTTTGACCCCCAAAGTGGTTGTAACCCGCAGGTTGAGAACTGCTGCACTAAGCCATCTCGCTGCCCTGAGTCTCATCACATGTGATGCACCCTGCCCCTCCGGGAGATAGTGTATCAGTTTGGAGGAAACAGTTATCCAATGCAATGCTCTGGGAGCCAAAAGTAAATGGAGGCCATATCTCCCAGGAGCCCTGAATGGAGGAGAGATTGTGTGTCAAGGAGTAACAGTGGCCTGCCTCTGGAGTGCTGTGCTGAAGTTGTGGGATCCCAGGGTGTATGGTGGTGAACTCTGTCTGGAGGGTCTTAGCCTCTCCACCTTTGGTAAGAGTCTGCCTTTACAGAGGGTTACGTGACTGAGCCCCTCCTACCCACCTGGTACTAGGTGGCACCATGCTCTTCCGGACCTTCCTGAACTCATGGGGGCAGGGGTGAGAGTTCCTCTTGACCCAAGCTGGGACTGGCCATTGCTTCTGGGAGCTGAGTGGAGCAGCAGCTTCTGTCGCCATGTCCTGGCTGGCCTGTCACACTGACTGACTGTCTAATTCCCCCACCTTCAATCTCTCTGGTGTATCCCAAGAAATCCATAGCCAGCACTCCACTCCCCACCATCTATTTTTGGCTTAAGGTAGCTAGTGAGACCAAAATAAACTATGCTAATTCAAGGGTCGAGATAAGGCCCATGGCTTCAATTTTCTTAGTGTGATGAGAAGCCAGGAGGATTTGAAAGAGTCCAGAGTGGGGTTTCCAGGCAGGGAGTCAGCAGTGTATAAATCTGGAAATCTTTATTTCTGTTAGTGGTTTATTGATTGTACAACAAAATGACCACCAGGAGGAGAAAATACTTAACAAGGCATTAGAGGTAAGGGAGCTGGCGGCCGGTGATGGCTCCTGGGGGAAGGGCTTGGAGGCCTGCCATCCAAAAAGGAGCCTGGCTGTGTGGTCCTGCATAGTAGTACACTACTGTGTAGGTCCTCAATAAATACAAGGAGACATGCTCACAGATGCAAACTCTGACAGACCTCAGCAGAGGGAATCACCTGTGATGGTAAGCGCCATATTGGACAATGGAACCCTGATCATCTGATCTCAGGGGTTTTTATTGATGCAGAAGCTCCTCGGGTGTTTCACTGATACGAAAACACTGCCCCCTCATCCAAAGGCCTATTTGCTTAATGAAGGAAACCTGTAACCTAATCTCAACCCACAATCCTTTAGCAGCTGAGCTATGTCACATTTATGGTGGGGTAAGTCAAGGCCTAAGAGAAGTGTTCTCTCATTGTTTCTAGAGACTGTGGGAGAAAGAGCCACAAGAATTCCTCCACAGCAACTTTGCTCTTCCACAATGGCTCTGCCAGAGAGCAGGGAGCAGGTGCAGATCATGAGCAATCAAACATCTTTTACATAAAGCCAACACCTGCAGATAATACAAAGTGCCAAGGCCTAGGCGGCATTTTCCTCAACACTGTACACACAATTATCATAAACATAACTAGCAACAAACTTCTGCAATAGTCCTGGGCACACCAACAACCTCTCTGAGCCTGTGTCTTCAATTTAATGAGAAAATCAAGAGTATTTAAGTGAATTAAAAACCACAACTGGGCTAGGTGGTGGTGGCACACACCTTTCATCTCAGCACTGGGGAGGCAGAGGCAGAGGCAGAGGCAGGCATATCTCTGTGAGTTCAAAGCCAGCCTGGTCTACCGAGTGAGTTCCAGGACAGCCGTACTTACAACAGAGAAACCCTGCCTCAGGAAACAAACAAACAAACAAAAACAGAAAAAAACCACAGCTGGATGTGGTAGTGCACATCTTAGCAATTGTAATCTAGGAATTGAGAGGTAGAGAAGGAGGATCAGGAGCTGAAAGTTATATTTGACTACTAAGTTCCAAGACAACTCAGGTTATATGATACCCTGTCTCACACAAACAACAAAACAATACACACACCATACACAAACACACACCACCATCACCGCCACCACCACCATTACAACAAGTACTCTGGGCATGGTGATACATACCTTTAATCTTAGCACTTGGGAGCCAGAAGCAGGCAGATCTCTGTGAGTTCAAAGTCAACCTGATCTACATAGTGAGTTCCAGGTCAGCCAGGGCTACATAGTCTCAGTTTCAAAACAAAAAACAAAAAACAAACCCCAAAACAAAACAAAACCTTGAAGAGATACTTAGGAAGACTTTAATATGCTGCTGTCTCCAGACTCAACCCCATGTCACACTGACCCTACTCATTATGATCTTCCTGAAATCTGTTACTTAAGTAGATAATGCATGTTCATATGTATGCAGGTGCATGTGTGTGAGAGTCATTGTGGAGGTTAGAGGTCAGTCTTGGGTTGGCTGTTACCCTTTCCACTCCTTTTTTTTGTTTGTTTGTTTGTTTTTTGAAACAGGGTCTCTCACTGGCCTGGAGCTTGCCAAGTATGCTAGGCTCCCCAGCCAGCAAGCCCTGGGGATCTATCTGCCTCCACTTGGTGTAGAAAATGAAGAAGTGGCTGAGAGCCTGGGTGCAGCATGGGCCCTGGGTGCAGATCCCAGCTCCGGTGACTCACATGTGTGTGTAACACTCAGAAAGATTCCTGGGGCATATTATATACTCAGTGAACACTGGTCCTCGTTATTACCCACGCAACAGTACACTTCTCTTTATTCATTCTTTCTTTTTGTTGTTGTTGTTTTAATTGAGACAAGGTCTCACTCTGTAGCCCAGTCTGGAACTCACAATGTAACTCAGGCTTGTCTTGAACTTGCAACAATCCTCCTGTTTTTACCTCCCCAGGGCTGAGATTACAGGCGTGTGCCACCACACTGGGGTTTATATGGAGCTGGGCATTGAACAGAGAGCCTCATGCCTGCTAGACAAGCACTCTTCCACCCTCAGCCTGGTGGGGCAGGAGGAACAAGAGCAACCATCTTGATACTCAGAATACCAAGAATCAGAGAAGGGAGGGTGGCCTGCTCGGGTTACCCAGCAGGAGGTGGCAACTCTGAATGACTGTCCGTTCTCACAAAGGGGACAGGGTGGCAAAGAAAGAGACATGCAGTCCCAAGCTCACTCTCCTCCCCCACCGAGGTAGCTTCAGTCCTGGTCTCCTGGGTATGTTGGTGGATGAACCTGTGTTTCTCACTGGTGGCCTCTTGGCTTCTCTATGGGATGCTCTGGAAGGTGCTCAGAGAGGGCACAAAGCTAAAGAGCTTCTACTTATCCAGCTCCTCTTTACCCCTGGCTCTTGCTCCAAATAGGCCTCTCTGGGCTCTCTAGCACGATCTGATAATTGGCTCTGCATCTTGACAGGTGGAGACTGGCAGCCATCAGCCTCTATGATCCTCAGGTCTTCCAACTGTAGAGTAGGAGAAAACATAGGGTGTTGCAGAGCCCTTGTATTAGTCAGTTGCTAAAGGGACAGAGCTGATAGGTGGTATTAAGAGATGATTTATTTGTCGGCTTACAAGATGCAGTATGACTAGTCCAACAATAGTTATCTCACACAGGAAAGGCCTAGAATCTAGTAACTGCTCAATCTACAAGACTGGACATCTCAGCAGTCCCAGTCTGGTGCTGGAGGTCTAGAGGACCCTGAAGGACTGCTGGTCTTCAGTCTCTGTTGGAATCCCAAAGAAGCTGGTTCTAATATCAGTGAAGGGAAGCTGCAGCAGCAGAGTAGGTAGGTTTGCGAGCAAGAGTGAGAAAGAGCAGGCAGAAAGCAAAGTTTCTTTAATCCATGCCCTTTTACCTAGGTTAACACCAAACAGCGCCACCTACATTTAGGGCGGCTCTTCCTGCTTCAAAATAATCTGATAGATAAAATCCTTCATAGGATTGTCCAGCAGCTTGCATTTTAGTTGATTCTGGATTCAGTCAAGTTGACAACTAAGGTCAGCCATCACAGCCTTGACGTGCATGTGTGTGTGTGCACAGGTCTAGCTGGGCCAGAGCCTGAACGCTGGCCACCAGCATTGCGTCTTTCCTTGGTTCCAGCCTGTGCTCATGTGGCAGGCAGCCTTGCAGGCTCAGCCCTGACACTACCCTGCTTTGGGACCTTCCAGCCTTCCAGCTTCTCTCCAAGAGAGCACTGGGACTCCTCGGCCACAGCCAGCCTCTGTACCACGTCGTTCGGCCCAACCGCTTTCCCCTTTCTGACAAATGCGCTGTCAGGTTAACATCGGAAACATGGCTCATAAATCCATCTTGGGACCCGAGGCACTTCACCGTGCCGAAGTTCTAAGGAACTATTTAGGAAAGCAGCCTGGTTAGCATTTTGAAGCCAGAATTTCTCAAATGGCTTTGACCATGAGCCCGATTCCTGGAACCAGTCACAAGTACCCGCTCTTGTCCCGGCCTTCGCCGTTCCCCACCCTGTTCCACCCACAGGCCCTTTCTTCAAAGCCTGGGCTCCCTCACTCTATGAGACTCCCAGGCTCCCTCAGCAGTGCTCCAGGACAGCGAGCACCCTGACTCGCCTGGACACCCTTCTCACCCTACTTCAGCTGCATCTGTTCCTGGGCTGCATCAAAGAACACTTTCCCTAGAACCTTGCTGCACCCTCCGGCAGGAAAAGCAACCCTTTCCCTGGCAACTTGTGCAAGAAATCTTGGTGGTGGCGGGCAGCACCCAAGAGCTTCCCCACTCCTCTGCATCAGGTTCCTAGAAGGCACCCGATACAAACACAAGGAGACAGATTCCTGAGCTCTTGTCCTGGTCCTGTGCTGAGATACGGGGGGCATAACTGAAGCAAGGGAACATGGAAAACAGTCAGGGCAGTGAGAAAAAGCAAGGGCCAGAGTAGAGGACTCAGCTTCAAATCCTGCTTACATCTCTTAAGAGCTGTGCATTCCTGGGCAGGCGCTAGCCCTGTCTCCTTGTTCATGCAGCGGTAAAAGGTGAAATATGTGAAGTATGTCTTACAAGGTCCCTCTAAGGAGTGGTACCTACCCCAAATCAAGGCTATCGGTGAGTCAGATGTTATGGCTGTAGCAGATAGCTTCGCCTCACAGAGTTTGCTGTTTTCTGGGAGACGGACATTGAGTTGACAAGTGGACGAGTAATCAATTCACTACGATTCCAATAGGTGTCAATGGGGAAAAGCCAGAGCTGGATGTAGTGATGGGAGCCTGTCCAAGCCCTCCGGAAGTCAAGATAGGAGGACTAAGAGCTCAAGGCCAGCCTGGGCTACATTAGGAGACCTTGTCTCGGTGCAACGCGGCATGGAACCGTAACACGGATGAGCCAGGTTTGGCCAGGCTTCTCGGAGGATGGTGTGTTTAGATCAAGACACAAATGAGCAACTGTGGCCTGGTCGGGAGGATGCGAAGGCATCCCATACAGCAGGAGCAGCGTGAGCAGATTCTGTGCTCTGGGTTGAAAATGCAGCCCAGGTCGGGGTAGAGGGCAGGGCAGGAGGTGGGTTTGCAGGAAGGTGGATGGGGAGGGGCTCTGCACCCCACCACCGGGAAGGAGAAGAAGTGACTCGGAGGTCAAGGAAATGGCAGGAAGGGGTGAGTCCTGGAGTGTGCAGGGGTGAGAAAGGACCAGTTATGGAAGTGCATCCAGAGCATGCATTACAGTCAGAGCCACTTCTAAGACATCCGAGAAGCCGCTGCTCCACACAGCGGGTGCGTTGTCTTCCATTTGTGACACGCTGAGCCCGAGGTTGCAGATCGGGTTAATCATTTAAGGGAAGTAAAAATAACACACAAAGTCAGATCATACTATATTAAGGATGTCAAAGTAGGCGAGGTAATTATAGGTTGAACAGAGACGTTGGGTTGGAGAGGAGACATCACCTGAGTTACATCAAAAAGGGCTGGGGAGGGGGATGGGTTCGTCCCCATTTCATGAAGAAGAGATTCAAGTGAAGACCAGTGTTAGTAAAAAGAAGAGAGAAGCCACAGCGGATCCCTACCCTGGCTTTCATGGGTCCTGGCAGCTTGACAGGCTGACAGAAGTCACAGTGCAGACACTGTGATGACTCTCAAGAGATGCATACGTCCATGCAAAAATAAATATTTCTCAGTCATTATCCTTGGGGACATAATAGTGATCTGAAATAGTGGCTTCTTCTGGGAGGCACAGACAGAAAATGTGTCAGCCTGCAATCTGACAACAGATCAATTTGGGAAACGATGAAGGAACCTAGAATGGACAGTGATAAGGTGACTCTGCTTTGAGTGGTCCTCCGAAGGAGTGACATTTGACTGTGTAGGGGTGTGTGTGTGTACGTGTGTGTATGAGTGTGTCTACGCACACATGCATGTGAGTGTGTGTGGTATTCATATAAAGGTCAGAGGTCAACCTCAGGCATTATTTCTCAGGTGCGGTCTACCTTGATTTAAAAAATATATTTATATTTGGGGGTTATGTGTGTTTGTGTGTGTGGTTGATGTGTATCAGTGCAGGCATGATATAGTGCACATGTCAGAGGGTAATCTCAGGTGCTTGCCTTCCACCTTGCTTGAGATGGCTTCTTGTTTGCTGATATTAGCTGGCCCATGAGTCTCTGGACTCTCCTGGCTCTGTCTTCCTTCTCACAGCTGGATTACAGATGTGCTGCCATTTCTGGCTTTACATGGCTTCTGGGATCTGAATCCAGGTCCGAGTGTCTGCAACAGCCAATACATCACCCACTGAGCTACCTCCCCGGTTCTCTTGTTTTTGAGATCAGATTTCTCACTGGCTGGAACTCATGAATTAGGCTAGGCTGTCCAGAGAGCCCCTAGATTCTGTCTCCCGCCTCTCAGTACTGGTTTAAGAGCATGCGCTCCCATGCCCGGCTTTTTTCATGGGTGCTGGGGACTGGGGTCTTTATGTTTGTGCTGCAACACTTCACCAACTGAGCCATCTCCCAGCCCCAGGGGAATTTGATTTTCAATAAAACAATTGATCAATTGATAAATCATAATTTGTTTGCGAGTCCTATTTGTTAACTCAGGTTTTTTTTTTTTGTTGTTGTTTGATTTTTTTTTTTTTGTTTTGTTTTGTTTTTCTTTGAGAAAGGTATAGCCTCAAATTTGCTCTGTAACCGAAGATGACTTTGAATTCCTGGCCTCCTTGCCAATATTTCCCAAATGTTGAGATTACATGTCACCACGCCTGTCTTACAGATTTCTCATCTGGGAATGTATGTGAGGTTAACTTCCTATGTTTCAAATTTTATTTTATTTCTCGTGTGTGTGTGTGTACATGTGTGGTGGTCAGAGGCCATCTTTTGGGGGTCCGTTCTCTCCTTCCACCCTGGATTCTGGGGACCAAACTCAGGTCATCAGGTTCGAGGGACAGTAGCTTTCACCCGCTGAGCCATCCCATTGATGCCACCCTTCCTATTTTGTGTTTAAATGTTAAATACTTGGCATGAAGTATCTAAAATAATAGAATATGAAATAGAAGCTGTAATGATGAACAACGAAACCAGTAGAAATCAAGTGAGGATACAGATAAGAAAATGGCATTGAAAATATTTCCTGGGGGCTGGAGAGATGGCTCAGTGGTTAAGACCACTGGCTGCTCTTCCAGAGGACGGGGATTCCATTCCTAGCACCCACGTGGCAGCTCACAACTGTCTGCAGCTCCAGTTCCAGAGGGTCCGACACCCTCGCACAGACAGACACGCAGGCAAAACACCAGTGCACGTGAAAGAAAAACAAATAAAAGAAAAAACATTTTTAAAAGAAAACACTTCCAGGCAGCCTGGAAGCAGAAGCTCAGTGAGAGTTCTGAGGGCCAGGGAGACAGCCGAATGAGAAGCAAGCTTGCTGTGATGGCGCACGTGGTAACATGTGCTTGTAATCCCAGCTCTGGGGAGGCAGAGACCAAGGATCTCTGGAGCAGCAGAGTTGGAGGATCTGTGTAGAACAGCCAGTCAAGCCACTGTGGTGAGCTCAGGGCCAGCGAGAGGCTCTGCCTCGCCGAAGGTGGGTGTTCCTGAGGGTGACGCTGAGGCTGCTCTCTGGCTGCCACACGCACACCACACCAGTGAATACACACACATACATAGACATATTTTAAAAAGAGGAGGAGGAGATGAAGAAGAAGGAGGAGGAGGAGGAGCAGGAGGAGCAGGAGGAGGAGGAGAAGGGTGCATTTGAAAAACTGGTATGAAGAGCCTCTGGGTACCTTAATAAAAGAAACAGATCGACATTGATAAAAACAAAATTTAAATATTTTGCTAGTTTGCACAAATAACTGAGCTGAGAAAGCGAAGAACTTAAGACGTGCCACTTCAGAGGGTACTGACGACAAGCTGGACAATGCGTCCAATTAAAAGAGGACTCAGGCTTAGTCATTGTGCAAGGACCCTAGTAATGGCCTGAACGAAACTTAGAGGCTTTCTTTCCCAATATCAACAGAATCCTCAGCTTTTTTTACATGACCAGAGTGTGCGGTGAAGCTAGGAGAAACTTCTGGGAATTATCAAGAAAAAAAAAAGTTTTTAAATAAGCTATGCTGTAGAGAAGGGCCATCTCTTCTGTCTTCAGAAATTAAAAAAAAAATTACAAAATTGTCATAGATGAAGAGGCAATCAATGATGATGGAGTAAAAAATGGTAAGAAACCATGGAGGCAAATCAGACAAGCAGTTCATCAGAATATAAAGCATTGTCTAAAGTTTGTCACCAGGTGTGAAACTATTGATCAACTGTTTTTTTAAAAAAAAAAATGTGTTTTATCTCATTGTGATTTATTCCCTCATCGCCTATAGGTCTTCACATTTATGCCTGCATTTGTCAACTACTGCACGATACTGCTCTGTTACATACTGCCCCAGGGTGCAGGGGGTCCCCACCCCTAACCACAATCAAGTATCTGCATAGATATGCAGATCCAATACCCTCTGCAACTTTACTCTCTAGCACACTGCCCCAGGGTGCAGAGGCTCCTAACCCCTGACCACAATTAAGTATTTGCATAGATCTGCAGATCCATGCCTGTAGGCTACCTTAGCTAGGGTAAGGTTAGGATACCTGGGCCGGGCACTGGATGGCTCTCCACTTGGTGGAGTCACTGTAAGGTCAGTGTGCTCAGTAGGTGCTACCCTTCTCATGGTGATGGTAAATTACAGGGGATAGGAAAGAGACACAAGCTATCACTTCTGCTCAATTCCATTGCCCAGAGTAAGAAGGTGGAACTGAACTCTTTACTGACTCTTTAGTGGCCAGAACTGCCAGTTCAATAGCGAAGATATAGACACTGGAGAGTGAAAGCCTTGGGGGAGGCATAGAAAGAAAAGGAGGAGGCCCTTGTTATTCTGAAGCCCCCCTCTCTCTCCCTGTCTCCTTCCCTCCTCTCTCTCCCCATTTTCCTTCCTTTGCTCAATACAACATGATCAATAGCATGTTGTAATGGTAGAAGAACCTTCCCAAAAATTACCCAGAAAAAATATTTTGAATAAAGTGTGCTATGAAGAAATAGTTTCTCTCTTTAGAAACATAAAATTCCCCCCTCTTTCATTTTTAGCTTTTGTTTGTTTAAGATTAGTTTATTTATATGAATGCTCTATCTGCATGTACAACTATATGCAGACAGAGGGCATCTGATCCTATTATAGATGGTTGAGAGCCACCACATGGTTGCTGGGAATTGAACTCAGGACCTCTAGAAGAGCAGTCAGTGCCTTATCCACTGAGCCATCTCTCCAGCCCCATTTTTAGTGTTTTTGAAACAAGGTCTCACTATGAAGCCAGGCTTCTCACAATCCTCCTGCCTTGGTCTCCTGGGCACTGGAATTATAGGCACAGACCACCACTCCTGCTCTGTAACCTTTTTTCAAAGCACCCCTCCGCCCTCCAAATTATATAAGCCCTAGGTTTCCACATAACTTGGGTCTTTGCCTGGCAGCTCTGTTCTTTTAGTGGCTGGTACCCGAGGAGGCTGAAGGCTGACTTCTCTAACAATGCACTTTTCTCAAATGTAGCGCTTTATTTATTAGTATTTTGAAATACTTAATGAACGAAGTTCTATTGAAGTTAATGTTCACTTCTATCATTTCAAGCAGTTTCATTCATTTGTGGCAGAAAAGGAAGCGCCACCAGAGTCTTTGAGAAAACTTCAATTGCTCTAATTGCTTAAATGGTTGTAAAAATATGATAGTTAGTTGTAGGATACATTACTTTTTAAAGTAAAGTTGATGAAGAATTTTGTGCAACCATTTCAGATACAGAATCTGATCTAAAAATGCATGGTCACAGGAGCCAACTAAAACACACAATTATATCATTACAATTCATATTTTATGGTGCACTTTCCATATTGGTGCATGTAATTTACACTTGTAGTTATTTGTGGTAATATACCACCTAAAACCAAACTAGAACCTTGATCATAACCATACCACACAACTAATGTCTACAGATTCCTGCACTCTGTGCCCTGCTCCCCAATACCACATTTGAATTTAATTTCCTCTTCCTCTTCTTCCTCTACTTCTCCTCCTCCTCCTCCTTTTCCTCTTCTGTGTGCGCTTGTAAGTTTACCTGTGCACCATGTGCTTGCAGTGCCTATGGAGGCCAGAGGAGAGCATCAGAATCCTCTGGGACTGGCTTTACAGATGGTTGGGATCCACCATGTGGGTGAGGAGAATCCAATGGGAGTCCTCTTGAAGAGCAGCCAGTGCTCGTAATAATGGGCCATCTCTCCAGCCCCACATTTTGATTTTATGAATACCAGACCTTTCATCTTTGTAGGCCTTTTCTGCCATTGCATGTACACATTCATGTGTGTACCTGTATTTATATCATAGTACTTAATCAGTGGTATATAAAATATGTATTTATAGACCAAAGCATTTTCTTTGATCTAAAAGTTTATTTTTCCTTATTTTAAAGAAATTAAAATAGTTTTGTGTGTAGTAGTCCTCTCCTGCTGGGGTAGCTCACCAAAGGAGACAAGGAGGCATTCTCTTATGTGCAAACTCTGCCAGACCTCAGCAGAGGGAGCCACCATCATGACCAGGGCCTCACTGACAGTAGAATCCCAAGTGTCTGAGCTCAGGTGTTTTTATTGATTCAGAACTCTTCGGATGTTCTATTGATAGCACGTGCAGATCATGATCAAACATACCCCCCCACACACACACACAAACCCAACACCTGCAAGCAATACAAAATGCTAAAACCTAGGGTAGCCCTTCACCCATTGGTGCACAAAATAATTATCTTATATATAACTAAAAATAAATTTCCACAACATTTGTGGGCCCTTGGAAGCGTGGAGGGTCCTAGTCTGGTCCCTCCTGGGCCTGTGGATGAATCAGTCCTTCCAGCCCTTCACGTGAGGGATCACTGCTCTGGATCTCATGATCATCATTATTATTTCCCTCTTTACATCATTGTTTATTAAGCATGTGTATTCCTCAGAAGGTTACGTCCAAAGTTAGTAATTTTGAATTTCACAAAAGCATACTCTAGAACTTGCTGCTTATAATATTTTGGGACCTACTTTCTCAACCACTATTAGATTGGCAAGATAAATTCATGTCTTTTAAATTTAGCTAATAATTAAATGTGTATGTGTATATAATGTATTTTGGTAATTTTTATCCCTGTTATCTTTCTCAACCCCTTTTACTTTGCTTTACCAACAAGTTCCCTCCTATTTTCACGCCTTTGTGTGTTTGCTTGTTTTGGGGTGTGTGTGTGTGTGTGTGTGTGTGTTTAAATCCCTACCTGAGGCAAGTCTCCACAGTTAGCACATCAGATTGCTGTCTACTGTGCTGTGCATGTACGTCACAGCCTATTCTTCAAGCTCCTATTAAGGATAGTTTTCATTCTTTTGTATCAGGACAAACAGCACCACTATTATAATGGCTTAAAGCACCAAATATGTATGTCTAGTTCTTGTTCTTGTTGTATGTCTGTGCATTGTGTATGTGCCTGGTGCCTGAAGAGGCCATAGAGGACATCAGATCCCTTAGAACTGGAGTTACAGATGATGGTGAGCCACCATATGGGGTGCTGGGAACCAAACCCAGATCCTCTGTAAGAGAGGCAAGTGCTCTTAATAACTGAACCATCTCTCTAGTCTTTAATCTTCAGGGAAAACAAATATGACCCAGGATCACAAGGCAGCAACATTCCCGGAGTGCTGGGATGGAACTCATACACTGTTCACCCAGGGCAGGCGCTTCCTGCTGAGTTCTCCAGACCTTGTTGCTTCTGTTGTTGATATTCCCTCCTCTCTCTTCTTAACTTCTCATTTCATTTTCTTAGAGGTGTCTTTAACATAAATTCATGTGTGTGTGTGCGTGTGTGTGCGTGTGTTGTATACACTCATATGTATGTTGATAAGTGCCTGTGTGAGAAAGTCTAAAAGATGCTGATGTCCTGCTCTCTGTCTTTTCCCATTGAGACAGGACTCACTGAACCTGGAGCTGGATGGCAGCCAGAAAACCCCAGCAATTCTCCTGTCTCTGCTCCCCAAGGTCCCCTAAGCCATGACAGGGGCGCAGCTCACATACAGACACCTGCAGGGAAGTGGGAAGCGTAAGGGGTTGGAGATCCTGACTGCATGCCAGCTCTGCCCACTTCTAAATGAGCAGCTGCTGGGACCTCAGTTTCCTCTTGACATCTTGATTCTTGTGTATAACCAAGGAGGAATGACACAACTTGGTGAGAACCTTCTGAGGTTCGAGTAAAAGGGCGTACAAGAGGTACTGCTGGCACCACGGTATCTATTGGATCTGTGCTTGTCCAGTGGAGCCCTGAGAAGTTAGGCCACATGCTCAGGGTCACACACCTGACTGCTCTTTGCTTCTGGTATTCGGAGAATTTCTAGATGTTAACCTCAGATTTTCTGTCTCCTGAAGTTTCTTTCTGCTTCTAATTTCTCTAATCTGATGGGAACAGGATGAGTCAGATGAGGGTCTCTCTAACACTGTTGGAGATGAAGTCAGGTTTATTTAAAATTCATCTTCTTTTTGGCACTGTTACTCCTGGCCTCGGCCAACCCACAGTGCAAGAGAATCCAGAAGCTACTGGACCTGAGCATGGATTCCAGAAAAGCCCCCCCCAAGGAGTGATGGGGAAATTGTTCCTGGAATTTGGGATTCAGGGAAGTCACAGTAGCCTGAGTTACTGCCTAAAATCACAAGGCAAGGTCATGTCCGAGCTGTCCCTGTCTCTTGGATCCCACGTGGCCTAAGTCAGGGCAGGTTCTCAGTAAAGAGTTACTGATTGAATGAATGAAAGTGGTTAGAGAGATGCAGTTCACCTTGAGGAGACACTCCGACCTCATTCTAAAGGCGTTAACAGGGCTGGAGAAATGGCCCAGCAGGTAAGCGTAATCGCTGTGCAAGTATGAAGTCCTGAGTAGAATCCCAGAACTCATGTGGGAAAAATGAAACACCGCATGGCTATGTGCTCCTGAGCCCAGCACTGGTGGGATGGGGTGGGCATAGGCAGGAGGATCACTTGGGCTTACAGGCCATCAGTCTAGCTCCAGGTTCAGTGGAGACCCTCAAGGAATAAGGCAAAGAGCGATAGAGCAGGGACCCAAGGCCATCCTCTGGCCTCTGCACACCACACAAACAGGCTTACATCCTAAACATGCAAGTGTTCATACACACAGACACAGACACAGACACACACACAGAGATACAAACACACACACACACACACACACACACACACTCACACATACACAGACACGCGCACACATACACACTCACACATACACACGCACACACATATACATACACACATACACACTCACACATACACAGGCACATACACAGGCACACACAGACACACACACAGACACACACTCACACATACACAGACACACACACACACACACATACACAATCACACATACACAGGCACACACAAACACACACACAGACACACACACAGACACACACACTAAAATATGAAGGTGTTAACAAAGTCAAGGGAAAGCTGTGCAGCTCACCAGATAACCCAGTGGTCTTATAGTGGGAAAGGTTTAGGAAAGAGGATAAAAAGGGAAAATAGAAGAAGGGAGCTGGCGGCCAGCATTCGTCTCTCTCCTCTTCCCCACTGTAGACATGTGACCAGCCGCCTCCTGTTCCCACTTGCCCTGTCTTTCTTTCCATGAAAAACTGAATCCCCTCACACCATGAGGTAAAATAAACCTTCTCTTAAGTTATTTTTGTTTAGTGCTTTGATTTAACAATGAAAAGAGCAACTAATACGCATGGGAAATTACATTTTTCAGAAGATGAAAATACGTTTTACCCAGATGGCAGTAACCTCACAGAAAAGCAAGTTCAAATGTGATGAGATATTTTCTTCCCTCCCTCCCTCCCTCTTTTTCTTCCTTCCTTCTTTCCTCCTTCCTTCCGTCCTTCCGTTCCTCCTGTCTTCTTTTGCTTCCCCCCCACCCCAATCTCTTCCTCCTCCTCTTATTCTGCCTCCTCCTCCTGTTCCTTCTCTTCCTTCAGCACTGGTCTCTGAATCTAAGGACTCAAGTTTGATAAGCAAGTACTCTACTACTGAACTATATCCCCAGCCATCTTTCTACTTTAAAAAAATTTTTTTTTAGTCAGGTATGGTGGTGCACACTTTTAATTCCAGCTCTTGGGAGGCAGAGGCAGGGGGGTTTCTGTGAGTTTGAGGTCAGCCTAGTCTATCTACATAGTGAGTTTCAAGTCAGTCAGGGCTACATAGTGAGAGCCTATCTTGAAACAAATTATTTTTATTTATGTGTACGTGTATGTGTACATGAAGCTACGTGTACTACATGTGTGCAGGTGCTGCGGAGGTCGGAAGTGGGTATCAGGTGCCTTGGAGAGGGTGTTACAGACAGCTGTGAGGCTGCTGAGGTGGGTGCTCTGCAGGAGTGTACACACTCTGACCAACTGAACTGTCTCTCCAACCCCTCTCTCTTTTCACTTTTTATTTTGAGAGAGGCTCTCACTAAGCTGTTCAGTGTAGCGAGAAATTTAGTTAAGTCCTTGTGCCTGGCAGTGATGGAATGAATGCACCTAGGCTTTGAGGAAATCTCTGTAAATATTCATGTTTGTCTTTTGTGAGTGTTTCCTGACATTTTTTTGTTGTGGGAAGTTTGGTGGAGCCTTCGTGCCTGGTGTGATATAGGCTGAAGTCTTTGTTGTTAAAAGTACCCTGGGCCTCTGAGGACTCTTCGTATTGTAAATGGAGGAATTTCGTGGCTTTTGCAGGAGCAGTCACAGGTTGTTCCTGGCACACCAGGAAGTCTTGGATTGTTGAGAACTGTGAGACTGTAGAGGTGATCATTTTTCTTCTGGAAACAAAAATTATATTGGGAGTTCTGATATGTAAAATTAAATAGCCTTTGTGTGACAGCCAATGAAAGTGCTTCTGCAGAGTAACTCTGGCCTCTCTGACGTGACTTAGTTTTCCAACTGCTCAGGCTAGTTACTTAGAGTAGTGGGGATTACAAATGTGTATACCCAGGCCCAGCAACTATTTTTCAAGTATCAAATTTGCGAAAAAGTAAAAGACAGCAAGTGTTGGGGAGTGTTTCCACAACGTCTTTGCACTGCCGGCAGGGGTTTAAAGTGCTGCATTATTTTTGGGGAAAGAATTGTAAATGTCTGTTAAAACTTAATGCTTACAGGCCCTTTGATCAAATCAGTGCCACCCCTAGGAATTTATTTTATGGAAATCCTAGCAAAAGTGAGCAAAGATAAATGCAGATAAATTCTCTGCTGCGTTGTTTCTAATAATGAAAGACTGGAGGCTCATGGGAGCCAGAGCGGGGCTGGGCAGTGTGTCTCTGTTACAGAGGTAGCAGAAGGAACAACGGACGTCAATCTGTCCACACATGCCAACACGGAAAGAAGTCCATGACTCAGTGTCTCAAACTGAGAAGAAGGCAAGCTGAGCAGCATACATTGTAATAAAGCATATTGATATATTGTTATAGCACATTATTACTTTTATATTTTGTTATATTTAAATTTGCATTTTGAAAGTATCTCTTTATTCTTCAATGTTTATTTGTAAACACATGTATATATATCCATTTGATTATTGAAACTTACACACCAAAATATTAACAATGATTTTGACTGAAGATAAAGGTTGAGATTCTCTCTCTCTTTTTGTTTTTCATGCCAGGATTTCTCTGTGTAACCCTGGCTGTCCTGGGACTTACTCTGTTGATCAGGCTGGCCTTGAACTCAGAGATCTGCCTACCTCTGCCTCCTGAGTGCTGGGATTAAAGAATTAAAGGCATGTGCTACCACTACCTGGCTTCATATTGTTTCTCTATTGAATTTTTCCAATGAGCATATGTACTCTTGAAGCAATCTTCAGGAGTGTGTGTGTGTGTGTGTGTGTGTGTGTGTGTGTGTGTGTATGTTTACCTGTGTGTGCTGGTGCTGGTGCACATGTGTGAGGCTAGAGAACAGGCTCAGTGTTGTTCCTCCCATGCTGTCAATTTTTCTTGTTGTTGTTGTTGTTTGAAACAGGGTCTTTCAGAGGCCTGAACTCACAGAGATCCACCTGCCTCTGTGTCCTGAGTGCTGGGATTAAAGGCGTGCACCACTACACCTGGCATGGCCTACACTTGTAATCCCAGTACTTGGGAGGCTTGTGGCAAGAGGACTGCTGTGGATTTGAGACCAGTCTGGACTACATAATAAGTTCTAGACTAACCTGGGCTGTAGAGTAATATCGTACGTACCTCAAGCAGAGCATGCGCACATGCATACACACACACACACACACACACACACACACACACACACGACATCCAGTAAAACTAGCTTATTAATACAAACAGACTAAGTGAGTTTGCCCACCAGGCTGATGGAGAACCCTGGCTATGAAACTGATTTGAGAAGGACAGAAAGCAGACTAGCAATAATTAGTGGAAGGAGGGCAGGAGAGAGAAAGGGCAGATTCAGCACATCAGCTTACCAGATGTTTTTTTTCCTTTTTAATTAATTTAGTCTACATGGCTCTTTTTTTTCCTTTCTTTTTCTTTCTTTCTTTCTTTTTTTTTTTACAGACAGGTTTTTCTCTGTTGTAACTTTGATTGTCCTGGAACTCACTCTGTAGATCAGCTGACCTCAAACCACTTGCATCTGCCTTTGAGTGCTAGGATTAAAGGCATAAGCTATTACCTCCTAGCCTATATATGAGTGTTTTGTTCACATGTATGTCGTCTGTGCACCATGTGTGTGCCTGGTGCCTGTAGAGGCCGGAAGAGAACATTGACTCCCCTAAGACTAGAGATATAGACAGCTGCAGGCCTCCATGTGAGTGCTGGCACTTGAACTCCAGTCCTCTGGAAAAGCAGCTATTGCTCTTAACCACTGAGCCATCCCTACATCCCCCTTACCAGATGGTTTCTTTGAGGAAGAGAGAGACTAATGGGGCCAGAGTCCTCACATCTTAGGAAGAGAGGACTAAGAGGGGAGTGGGAAGGGGAGCTGGGTGCAGGGGACCTGTGTCTCCACATTCCATCCTGATTAGTGTTGCTCCTGACACCTGCTGGAATTCACTTCCTAGTGGAGATAGCAACAGACAGAGAGCATCGTGTGAAGAACTCATATGTTCTTGTGTCCCCAGCACCATGGGTTGTGCACAGAGTCATTCAGCGAATACTTAAGAAGGAAAGAAGTAAGCAGGGAGGCAAAGGAGGGAGGGGGAAGGGAGGAGATAGGGATGATGGCCCAAGGACTGTGGTGTTGGGGTGCCTTGAGGGGGGCTTTTGGAGGGCCGTTTCTACCAAGCCATCCCTCTTCAGGTTCCCACTCCTATGTGTTCAGCAGGCTGGGGAGGGGTGCAGAGAGAAGGTTCCATCAGTTCAGAGGTTCTGACCTGGAGTTCCAGAACCCTAGGGGACTCCCAAGATAGTTAAATTGTGTGCCAGGAGCTCTTTCAGTATTTCTAAATGCATTTTCTTGAGGGTGATAGTCTGGGTGCCCTTCTTCGGGGCCAGAATTCCATCTCTCCCAGGACACAGGGAAGCACGTGGCTCGTGTTTGTTGGAAGGAAGGACTCGCTTAGGGTAGACAACATCTAGAGATATGCCTTTGGAAATGGACTTATCCTCTTTTGGTGAATGTTTCTTCTTCAGTAAAATGAGGGCCACAAGAGCACCCCATTGATGGTGGCCACTGGAGCAGCTCGTCCTCACGGAACGCTTGGCAGCGAGCCTGGCAGGCCGATGCAGCTGGCGGTTACTATCATTATTAATTCAGAATAGGAAGTCTGGACATCCCGTGCTAATCAAAAACTCTGATTGGAGCTCCGTAGGTATTGATTAATAAGCAGTAGGAAATGAATGAATTATTCACTATGGAGAGCTTGTTTGGAAGGCAGCAGCCTGCAAAACCCAAGAGCTGTTGAAAGAAAAATCCAGAGCTATCAGTAGGAACCAGGAAGGCTAAGCCTTCTGTTAGGCCTCTTAGAGCTGGTGTTTGCCAGGAGTCTAATCTCTCTCCATCTTGGAACAATGTCTTTTATGCTCAGAAGACCCTCCTCTTGCCTCTCTGTTGGCTCCTAGGGCACCAGGAAGCCTTCCCTAGTTCTGGTCCACAGGCTTTGCAGGACTCTGTTGCAGCAATCACTATAGGGTGCAGTGATTTTTTTTGGAACCAATGACTCACAAACTCTCCTGCATGTGCATCACACTGAGCCCTGAGGCTGCCCAACTCCCCACTCCCTACCGCCCTTCTTCCCACATTAGTGGGAGATACTGAGTCTGCATTTCTCACATACTCATAAGAATCCCTGGGGCTGCTGGCTCCAGAAACACACTTTGAAAACCTATGGTTTAGACTTCGGCAGCCATCAATTTCCCGCGTTTCCCACTACACCCGTCTCCCCAGCTACCATATCTCCACTCCTCAACAGCTATGACATAGAAAAAGAAATTCAGCTGAGCCAATGCAAATTTGTACAAAGATTGCCCAAGGGCCTGTGTACTGTTGGATCACCTTTCTCTCTCCTGGCCTAGAGAGTCCCCACCCCAGGACTCTTGGCTTCCTTTTAGAGCTGAGAGAACCAGAGAGAGGCTGCCTGGTTTGTTCAGGGCTCCTGGGAAGTGTAATAAACAGGCCCTAAAGGTGTCTGGCAGCTGTGACCAGCTGAAGCCGCTGCCTGAGAGTGCTGTGTCCTAGGCTATAGCGCCCTCTGGTGCAAAGAACTCTGCTAAGCATTTGACACTAGTAAGGTGAGTGAATGAGGGTTGGTAAGGGAGCCCCAAGTTGACCTCCCAGCCTCTGATTTTTCCCTCTTGATCTCAACTACGTCACCACCCAGCCCTGACCACACCCCCTTTGCCTCTCCCTCAATGTAAGCCCTACCTGTGGCTTTCCACTGCCTCTGAGACAAAGTGTATCCGTCAACAACACTAGCTATTTTCTGACTGGGAATACCCCTCTGCCACCTCAGTGTCCTGCACTAAAGAACCCATTTGAAGATTCTGAGTCCTCCCTGAGGCCATGAGACTCTTGGAAGTCCTGATTCAACTTGGGTACCTCTATACACAGCTTACAGAATCTAAAAGGGCTGTTTATCCTCCGTAAAACAAAAATAAAACCAAACCAAAAACCTCTTGCGCTCTGGCTTGGCTCCCTTTCAAAGCAGAAAACCACTGCCAAGTACCCAGGGACTTACAGAGGCAGACACTAACCCTGGCACAAGGTACACAGGTGAGAGAATAAAAGAGACAAACATTCTTAGCCTCTGAGTGCGTGCTCTGCTGGATGGGAGGTAATAAACAGGATGTGTTAAATGCTGTCAGGCGGTGGTAAGTGCAGGCAAGAAGTAGGGGCCAGTGGAAGAGTCTATCCCAGGCAGTGCTGTTAAGGGAATCCTTACTGGTGACATGATATTTGAGTAAAGACCTGAACAAAGATGGCACTCACATATGCATCTGTAGTTGACAGCTACTGTGTGACCTCAGCAAGAAAGACAAGGAGTCGTGTTCATAGATACAAACCCTGCCAGAACTCAGCAGAGGGAGCCCCATGGCAAGTGCCATTTTGGACAGCGGAACCCCAATCATTTGATCTTGGGTGTTTTTATTGATTCAAAAACTTTGCCCCTCATCTAAAGGCCTCTTTGCCCAATGAAGGAAACTTTAGCTTAGTCTCATCCCACAATCCTTTAGCAGTGAAGCTATGTCATCTTTATGGTGAGTGGGGAAACTCAAAGCCTAAGGGGAATGTTCTCTCCTTGTTGCCTGAGACTGTGGGAGAGAGGGACTACAAGAATTCCTCCACAGCAACTTTACTCTTCACCTGGAGATCTCAGAGTACAAGCTATTTGAACCACAATGGCTCTGCCAGAGAGTGGTGAGCAGGTGCAGGCCATGAGGAAGCAAACACCTGCAGATAAAGCAAACTGCCAAGGCTTAGGCAGCCCTTCTCCCAACAATGTACAAAACAATTGTTTTAAAGTTACATGAGCATAACTAGAAATAATCTTCCCCAACACGCATCCAGGGAAACGACTTTGAAGACCCTGCAAGTGTCACCTACTCAAGGAACAGCAGGAAGGCCAGTGGGCCAGTGAACGAAGAGGCAGGTGCTCAAGTGAGATTCTTTGTGAGTGGGCCCTTAGGAATGGCAGTAACGGCTTTGGGGAACGCAAGCCAACTGTAGTGTGATTTGAGTTAAATCCTGTTGAGGGTGTGTCTCAGGCCGATCCTAAATTCAATCTGCATCTGTCCCACGCAAGGCAGGGTTAGGAGATTTGCTAATTCTCTGTCTGCCCTCTTGTGTGAGCCGTCCCAGGGGCTCAAAGCTTCTTGGCTGTGCCAGGAGGGGGCGACGCACAGTGGATTTCAGGGCTGCAGCTAATAAGAATGGTGGGTCACCCACAAGCCCTGAGCACTGGACAAGCAGAAAAGGCACGGAAAGCTGCGGCCTATGCAGCGAGAAAAAGGGAAGGCAACCGCTGAGGTGGGGGTGGGGCTAACGCTGGAGTGGGGGCAGGGCTGACACATTTGCTCTAGTCTAGGAGGTGAAGAGAAATCAAAGGTACACTCACCACAGGAGGGGAGGTCAGAGGTCCTCAGGCAGCTCAGGGGACCAAGGTCTGACTTCTCTCGAATAGGCAACATACTGAGCTGCAGACAGACTTAAGAGAACAACTACTGCAGGCCTCTGAGAAAGTAACACTTTCCTGATAGGGGCATTGCATTTCTTGCTGTTCTTTTCCTGCCTGGAATGTGAACCTGGGGCTGGAGGTAATGCAGCTTTCTTGTAGACTGGAGGCCACACGGAGGTAAACGTGAAGATAGTAACTTTGTGCTAAGCCTGGCAAAGCAGAAAGACAGAAGGAGCCTGAGACTCTCATGAACTTATGTGGCAACACCAGCCTGGGAATGCCTAGCTCCAGATTTTCGTGGAAAAATAATAACCTGTTGGGTCAAGTTTTTGGCTTTGGGGAATGCTCCCTCCAAAGAGTCCATTTCTGTCTACAAGTCTCGCCCCTGGAATGAGGACCTGCTCGTATTCGAGCTGCTGGATGTTATAAATCTTCCTCAAGTTTGCCAATCCTCTGTGTGAGGGAAGTCTATCTTGCTTCATTGTGCAGTTATTTAGTTAGGAGTGCCACTGAGCATTTTATTTTACTTTTATTTTATTGTGACAGGGTCTCATGTAGATCAGGCTGGCCTTTCTGATCTTCCTTTATCTCTCCAACTCTAGGAAGTGTACATCACCACACCTGGTTTATACGATGGGGGAGGAGGGTCAAAATCAGAGCTTTGTATGTGTTGAGCAATCACTCTGTCTTAGTTGGGGTTTCTATTGAAGTGATGAAACATCACCATAACCAAAAAGCAAGTTGGGGAGGAAAGGGTTTATTTGGCTTATACTTCCATATCGCTGTTCACTATCGAAGGAAGTCAGGACAGGAACTCAAACAGGGCAGGGACCTGGAGGCAGGAGCTGATTCAGAGGCCTTGGAGGAGTGCTGCTTACAGGCTTGTTTTCCCCTGGCTTGCTCAACCTGCTTTCTTATAGAACCCAGGACCACTAGCCCAGGGATGGCACCTTCCACAGTGCCATTGATGGGCCCTCCCCCATCAATAACTAATTAAGACAATGCCTTACATCCAGATCTTATGGAGGCATTTTCTCAATTAAGGTTCTCTCTTTTCAGCTAACTCTAGCTTGTGTGTCAAGTTGACATAAGACTAGCCAGCACACACTCACTCTACCAACTGATCTACATTCCCAGCCAGCGGACCCCTACCCCCACTGAATTTTATTCATTCATTAATTCAGATAGCATCTTGTCAAGATAACATCTGTGAGGCTGGGAGTGGAGGTGCAGGCCTTTAATCCCAACGCTTGGAAAGCAGAGGCAGGGTTAGGGTTAGGTTGAGCCCTGGGGGCTCAAGGCTAGCCTACAAAATGAGGCTCAGTCTACAACATGAGTTCCAGGCTAGCCAGGGCTACACAGTAAGACCCCTGTTTCAAAACAAACAAGGAAACAAGCAAACGAACTAAAGCTAGCATCTTGCTAAATTTGAACTTGGTATACAGCCCAGTCTGGTTTCAAATCTGTGACTCTCCTGCTTCAGCCTCTGGAATGCTAGGGTTGCAAGTGTTCATTTCTACTCTTGGCTCCTTGAACAGTCGAATGCTTGTGGATATCTGTTTGTGTGAACTGTGTGTTTCTGGGCTCTGTTCATTGTTGTGTGGAGGCTAAAAAAAAGTTAGTGAGCATTGGCACCCTGAGGCTATGGTCATTCCTGCAGAATTGAACCTGCAGTTTAACTTAGCACGGGTTCTTCAGTTACTGACCACAGTGCATGCTTTGTTCTGGAATCCCCATTTCTCTTAATTAGGACACAGCGTTCCACTGAGCCATGACTGAGCCAGAGGCACCCTGGCCTGTTCAACTGGCCTGAGAATTTGCCACAGCTGAGAATATATTTAAGGACTATGAGATGGTTCCTTCTAGAACAGAAGTCCTCAACCTGTAGAAACTTCCTGAATCTGGTAATAATTATTTTAGCCTCTTGGTTCTACTCAAAACTGGCTGCTGGGAAGTTTTCTTTGTGATCCCACTGTTAAACTTCACAGAAGACGGTCCAGTGTGTCGGCTGATCATCTGGTTACCTGCAACAATTTGTAAGTTAATGTAAGATGCTGGCATTTCAAGCTAGGCATGGTGACTCACATAGAGTTCCAGGCCAGCCAGGGCTACACAGAGAAACTCTGCCTCAAAATAAGAACAAAACGTTCAGCTTTCAGAGCTATTGCCAACACTGGGTCTAATCTTTCAGATTAAATATTTATTTTTCTCTTTCTTTCCTTTTTGATTTTGTGGTTATTCTAGAAATACCATAGAATTTAATTAATTGCAATAATCTCTTTTGTTACTTTATAGTTTGTAAGAGTATCTTCCTCTGCCTCTTGAACGCACAGCGCTACTTTGCTGAAATATCGGTAAGTTAGAAAGACTTTTCTTAAAACAAAGCCCAGGCTTCCCCTCCTGTCTGTCTTAGCAGAGTGAAGATGCAGCTGGGTCAGCCCCCACTGTTTATCCCAAAACGTGTTGATCATCCAAAGAATAGTTTTGTCAGGTGTTTGTAAGATTAAAAGAATTTGATAAAAAGTTGAAATTTGGGAATCATTCTCATTTCATAGTTTTTTTAAAGCTTCAAAATCTAACTAGGACATCTTTGAATCTCTTATAAAAAAAAAATTCCAAAAATTGTATGAGCAGATTTGTTTAGTAGAAGGTGAACCTGGGTGGGTGTGGGAGGGGTGTGTCCTTGCCTCTCCCGGGTGGCTTAGCCCTTGGCCAGTTTCTAGAATATAGCCCTGGTGCCCTGGGCTCTCCTGAGGGGAGAAGATCTTTCCTGTGCCCGAGGCATTGGGCAGCACAGTGCCACTGACCTCTGTGAAGGGTGCTGGGCTGGGAACTGAGTGTTCCATGCAGGCCCTGCAGTCCACGTGACAACCCTTGATTCAACACTCTGGACACTGAGGTTCGGGGCGCTCCCCTGGTTTGCAATGCTGGTTCCAGGTTTTCACATGTCCTTAAAGGGAGAATTCAGTGGCTCTGTTGGAGGACAATGAGAACTTAAGCCTGTTTCCCATGGACTTGTCCAGGCATTTCTCATCTTCTGACTTTAATTTGTATCCATTCTCTATGATAACTGTAACCTTAGGTCTCACAGTTGTTCTGAACTCTGTGCCACTCAGCCAACCACTGGGTCCAGAGATGTCTTGGGAACTCCCCACACAATACTAATGTGTGTTAGCAACAATTACAGATTTGAAGAAAAAGATGCTTTTATAAGATGAAATTACTGCCTCTGACCCCTTTGCCTGCTCTTAGAACCCTTTTCTTTCTACTGCGTTAGCGCATCCAGCCTTGATAGGAAGGTTTGTGCCTAGTCTTATTGTATCTTGTTGTGCTGTGTTTGGCTGATATCCCTGGAAGGCCAGTTCTTTTCTGAGGGGAAGCAGAGGGAGAGTGGAACTGGAAGAGGGAGAGGGGGCTACTGGGTGGACTGGGAGGAAGGAAAATGGGTGGGGATGTACTGTAGGAGAGAATAATACAAAGAAAAGAAAAAAATAAAATTACAAATATTTATATGTGAATCAGCCAGAATTATCTGAAACTCAAAGAAAAAATTATTGCAACCACAGAGAGCCGTGAAGAAGATCTCAGCACGACTTGAAGACAAATGGTGCCATCGTATGCTGACGCCTTTTGTATTACTTAAACGATACAACACTGCATGTTGTCCATAAAAGAAGAGGCAGAGCCCCTAGACCAGAGAACAATTGCACCAGGAAGGGGTGGCCCTAAGGACCCTAATTCTATTAAGAACAAGAAATCCATTTCTGACAACTAGCGGGACACGATGAATGTCGCTACCGTTTGCAGGCTCCATGTGTGCAGTGTCTTCTCAATGTTCACGATGACCAGGAATTTGAAGAAAGGATAATTAGAGGAAAAACATACCCAAGGATTTTGTAGCCACTTCAAGCATAAAATCTGATATAGAAAACATATTTGGAGAAGAAAGCTGACTCCTCATAAAAACTCTGGAAAGATATTATGTGGACACTTTACCCTAATTAAATATCCACTGCCTTCTGAAACACTTTGTGTTTTGTTTCTTATGTGTACTCTAAAGAAAATGACTAGGAAAGTCCTTTACAGACTTTTGACAACTCTAGAGTTTCTCTGATGTGTCATAAAATGCTTCCATGTTCCACACATCCCACCCATGATGTGAGAAACACTGGGAAGTATATAGCTGAAATACTTGTACTGCTGTAAAAAGATTAAAAAAAAATGACGGCTTAAAAATACAGAATGTTATTTCCCTCTCTGTTGGTAACCATACATACGCAGTCCCAGGATGATACGGGGACTCCTTAGCACAGTGTTCTTATGATTCCTGCCAGCAGGGAGGCAGCAGGAAGCCTTCTGCGTAGTTTTCCTTATTGCATCCAATATGCATTGTTATTTCCTTAAGTGACCAGTTCTCTATGCTTCCTAAAGGAGCAGCGATCTCAGAGCCAAACTGTTGCAGTACTCCACTGTGTGTTCAGCAAGGGTGACTCGGAGGCATTTTCATACATGAAAACTCTGCCAGACCTCAGCAGAGGGAACCACCGTCCTGGCCAGAGCCACACTCAATCCACAGTGGAACCCTGAGTGAGTCTGCTCAAGTGTTTATTGATTCAGCACTCATTAGGTGCAGATCATAAGCAATCAAACAACCCCCTCAGAAATCCAACACCTACAAACAATACAAAGTGCCAAGGCCTATGTATTCCTTTTTCCAACAGTGCACAAAACAGTTTCAAACGTAACTAAAAATAAACTTTGCCAACACCAAACAAACACAAGTTGGGCCCCTATCTCTGTTGGTCAAAGCTGAGGGTCTGACAAGATGCTTATCCTTTCTAAGACTCAGTTCCCACATCTGTGAAATGGGGAGAATGCAGTCCACCTAAAAGGCTTCTGTGAGAACCAAATGAGGAACACAGGTAAAGCGTGAGCTAAGGGAGCTTAGCTTTTCCTGCACGTTGGTGGTGGGGTTGGGGGAGTGTTAGTATTAGCGGATGTTAGTCTCTGGCTCAGTGGCTCCTTGAGCATAGCAGGCTCTAGTAACTGCAGAAAAGTCCAGATAAATGGTTCAGGTAGTGATTTGGACAGTCACATGCCCTGGAGAGCTAAGGACCTGAACAGGGAACTCACAGAATCTGCCACATCTGCTAATGTTGTTTTTCACATTATTAATGAAAAAGCCTGTGGGCAGTTCCTACAGGAGCCTGAGGTGTGGAAGGAAACTGGGGGAAAAGGGCTTATAGAGGGGAGTACTTGCTTCAAAGCCTGAAATTGTTGTCAAGCTACAATGTGCACTGGAATCTGTAGAAATAGAATTTATCTGGGGCCTTACTGCCCAGCCAAGAACTACATTTCCAAGTGTTCCCTGAAGCTGAGCTATATATGTGTATGATGGTGATGTTGGGGGGTGGGGGAAGATAGCCAACGTGCATAGGCTACAGCATACATATGAAGGTCAGAAGACAATTTTGTGGAGTTGGTTCTCTCCTTCTACCTTTACATGGATTCTGGGGATTGACCTCAGTTTCCCAGGCTTGCCAGTGCTTTTATCTTCTCAGCTGTCTCTTCATCCCTGGTAGGATGTTTTATAGGGGTATGCATTCAGCCAAAGAAAGCGGCCCCAAGTTGTAATAGCTTAAGCAAAGTAGACTTTCCTTCTCTCTGACCTGCTTGTCCAAGCATGAGTAGCGCAGGTTTGGTGTGGCTCTGGAACAGGACTGGGGTATGTCTGCATATGTCTGGCTAGACCGAGAGGGAGTTGCTGTTGCTGCTCTCTGAAGAGGAGATACTGTGAAAGGACCGATGAGAGGTGCCTGGTGGCTCCAACTTGGTTCTTCCTCTGCCACGCAAGGAGTTCCTCTTCCCACATTTTGGTTCTGCAGGCCACAGGGGCAAATCAAGGCCCATTCTCACACAGGCTACAACCATACAGTCTTTCCTACTGGTGCTCTTCCCTGAGGCTGGCTGTGCTCAGCTGCTCAGGGTTCTCCACCAGCTCTAGTGCCTTCTATGACAGCTCCTCAGGAGGACTATAGCCAGACCCCTCTTCTCTTCCCCAGCCCCTCTTCATTGTGCGAGGTCTAATTCCTACATCATCTTGCACCCATCATGCAACTCAAACTGATCTCATTTCCTGCATTAGTCCGTTGGCTTGCTTGTTTATTTGTGTTAAGATAAATCTACTCAGTTTTCCATCTGATTTCTTGCTTCTTGAAAATGTCTCTTACAGACTCTCCTGCTTTCTCTGCCTGTGTGGATTTCACTATAACGATAATGAGGTTTCGATGGGAAGAAAAATGCCGTGTTTGTTCAGTCCTCCATCTTAACTCAGTAGACTCTACACTGTCCTCGTTCATGTGGAGTAAGTGTCCTGTTCTCTGAATGCTCCGGACCTCATGCCTCTGTGCCAGAGCACACCAAACCAACTCCCTCCGTCACTTCCCCAGTCCCCACTGCACTGGTCTCACCTGACTTACCCTCTGGGATGACCTTTGCCGGTCCTTAGAGACCCTGCTCTGGGAAGGTTTTGGCCCCGAGGGTAGGTGAGGTGCATTCCTGTGGATTCCGAGGCATCTAACCACTTCCCCACCAGTGACCTGACCTCTGGATCCCAAACTGTCTTTGTAAGTCTGGTGACTTAGGCAGTGCTTGGCACATGGAAGACATCCATAAATGCTTGGTCGATGAATACACAAAATAGACACCCATTCTACTGGCTCCTTTGAATTGTTTGCATAGTGACCATCAAAGGAAGATGATCTGTTTACCGAAAAAGGAAGAGAAAGCTGGGCCTGGTGGTGCGTTCTTGTGATCTCAGGACTTTGGAGGCAGGAGGATCAGGATTTGGAGGCAGGAGGATCAGGACCTTGAGGTCATCCTGGGCTACATACCAGCCTTAAAAAACAAAAAAGCTACCTAAATAAAAAATACGTGAAAGAGAGGGAGAGAGCAAGAGCATGGGAGCCTGAGAGTGAGTGCACAGGTACAACTTACAGGAGCCTCATAAAATGTGAATATCGCCATACTTAAGAAATGACTTCCAGAGCTTTGATAACATTACTCTGAGTTCAGCTTTACAAAGAGCCCTGATGAGTGCACCCGCCACGTGCACCTGAACCCACAGGAACCCACACCCATACCCATAACACACACACACACCACACACACACACACTGCCACAGCATCGAGTGACCTGCTGAGCCATCTCATCAGTCCCCAAATATAATGCATTAAACTTCATAACATTAAAAAAAAACAACTCCAAGTTCTAAAATTCTTTCTCGGATTCTCTTTGGTCTTCAAAGTAATTCAAACTCACAAACAGATAGGAGTCTTCTTTCTGTGTCCCTTTGAGCTCAGTTAAACACATGTTGAATGCAGTTATCTTAAAAGGTTGAATCATTTCAAAATGCTCACATGCAATAGGAATTCAAGTGCTTATTATGTAAACCTGAGGGTGGTTGGACTGTTTTCCACCAGGTTTCAACCACGCCTTTCATTGAACTAATGACAGGCGTGTGAGCTGTTGCTCCTGGAAACAGAATACGTCTCTTAGATAGATCTTGAGTACAGATGTCTGGAGCCTGGCCCAGATTTTGAAATTACAACTATTGAGTTTTATGCACACATAATAGATCCAGTGAGTGCTTGGTGGATGCAAAATCTCTTGATTGTCTCTGCACTTTGCATCATTAGGTTAGGTCACTGGATGCTGTGGCAGCTGGAGAATGCTGGGTGTATATAGTGAGTACCCAGAGCATATTGACATACTGACCCATGACAATCCCCAGGCCACAAACCACCCTTGGGAAACACTGCCTGGCCACACTCAAGACCCTCAAATTATTGACCTGAACTGATGTAAAGATGGTTTTTGTGGTGTTTTCCCATCAACTGAAATACAATAATTGGTTTGCTTTCAAGAATGCTTGTTTGTCTTGGTCAGATAAGTGGATAAAAGCCAGACCACGAAGAAGTTTACAGTCACAAGGTAATTTCAGAGCTTTAATTTAGATCATAATATATTTATTGAGGGGTTGATATGTGCCCAGCTCTGTGCAGGGAATGGTAGACAGAATGTTGTTTCTAAGGCTGGAAAAGTAGCTCAGTTGGTAAAGTACTTATATAGCATGCAGGAAGTCCCAGGGTTCAATCCCAGTGTACTCTTGTAATCTCAGCACCTGGGAGATGGAGGCAGGAGGATCAAAAGTTCAAAGTCATCCTTGGCTACATAGGAAGTTAGAGGCAAGCCTGGGCTACAAGAGACCCTAACTAAAACAAAAAACAAACAGGCTGTAGAGGTGGCTCAGCAGTTAAGAGCATTCATTACTCTTGCAGAGGACCCAGGTTCAGTTCCCAGCACCCACATGGTGGCTCACAACCATCTGTAACTCTAGTTCCAGCAAATCTGACATCCTCTTCTGATCTCTGTGGGTACCAAGTACACATGTGGTGCACATACATACATGCAGGCAAACATTCATACACATAAAAGTAAATAAATCTAAAAAACATTAAAACAAGAAACAAACAAAATTCTCCCAAACAAAAACAAAAAGAACACTGTTTCTAGAGCTGCCATATTGGAAAGGGGTACCATTTGGTTGGGGGGGGGCACTGTTGGACTGGGGGTGGGTGGCAGAAGCTTGTCTCTGGGGGATGTTATATAATGAATTTAATTTTATATAGACTGTATATTTGAAGTGGCTCCAGAGGTCTTGTGAAAGTTGTGGGGTGGCTTTACCTATCCCTCCTGCAGCTAACAGAGCCAAAAGACAGTATTTCTTTTCCTCAGTCTAGAAAGCAGAAATCCATATATAATCTCTCATGTTGCATGTGTTGGGAATGAAGAATCAAAAGAGGTTCTGCAGGTCAGAGGAGGGCCACCTACTGCCTCCAATACCACTGACAGGGGAGAGGTGACAGGGATGGACTCACAGATGAGGGGTAACTAAGTAGCTCAGGCTGTGGGTTGTCCCAGGCAGGGATGGTCTTCTTATATTTTTTATCCTAAGTCAGAACATATGATGCAAACATATTTATGTTTGTATTTGCCTATTTCTTTTCACAAAGTCTCATAAACATGTTCTAACACCTCCACCCAATATAATAAGATTCCAAGAAACTAGAAATGTCTCCCCAGACCTGGGATGTATAATAACAGTACCTGTGGAATATTTACCAACTAAGGATTCATTACTGAGATTTTTTTTTGAGTGAGAATCTAATGTCTCCCAGGCTGTGAACTTGCTACCCATCCAAGGATGACCTCAGAATTCTAATCCTTTTGCCTCTACCTGCCGTGTGTTGGGATTGCAGGTGTGTGTTACCTCATCCAGTTTTATGTTAGGGACTGAAACCATGCTTCAGGTGTGCTAGGTAAGAACTAACCAAGTGAGCCACATCCCTAGTCCCAAGACATGCTTTTATAAAGTGGTGTTTTCTTTCTCTTTTACTACATTTCCCCTTAAGCGTGTGGAACTATGAGTACATGATTATACTGTGTGGTCACAGACTCTGTCAGTGTACATTATTACAGGCCCCACACAGGACAGATATCTCTGCCAAATTATTCTCACGTCTCAGAGTGCTCTCTGCAAAAGTCCTCACTTAACTTGAGGTGGATATACAGTTCACCCACCCGCCTAACTGCTGGCTGTAGGCCTTCTGCGTTTAACTTGAACACAGAACAGCTTCCTTCCGTGTGCCTCTCGGAGTTTATCACTAGATCCACTGCCCTCATCAACCCAGCACCCAGGAAGAAGCTCCACAGAGGACTAGCAGTGGGGACTTTCACACCTGTCCCGAGCAAGTCAGCGACACGGTGTGTGCTGCCTTCACGTCCCGTGAAGCTATTTCTTTAGAGCCTCACTCTGTGCACTGCCATCAGCTTTTATCCCAGGTCATTATGAGGGACAGGTCGGTGACTCTTCCCTGTGTGTCTTACCATGAAGAGTAGAGGGAGAAGTTAATTTCTGAGGTCAGTGGCAGGAATAATGGTCTTTTTTATTTATTCAGTAACCATTTACTGAGTGCCTATTGTATAGAGGCACTGTGGATAGACTCTCAAATGCAGTAGTGAAGATACAACTCAGCTTACCAATTACCTCATCAAGTATTTCGATTTCGATAACGGTGAGGGATTTAAGGATGCCAGAAAGGGAGCCCAAGAGCCAACGGAGGGCTCAAGGACGTGATGTTTCTCATGAACAATTACTGTTTTCTCCTCTTTCTACTAATGTCTTCTACTCATTCACACTGGTGCTCTTCACTTTGGCTTCTGGTAACCATAAAAAGTTGAAAAGTTAAGAAGTTAAGCATGTAACTCATCCCTGAAAAAGTCTGTAATCTAATTTCATTTCTGGACTTCTCCATTTGTGGAACAACTATTTACTAAAAGCCTACTGTGTGCTGGGACCAGGGAGACACTGAGCAAACAAAAGAAATAATCAGGTCTTTGACATCATAGAGCCAGTAGACAAGTGGGAGACATAGATGAAGAAGTGGATTATTAAAGGGTGACAGTCAAATGCTGTGTTCGGGTGTCCAGGCAGCACAATCATCGTTGATAATAAGCACCACCAGCTTATCATACAGCTGGGAAGAGGCTCCTTGGTGCATAGGCCTCAGGCATGGTCCTGGGCTCTGTTATTCCTTTTCAGCTTCCATCTCAGCATCAAGGAAATTCAGGCATAAGATGTGCTTATAATGATTTTCTATTTTTTAAGCCATGTGTGTGTATATGTATGTTTGTGTGTGCACATGAATGTTCCGGTGCCAGGGGATAGCAGGTGTCTTCCTCAGAAACGCTGTCCACTTCCTTTGAAGTACAGTCTCACATTGGCCTAGAGCTCACCAATTAGAGTAGACTGGCTGTCCAGTGAGCTCAGGATCTTTTTGTCCCTGTCTCTGCAGTGCTGGGGTCACACATGCACATCACCATCACATTGGGCATTTTTACATGGGTTCTGAGGATTGAATGTCAGTCCTCATGTTTGCAAGGCAAGCATTTTTACCAATTGAAGTATCTCTCCAGCCTCAGTGGTATGTGTGTGTGTGTGTGTGTGTGTGTGTGTGTGTGTGTGTGTGTGTGTGTGTTATCTTAAAGGCAATGGGGTGTCATTGGAAAGTAAAGTTCTTTGGAAGGCAGAGACTGCTGGATCTCTGTAATTTCAAGGCCAAGCTGGCCTCCCCAGCAAGTTCTAGATCAGCCAGAACTATATAATAGATTCATTCTTATTGCAGAAGTTTATTTCTAGTTATGTTTAAAATAACTGTTTTGTACATTATTAGGGAAAGGGCTGTCTAAGCTTGCAGTTTGTATTATCTGCAGGTGTTGGCTTTATGTAAAGATGGTTGCTTGCTTATGATCTGCACCTGTTCACTGCTCTCTGGCAGAGCCATTGTGGAAGAGCAGAGTTGCTGTGAAGGAATTCTTGCAGTACCTCTTCCACAGTCTCAGAGAGAACATTCCCCTTGGGCCTTGAGCTCCCCCACCATAAAGGTGACATAGCTTGGCCATTAAAGGGTTGTAGGAGCCTCTTGGGCCTTGAACTCTCCCACTATAAAGATGACATAGCTTGGCTGCTAAAGGACTATGGGATGAGACTAAGCTACAGGTTTCCTTTGTGATGCAAACGGGCCTTTGGATGAGAGGACAGAATATTTGTAACACCTGAGGAGGTTCTGAATCAATAAAACCCCTGAGATCGGATGGTTTGGGTTCCACTGTCCAGTATGGCATTTTGCATGACAGGTGATTCCCTCCGTTGAGTCTGGCAAGGATTTTCATCTATGAAAATGCCTCCTTGTCTTTATTGCTGAATTCACACAGTAGCTATTGGCTACATATTCTCTCTCTCTCATCCATACGTGTGTATATATATATATATATATATATATATATATATATATATATAGTAAGTTCTTACCACCTTTTTTGGGGGAAATTTATTGGTCAATGTTGATGGCAAATACCATCCAAGAGACCAGATGGGAAAGGTGTTGTGACAAGGGAACTTGGGGAGTTTCTAGGGTTACAAAGTAAATCTCCTACCACACAAAGCATGGGCTCTGGGGATACTGGCAACATCATCAGCCATTTAGCACCATCTAGATAAGCTTTTCACAGTGGACATATCCTCTGTGGTTCCCATACTCTTGACACCAACATCTCCATCTACTCCTCCCATCTTACCACAAAGTGTGGCAAGGATAGGACCGACTTCATGGCTCATGACAGTACCATTCCCTTTCCCGTAGATACCTGAAGGCCTGCAACATTATCCTCATAGGTTCCCAGCCTTTATTCTTGGCCACACTTTGCAGCATGGGCAGAAGGTTCTCAAAGCCTAGAATCTTCTGATTCATCTCATTGCTCTTGGGGGTCCTTAGAACCCTGAGCACCTTAGCATTGGTGGGGTTCTGTCCCAGAGCCCTCGTACAGTCCCCACACTGGGTGCACATATCTTGTCATTGCCTACTCGGTTCAGGAGCTGGAAAGCCTCCTTGAATTCTGTGGTTTGATCCTTAATGAAGTCACATTTTTACTGTTCGTCTTTTTCTTTAAAAAATACTTTTATTAATAATTTGAGTTTCATACAATGTATCTCGATAGCACTCTTTCCATTCCTCCCTGTTCCACCCTCCTGCTCTCCTACCCCAAGGAAAAGACTACCAAAACCCACATCATGCTTGGCCTCGGGCTAGTGTGGGCCAAGCGAATGTCCACCATCAGAGCAGCCTGCTGCCTCCAGGACCTGCCATGCTGATGCCGGTGATCCTGCTCCTGCCTCACTAGCTGGACTTCATTTCCTGTTCTTTTCTTTTCTTTTCTTTTCTTTTCTTTTCTTTTCTTTTCTTTTCTTTTCTTTTCTTTTCTTTTCTTTTCTTTTCTTCCTTCCTTCCTTCCTACCTTCCTTCCTTCCTTCCTTGTTGTTTGGTTTTCTTGCAGGACTTTTTCTGCGTAATTTTTCTTTCATATTTTATACCACACACATGCACACGCACACACCACTTTAAATTCTAGTGAGAATGATATTATAAGTAGTGAACTCACTAACATAATTAACAAGGTGAACTCAAACGAGGAGCCCCTAATTTGACAGTCATAGTAGGACAACATGCAGTCAACAAGAAAGGCTATATATGCATGCACCGGGTATTTCTTTAATGGATAAACAAGAAACTGGGGATAGTGGTTGTCTCTGGGCAGAAACTGGGAGCTGGGGCAATAGGTGTGGCCTTTATACACTTTCCTTTTTTGTCTTCTGAATTTTGTGTTATTTACGTTTTTAAAAAAACTAAACTATAATTTTAGAATTTTCTCAATCTATGACAAATGACAATGTATTTGTTAATAGTTGCTGTCTCCCTCCTGCTCCATCCCTTGCCAAGGTAATCTGTGAGGTTCCAGACAGAGTGGCAAGATGGTGTGTGAAAGTCAAGGAAAGTTCCATGCTGGGCAGAATAAGGAGGACAGCACAGATGATGATTCAAAGGGAACATCATACTTGCCTTGGGAGGCCATTTGCATTCATTGCAGTCTGGCCATCATCATCTGTAAGATGGTGATAATGCTGGTGTTTTCATTAGAGGGTACTAGTGAGAAAGATGTTAGATTCTGTTTATTAAAAGGTGAACAAGATTGTTTCTGATAAAGAAATGGAGGCAGAGAAAAATTAGGTAACCTCAAAGAGATTCCAATCTGGGGTGGAGGAGACTGCCAAGTAAATAAGCAATGTCAGCACACTGTGACAACACCTCAGGCAGCATCCAGTAAGCTAAGGGTGTGTAGGAGGGTGCTGTCTTAGCTGGGTCCCCTGGGAACATGGCCTGAGGTGGGACTTTTGTGTCAGTGGATGACTGAAGAGTGCTGGAGGCCTCAGCTCCTTAAAACGATGACTTGAAACGTCAGATGGAATTGTGTAACTGGATGTGAGTGCTGTGTAAAAAGTTTCTGAATGCACAACTGTAGTGGAACTTTTGAATTTATTCCTAGATATTGTATAGAAACACACACTATCTGTGCAGTTGAATGAACTTTAAGACATTTGCTCTGAGCTGCTGGGTGAGAGGTCACTTTGGAACCAGATTCCTGGGTGTAGATGGACTGCAGCCTTCTGGAATACAGAAAGAATGCTAGTTTGAGGAACCAGTAATTGTCTAAGCAGCTGATGCTCAGATTGTCTTGCCCCTTCTTTATGTTATTGCTAATGAAAAAGATTTCTGTGGTTCCTCCCCAGCGACCAACAAGGAGATATGAGAACACTCATGTCTCTTGGTTTTGACCTTTACCTAGTGGCAGCGAGGTTGACCAGTCGAGTGTTGGGGGAAGTGGATTATAAGCCTTTGTATCAGTGGGCAGTTCCTTTTCTCAATGAAATAACATGAAGATCATTTGCTTAGGGTTCAGTCCAGGTGGCTTAGGCCATGAGAGGCTAGACCCTCTTCTTTGGGGCCTCTGGTCTCTATCTCAGAAACTGTCTTCTTGTTTGTTATTGAACCCACAGGAGATTAATAAAAGTATCAACAGACAACCACCAAAATGAATTCAAAATCAAATGTGTGATGAATTTAAGATGACTTTCAGGAGTGCTTGCCTGTATTATATCATATGATTTTACCACAGCCTTGGTTCTAGGTATACAATATGTGTACTTATTGCAGACGTTTATTTTCTGTTATATATGAAATTATTGTTTTGTGCATTGTTGGGAAAAGGGCTGCCTGGCCCTTGGCAGTTTGTATTATCTGCAGGTGTTGGCTTTGTGTAAAAGATGTTTGCTCATGATCTGCATGTGCTATCAATAGAACACCTGAGGAGTTTAGGTATCAGTAAAAACCCCTGAGATGAGATTCTCAGGGTTCCACTGTCCAGGATGGTGCTTACCATGACAGGGTGGTTCTCTCTGCTGAGGTCTGGCAGGGTTTGCACCTGTGAATATGTCTCCTGTATTCTATGCTGAGCTACCACTGTATGTGTTCAACTTCAAGCGCTCAATGTGAGGCACTGACATCATGCCAGCCACATCCAATGTGGAGACAAGGTAGAAGAGAAAGAACTCCAGACCTCGCAGAGTCCAGGAAAGTATGCTCAGGGCAGTTCCCAGAGAACAGAGATTATATGTATGTAAAAAACAAAAACAAGTCTCCTGAAGGAAGAGGAGAGTGAAGAAGGAAATAAGCCTCTATGAAGATAGAAGAAGATAGAAAGAGGGCTCAAAAGTGAGAGTCACAGAGAGGCCTCTAGAGTAAAAGTACAAGAATCTTGGAGAGGTCCATCAAAACATTAGAAAGCAAGGTCTACCCTTCTAACTGATCTTCCTGATCATGGAGCTGACCACTCCCCCAACACAAACACACACATACACACAGCTGGTGGCAGTCAGGACATGGGAAACAGAAACAAGAGGGTACTGATCTACAAACCAAGTTTGCTGATTGTGTGTGTGCGTGTGTGTATGTGTGAAGCTCAGAATGTTGTGTTTGAGGTCTATGAAGATTCCCTGTGGTGATGGCATAGAACAGCAAACAGCCAGGATGTTTCAGCTGGAGATTCTTCCCATTGGCCCAGGAACCCCTGTTATGGAAGCTGGTGCTTAGAGCCAAGGAGCCCCTTACTTAAACTGAACAGTTTTTTGTTTTTTTGTTTTTGTTTTTGTTTGTGCAAACCTGAATAACTTGACTATAAGCGGTCCAGACACTGGTGAGGCAGTTCTAACAAGACACATCTGCTATGGTGATGAGAACTCCACCCACCAGAGAACCTTCCTGCAGACAAGGAACACCTGTGATGGTGCTAAGAAAACACTTGCTAACAGAATCACAACCAATGGTTGCTGCATTATGAAGAAGTCTTCGGAGTGTTCTACCAAACTTTAAACTCAAACATAAACTGATCCATTATTTTTCCTGCAAACAAGACTCTATCTTAAAATCTGGAAAGTGTTTCCTCAGGGTCAGCGCACAGAATCTGTTTCCCAGAACTGGCTGAGGTTGTATCTCATGTTGGCTGCCAGATTTGGTAATGCGTGTCACCTAGATAGTACTGGGTTTGAAGCATGAGGGGGCCATAGAGAGCAACTGAGGCTTGGCATTATGAGAGGCCAGGAGAGGCCATTGGTGAAGGTGCATTCTTAGTAGCAGTTGAAGGCCCATATTCAAGGAGTCATGTAAAGAAGTTGAGGTGTTGGAGTCCAGGGTACCCAGACTGTGGAAGCTTCAGCTTGACAAGGTTCCTAAACATCCACTGTCAGGGAACTGGAATTCCCTAACTGCCTTGCCCCTTTCTTGTCTCTACTGTACGGTGACATATGTTCTCTCATCATTAATAAGATCTGTATAAGCCTAATAGTAATAGCAAAATTAATCCCTGAGCTGGCTACTGTGGGCTGGAATGAAACACAGCCATGCTATTCAAAAGTAAAATTGCAATAGAGCAACCCAAGTTTATTGCAAGGATTTAAGAACAGTCACATACAGAGAAAATTCCCCTAAGTGTTAGCGGTCACATAGAAACAGCCCCTCCCCACCACCTACCAGCAGGGATTCTTTCTTCCCCGAAAAAACCAGGCACCATCCTGTCTCAAGAGTCCAAAGGTGCCAAGTGGCTACCCCCAGTCTGGTTCCCGTGGGCACCTGACCAACGAGGTTTAGGGACACAGAATTTGGGAACTCTGGACCAATCAGAACAGCACAAGCCCTGTCCCCAGGCCCTGGTGAGGGAACCCCCATAAAAAGCCCTGAACGGGGGGGGGGGTTCCTCTCTCTTGCCTAGCTCACTCGCCCACGTCTCTCACCCGCCCACGGTGCCCACCCCAAGCGGTTTTTGCAGCAACCAGGACTGTCTCATGCTTTATTAGAGGTCCACCCGACTAAGGAACATTAAGCTTGCCAGTTAAGGGTCCCATAGAAAGAGTGAGATACAGATTCTCACTTGTCGCTAATTTCGATTGTTTACCATCCTTCGTGGAAGCTGAGGACCCCATTCGCGGGAGCCAGAGCTGGACTCCAGGACCCCCACATTGAGGCTTGGCACCATGAAGAGAGCTCAGGAGAGGCTATTAGTCAAAGTGCAGCCCAGTTGTAGCAAGAGACCCCAGTTTAGATGCCAGTGCCATGGGATGACCACCAAGGACAGCAGCAGCAGTGGAGGGGAGCCAGTCAGAACCTGGAGGACAAGCTGTGTGTGCTACAGAGGTTAGAGCCAGAGAAGTGATCCAAGCTCTTTGGAGGAGACCAGAAGACTGTGAATTCCAGATACTTGGACATTGATGTTTTTCTGCTGTCCAAAGACATTGTGAAAAGCTTGATAGATGTCTGGTTTCATTTGGTCCTGTGTATCCTAGCAACTCTTGTGATTATTCCTCTTGTAAATAGTTTTGCTGGTATAGTGTTAAATTGTGTTGTAGAGATAAAGCATTTTTTTATTGTCTTATATAGAAAGGGGAAAATTTTGCAGAAGTTTATTTCCAGTTTTGTTTAAAGTGGTTGTTTTGTGTACTGTTGGGAAAAGGGCTGCCTATGCCTTGGCATTTCTATTGTCTGCAAGTGTCGGCTTTATGCAAAAGATGTTTGATTCCTTATGATCTGCACATGGTATCAATAGAACACCTGAGGAGCTTAGGTATAAATGCCTGTGAGATGAGAGACTCAGGGTTCACTGTCCATTATGACACTTGCCATGATAGTGGTTCCCTCTGCTGAAGTCTGGCAGGGTTTGTACCTATGAAAATGCTTCCATGCCTTCCTTGCTGAGTGACACAGCAGTGTACTGATGCAGATCCCTCCATGTGGTCCTGGCCAGCTTCTATCATTACTTGATAGTATTAAAAGCTTGCTCAAAATCAATTCAAACTTTGTGGCGATGTCTCTTCCCCCACCTCCAACTGATTTGGGATTAACAGAGGCTCTCTGTGAGTTCAAGTCCAGCTTGGTCTACAGAGATAGTTCCATGGCTACACACAGAAAACCTGTCTAAAAAAATTATTTTTAAAAAGTAAATGAATGTTTGATTGAAAAATTGCTGTTTGGGTTGCTGATTTGATTTTAATTTTTAAATAATCATTAAAATGAATTTTGGCTTGGGATTAGGACAGAATTTCCAGCATTTTCTGAACTGGCTATAAACATGGTTCTGACATTTTGCATTACACATTTATTTGGTCTTCTCAGCATTGAAGATTTTAAAATAAAATCCATTAACTCTGGAAACCTTTGAAGATACTCTAGGTCCTGAAGCATCGAGTGTTCAACCAAGATGTGTGTGTGTGTGTGTGTGTGTGTGTGTGTGTGTGTGAACTCATTTGTATGGGCATGTGTAGAGGCTAAGAGGCTAGAGGCTGATGTTAGACTGTCTTCCTCAAATGTTTCCCCAGCTTAATTATTGAGACAGGGTCTCTCACTGAACCTGGAGCTTGCCTTTTTGGCTAGACTTGCTGGCCTGGTTAATAAGCCCTTGAGATCTGCCTCATGGTGCTGGGGTTACATGTGTGTGCTGCCCTGTCCATTTTTTCACATGGGTGCTGGGGATTTGAACTCAGGTTGGGCCTCCTGCTTGTGCAGGAAGCACTTTGCTCAGTGAACCATCCTCCCAGAGATTTAATTCTTTATGTCAAAATAAACAAACACTTCTATTTCAATAGTATACAAATCGCTTTCATCTTTTAACACATGATATATATATCTGTATCTATATACATATACAAACAATTATCTTAAATTTCTTTATGATCTGTTATCAATAAATGCTTGATTTATATACCTATGTACCCAGGGTCACTACTTTTGCGGAAAAGGGGTTGTTGGTGGAAAATGTTTCCTGTTCTAGGCAAAAGCCCATGAAAGATGGGAACAACACAGGGCAAGGAAGAAGCTAGGCAATATGTATGTTTCGTTTAGGGGCTGGAAAACTTTGGCCTTCATACCAATTCTATACATCTATAAAGTTTCACTCAAACAGTTTTCTTGGGACGAGGCACATTTGCTTTGTTATGTATTATCTGTTTCTACTTCTGTGCTACAAAGTCAGAGCTCAGTTTGTGGTGCATCAAGTACGGGCCACCTGCTCCTTACAGAATGATTGCCTTGACCTCATTCTCTGAGCTATTGATAATGAAGGGTATCACAGAGATCCGGGTGTAGTCGGAGGGCAAGGCTCTTAGCTGACTGAGTACTGTACAAGGAGGGGAATGACTCATGAAGTTCAGAACAAGTCCAGGCTGGGAATGTAAATCCCAAAGGCATCATTTTGAAGATGACTATTTAGGAGATGATTTTAGACTTTTCAAATGAGCCCCACGGCAGATCAGTATTCAAACATCAAGGAGAAAGTATAGGGAGATTCAGAAGAGGTGGCCTATAAAACTAGAAAAAAAATGTTGATGTGGTTTTCTAGAAGCTGAGGGAAGAACTTTTTAGGAATGTTGGGACATAGGAGGCTACAGAAGATGTCAGTTTAGGGGGCTGGTTTTTGGGACACTCTGTGGCTGCATGCAGAAGCTTACACAAAGACTAAGGTTAGAGAAACAAGTAGTCCAGGTATGTGTGCACACACACATGCATCCACACCACATACAGATTGTCTCCCCTTTGGACCTGAGAACAGATATATTTAAATATGCCTGGATATACAGAGAAAAGGTTTGAGAACATTAACTGTTTTTGGTGGAATTACAGAACATGGACTGGGCTGGAGAGAGAGTTCAGGCTCAAACCAAGAAAAGGTCAAGAGTTCAGTTTACAGAACACAGATAATGGCTGATTAGAACTGGAACAAGAGAGAAGGGGAAAAAACAAAAAACCCAGAGATAGCAACGTTCTTTTTATGAGTTTTGCTAAAAAGTGGCAGAAATTGAGTGTACCAGAGATGCGTGTAGACCCCAAAACAGGGGCTCTGGGTTAACATTAGAGAAATTCTAACATTTTTGCATTAGGGTAGTGGAAAGAGCAAACTGGTGATGTAGGAGAGGAGACACTCAGACATTGGTGAGCTGACAAGTTTGTATGACAAGCAGTGGGGAAGGCTGATCTCTCTAGTGCAGCCAACTGTCCCTAGTCCTAGGAGGAAAGACAATGCTTGCCTGCACACTTGAAAGCAGGTTCTCCAGGTGGCTTCCATTTTCTTGGTGAAATGGGAAGCAAGACCATCAGCTGAGAGAAAATATGGGAAGGAGACTAGAGGGGACTGAAGGAGTCCCCCAGAAAAGTGGTTGGGTGAGAGGTTCATATTTGTACCTCTTGTAGAGAGGCTTCTTGGAGCCAAGAAATTTGGGCATGCCAGCAGGTTTAGAGCACACTTGTGGTTAGGATTCGGAAGAATCTAGAAGTCTTTGAGAGCAACCCCTATAAAAGTCTAACTAGTTTCTCAGAATCTCATTTGAGTAATTTTCCTGAAAAACTAGTGTGGTCATGTCAGTCATACCTTTTCTTTAACTCTTTTAGTGAAGAAAAAATGAAGTGGTAAATTGCTTCTAAGGAAGGAAACAGGACCATTGGAGTTCGGGGTACAAGGGTGACTTTTCATGGAAACCTTTGTGGAGTGTTTGCGGGATGGAGAGTATTAAACACTCACTTATATGGATTTATGCACTATTCAAAAACAAAACCCTCACCTTAGAAGTTCTTATGGCTTTCCATAAAAGCAAAAACCTTTTGTCCATAATCCTCTGCATGGAGTTGTCCTTCCAACCTTTCCAGCCTGCTCTGTCCATGATTCTAGGCTCTTCTGGGCCTCGCCTAGAGTCGGCATGTGGGCTTTTCTTCTGCCTCATTCTCTATTTCTACTTTCCTTCTTGCCAGCAAGCATGTCTTTGCTTCAGTCTTTCTGCCGCAATCCCACACACGTATTTACAACCAGCTGGACGCGAACTCAACTAGTCCCAGGTATTTCAGGAGGCGGCGGCATTGGTGAAAATCCCAATTAATTGTTAGGAGTGGGCCAATTTTCCTCCCTACACCCCTAGTCCTAGGACAGCGTCCCTCGGGGTCTATCGCAGGACACCGCAGAGTGGGCGCTCAGGGAACATCAGCCAGATGGAACTAATCTCGCAACCGATCGTTCTTCACTATCAGCCACTGTCAGAGCACGATGTGAGGAAGAGATAGGCTGACTAGGAAGCCGAAGCCGAGCGGCCCGAGACCACTAGATGGTCTGAGCCGCAGCCCGAGAGAAGGCGGACGGCGAGAGCGTCCACCGGCTATGCGGGACGAGTGAGTCAGACAGCGACCTCCACACCTCAGGTGAGGAGGCGGGAAGAACCCACTGCTCCGTAAGGCCAGGAGCAGCAGCCACACGACCGGCCAGGGCGTGTGTGTGCTTAGTGGGGGCGGGGAGGACATCCTGCGCACGCGCGCCCTAGCTCCACCCCCCCAGCCCGCCCCTCCCCGCCCTCTGCGTGCGCACCGCCTAGAGCCCGCCTCTTATAAAGTCGGCTGGCGCATGCGGTCCGGCCGAGCGCTAGCTGCCGGAGGTTCGCTGCGCGCCTGTTGGCCTTGTTGTAGCTGACGCGAGACTCTGAAGCCGGCCTCAGGTAGGCTGACTTCAGGGATCCCGGAGGAATGGCTCCCGGGTGCAGGAGCCTGTCGCCGACAGAGCGCGGCGCGGACGGCCACGCCGCCGAGGTGATAAACGCCTCTCCTCACCAATCAGGGGAGAGACGGCCCGGCGTCCTGCCCAATGGGCTGCGTGTCTAACGGGAGTGAGGCGGGCTGTCCCGGAACGCGAGGTGCCGGCTCCCGCGCGCGGGCCGCGTGGCCCGGCTGAGGAGAGGGGCTATCCTGGGCGGCGCGGGCGGCCGGGCTTGGTGTAGTGGAGAGCGGCCAAGGGCCGCCGCGGAGGGGCCTCTCTGAGCCCCAGCCTGTAGTGGCGCCGGGCTGGCGGCCTGTGGTCCTCCTGGTCCTACGCCGCGGGAGGAAGGAGCTTGTAGGCTCGCTGGGCCTCACGACCCAGGCCGCCCCGCCGCTGTCGCTCCTTCCAGTCCGGGGCGAAGATGCTGGCGTTCTGAGTTCTCTACGTCAGCGTGGCTCCCTTACGTCCACATTCACTACTTTGAATGCTCAGCAGCAGGGTGATGCGGGTGCTGCGGTGGTTCCAGCCCCACTTCTTACAGTGGTGCAAACTCAGGCGTCAGGCGCCTCAGGCGCTAGCCTGAGATCTCAGCACACCGGTAGTGGATTCTGAGTTGCAGCTTCATTTTTTTTTTTTTTTTAAGCTTTCAGGTTTTTCCTCTTTGATTTCTTTTATGAGGCTTGATTTGTATTGCTTCTGTACTTGAAAGCCTTTTTGTGTCCTGTCATCTTCAGGAAAAAGTTCAACATGGGCATTTAACGTTGCCCATGAGTTGGCCCTTTGCTCAACCCATCCCTTTGTCCCCATCCTCTTTTTCTTGGCTCACCTGCCTTGGTTCACTCAGGGATTTTTTTTTTTTTAAATTTTAAACAGGGTTTCTCTGTGTATCTCTGGCTGTTCTGGATCTCCATCTGTAGACCAGGCTGGCCTCGAGAACTCAGATCGTCAACCTTTGCTGGTATTGAAAGATTAAAGGCTTGGGCCACCTCCCTCCCAAGCGCTTTGCCATTCTTTAACTCATTTTAGTCAGTCAGCCTTCAAGGCCTGTTGCAAGGCAGGACTCATAACAAAAGCGCCTGGGTCCTCTCACTCCAGGTCATACCTCCCTGTCTTCTGAAGGGCCCCAGTAGGTTGCCTTGGTCTTGGCACAGAAAGATGGTCTTCTTATCCTTTTGTAGCCTTGGTGTTTTTTTTTTTTTTTTTTTTTTCCCTCTGCTTCCTTCCATCAAACCCTGTTACTCATTTATTTGTAAATGTTCTAAATGGGCTACTAGCAACTTAAAAGTACAGACCCAAATCTGACATTTTTGTGGTGACCCCAATATGTGAGTAGCTCTTTCATAGTAGGTAGTCTTTAAATGTTAGGAAGTGAGTCCTTTCCAACTGGATCTTTGTGGCTGTTGGAATATTTTTTTGTCAGTCAATGTGGGAGACTCAGAATCTTCTCTAGAGAGAGAGGTCCACCCTCTTCGAGTAAAGCTGAGGCAAGGTGAGTAGATTCTTGAAGTAGCAACCTGTTCTGAACTCAGAGTGGCTGAGAAATCTCTAGGAACATCAGAAATTGACTCTGAATCTAGGCTATAGTCTTCTTAGTAAGCTATAGTAACTTAGTAAGCTAAGTTAGGGCATATCTAAAATATAGCCAAGTTTGATGTACATGTGTTACTAAGCAACCATTCAATTATGAGGTAACAGTATTTTTTCCCTAAAAATAGGCACTTAGTTTGAGGAAATGGCATATTTTATATACCGCTTTTGTGGTTCATAATCTGCATCAACTTACTGAACACTCCTGAAGGCCTTGGGTTAAAGATTAGTCAGCATTTCTTTTGAGTTTTGTGTCTATAAAGTCATCTTCCCCTCTTTCTTTTGAGATAGGGTCTCCATATGTATGTAGACTAGAGTGTCTTCGAACTTGAAGCAACCCTCCTTTCTCTCCTTTCCAAGTGCCCCTTTATAGGCATGGGGGACTACGCCCAGTCAAACCCTTTCTGGAAAACCCAGTGCAATTTGCAGCAGACGATAGGAAAAGCAGGATAGCATTCCTTGCTGTTTGAGGGGAAAGGCATTTCAAGCATTATGATTTCCTTGCCAAGTGTGTTCATTCCTGTTCTGGGAGGAGTGGGGCTGGGAAGTGCTTTTAGCAGAACCCCCCTTTCCTTGTTCCTTAGCTTATTTTTGTTTTAATTTGGCTTCACGTGGGGTTTCTAGAAGCGGAAAGTGTCTTCTTCGTGCTAAAGCAAGCATTTCCTGCCACTCTGTGACTGCATTTTCTCTTTTCGGTCTCATTTGGGTTTGCCGACCAGTTGGTGGTCTCCCAGGCTGGGGACTGGTGATAAATCTTCTGATGTATCACTGTCTCATTGCTTATTGATGCTGTTTTCACTTGACTCTGCAGTCCTTGCATCCACCTTGTCTCTCAAGTGTTTCTTTTACTCTCTGCCAGTGCATTATTATTACTTTCTGGGCTGAATGTGATCTCTGTTTGACTCCTGTGCAGTGTGTGCTTCAGACTAGGTTATTTCATAAGTTGCATTTCCTTCAGCTTGTATCATCTCTTTAGGGCATACCTGGGAGAGAGTGCTGCCAAGAAACAACTTATTAAAGTACAGATGGGAACTACATGTATTTGAAGGAACTGGAGGTTTTCTATGACTTCTTTTAAATGCTTAACAATTCTTTCCTGTTGGTCAGTCTTCCAGAACTTAGAGGAGCTTTGTTCTCTCTGTGTGATACATTATAGTTTAACCAAACACATTCTTTCAAGGAGAATTGGAATGCTCATTCAAGATTGTGATTCTTCCCCTCCCACCCCCATAGGGGATTTATTGAGACACTTGCCTGGTATCTCAGTATCTAGCAATGATACAAGTTAACTGGCTATGATTGGTGAGGTATATGCATATAAGCGAGTGTTTGTCTGTAAATATATATGTAAATAAATATGTAAATTTCCCTTCTAGGCTAAAAGTCGAAATGAAGTACATTCTAGTTACTGGTGGTGTTATATCAGGAATTGGAAAAGGAGTCATTGCCAGCAGTGTGGGCACAATACTCAAGTCATGTGGCTTACATGTAACATCAATTAAAATTGACCCCTACCTTAACATTGATGCAGGAACATTCTCTCCTTATGAGCATGGTAAGCAAGCTGTATTTTTTCCTGTCTTCTAACTAGTAAAGGTGTCTGTGGAAGAATATGCTAGCCTTTGGGGGATTAGGTGTACATCTTGGATAACTCCATTTCCTGCCTTCTAGAATGATCCTTAGTGTAACAGAATGATGTTTTTGTTTGTTTGTTTTGTTTTGTATTTTTCTCTCGTATTAAGAGGAAGCAGCTGTCTTAACAGATAACTTATTGTTTAGAATCCAAGAGCTTCTATAATAGATGTAAAATTGGGGCGAAATGGGGGTGGTGACAGCTGAATGAAAATTTGTCATTTCATTTGAAAAATGGAACATATTTGAGAAGACAGAATATGCTGTTTTGAGGCCTCAGTCTTTAGAAATTGCATGAGTAAGTAGAAGCTTTAAGAGAGTAGCTTTTGGCTCTGTCATAACAAGTGTTCTTCAAACAGAGAGCTGTTTTGTAGGGATTCAAGCAACAGGTAGATGCTGGACTTCAAGGATGGGTAAGTCTGGGGATCTGTTTTGCTCTTGGAGTTAGGATAGTATTTGTAATGAGGATCTTTTGAAGTAAAGCAAAGTTGAAACCCTGAAGGAGGTTGGGTGATAGACTTTTACTTCATTAATGAATTCTTATTTATGTTGTGATGAATAAGTGACATATCCAACATTCTTTGTTTAAAATTTGAGAAGCAATATTGAAGCATACCTTAAAGCTGGTTCTAGTGGCATAGGCCTTTATAGTATTCTTAGCAAGTTGGAGGCTGAGACAGGAGGATTGACAAGTTTGAGGACAGGCTGGACTAAATATATAGTGAACCATGGGTAATCGAGACTATATAATGAGTTCAAGACCAGCTTGCTAGCTGGTTACATAGTTCAAGGATAGCTAGGGTTACATAGCAAGCCTGTCATAAAAACAGTGGAACTCTTTAAGCCCTTGAGCCTTCAGGTTTTTAAATTCTATACATTTGCTTTCTAGTGTGGAGGTGAAAGTCTGTAAGGATGTATACCGTTAGTAATGAGTGACATCAGAAGGTCTCGTGTATACTAGAGATTTGTTGTTGTTCTCTCAGTTCTAGGGATTGAGCCCAGGCTTTGCACATGCTCGCACTGCACAGTTTATTCATTTTTGTTTTTCCAAACAGGGTTTTCCCATGTAGCCCTGGCTGTCCTGGAACTTGCTCCATAGACCAGGCTGGCCTCAAATTCACAGAGATCCGCCTGCCTCTGCCTCCTGAGCACTGTGATTAAAGGTGTGCGCCGCCACCGCCTGGCTCATTGGAGGGTTTTAATATAAAATTCTTGACTAGAGAAGGGATTTTCTCTTCGAAAAGTGAGATAAGACTCTTGATAGTAGGAATGAATCATTCTAGGCAGCATTTCTACTCTGAAGTTGCAAAGAATAATGTGAAACAAAGGAATGGGGCATCTTGGACTGTTGAGTAACTATTTAGAACTCAAGTGTAGCTCAGAAGCTGTTTTCTAAAGCTATATGGTCTTTCTGTATGTATCACAGGGGTTTCAAATCATCTTGCTTCTGTTGTCCTTGAATATTTTCTACTGGGTAGGTGTTTTGCTCAAGATGTTATATTACTGTGAAGTCCTTCACCTTCGGCCTTCATGGCTGGGTTTTCCCTTCATTCCATGCTGTTTAACTGGTGCCAATAAAGAGTGAGTTCGGGCTGGAAGCATGAAGCACTCTTTGGAGAATAATTTTGTGTGTGTGTGTGTGTGTGTGTGTGTGTGTGTGTGTGTGTGATACTTAATTTTCTAGAAATGATGTGTGTGTGTGTGTGTGTGTGTGTGTGTGTGTGAGATACTTAATTTTCTAGAAATGATGTCCTTGCCTTGTAATCAGGTTATTCAGACTTTGTTCATTCTGAATGTTTATATTTTAAGATTGAAGTTGCACCTTGGCAAGTGTTTTTCATTTCCTTGAACATACTCACTCTTCACTGCAGGAGAAGTCTTTGTGCTGGATGATGGTGGAGAAGTTGATCTTGACTTGGGAAATTATGAGCGGTTCCTAGATATCCGCCTCACTAAGGACAATAATCTGACCACGGGGAAGATATACCAGTATGTCATTAACAAGGAGCGCAAAGGAGATTACTTGGGGAAAACTGTCCAAGGTAAGACTGGATTTACCTTTAAACCATAAATTATTAGCCAATTTAATTTGAATATAAAAATATTTTTATGTGATTTCAGTATTTTGTCAAGGTATTAGCACCAAAATATTCTTTCAGTTGAAAATTTAGAATTGTATAATCACTCAAAAAATAATTTGAGGAAGCTGCTATGTCTCTAGTAATGAATGACATTGGTGTTGTCAGTCCAGCATGGTGGCATGGTTGGAATCCAAAAGCTGTTACTTTTATATGCTGAGCAGTGAAGGCAGCTTGATTGTGGCATTAAGCCAGGTGGCTTGTGTAGAGTGATGAGGAAATGAGCTTCTGTTGTATATGTTGATTTCATGCTTTTTATCTGTGTCATGTGGGCTGGTGGGAATCTGAGAAGTGGATTCCTGGGTCCCCTTGAGCTTTCACCAGCTCAGCTGATGTCTGTTGGCTATATTCTGGGATTTTCAGTAAATAGTCATCTGCTTCTTTGAAAAGCATTGGGCATTGGGGCACCATTGGTCTAGTGGAATGACAATACTCTAGTTTGGGGCATTGCTTTTCTCTGAGTTATAAAAGCAGATTTGCTCTTTGATTTTTGCCTTTTGCTGCACTGAGAGCTGACACCTGGCTTTGGTCTAGTGCTAATCTGGGCTTAGCTCTGTTACTTACTAGCCCTATGAACCCAGGTAAATTCTGTACCCTTTTGGTCTGTGGTTTCCTTTTCTGTAAAATGGAGGTGGTAAAGGCTTCTTTTTGAGCTGTTAAGTGTTAAAGGATTGCATCAGTATGGTGCTGTTCTACCTTCCTGACAATAGAGAGGGTCTGTTATAAGTTAAGGTTATGTCAGTGTGTTTTTTTGTCATTCTGGTATACTTGTTCCTCTGTCATCATGAAATGTTTATTGAATACTCATTGTGGTTGGACCCTTACTAGTGCTCAGCATATGTGATGAAGAGATCTTTGAGGTCACTGTCCTCATATTAGTTGGTCATGGGACAGACAGAAAACAAATGAGTTGTCTGATAGGAGGTGTGAAGGAAATAAAGAGCAAGACTAGAAAGCATGACTGGGTAAGCCACTCCAGACAGGTGGCCAGGGATTCAGGAGAGGACTTGAGGTTAGGAGCCAGTCGAGAAGAGTGAAGGAGAGGCACAGGTACACAGACCCCAGACTACTAGCATCTGTGGGCAAGGACTAGAAGGGAGGCTGCTGTGGCTGACACTATGGTCTGGGAGAGTAAAGCAGCCACCCACTGGGTCTTGTGTGAGGCTTTAACTGAGTACTAAAGAATATAAATGAGCGGTAGTGAATTCTGATTAGTGTTTGTAGATCACTTGGCTGCTCTGTGTGATATAGATAATGGATATCTATACAAGAGCACTGTTGCTTAACCCCAGATTACTCCAAACTCACCTTTGCACTTTAGAGACTTGCAGTCTTGAGTTCAACAACTGTGATTCTAAAAAGTGTCCCACAGTAGCAGGTTATTACTGAGTCTTGGATGCTTGGCTGTCTTATAAGACATCCTCATGAGTAGAGGTAGCAATTACCTTTATTTGATAGATGGAGACACCAAGCTTAAAAATAAAGAGGTTATTAACTCAGCCACAGCCATTGAGTAGTGAACTGAGATTTAACAGCTAAATGCTGTGCCATTCTTCACTGTGTTGTTATGTCTCTTGCACTTATCTACACTTCAGTAAACTGGAAGCAAATGACACAGGAGTCTGTTTGCTCCTGCAAAAGCACTCAAATGTGATATACCCAGCACAGCCTCAGCTGGGAGAAGTGGGGGTGGTCACATGGTCTTGTATCCATGTGTGGCCAGAAGAGTAGACAGCACAGGGCAGGTGTTCTGGGGTGCTCAGGGAGACACTCTTGGCTTCATCCTTTTCACATGACTCCCAGCAACAATCTAGAAATCTGGAAAGGAGGTTTAGAAAAATGTGAGCCCAAAGATTTATTGAGTCATTTAAAGGCACTTCAAAAGTATTTTTATGACCCTATTGCTTGTTTAGGCAAAAAAGTACACCCTATTGCTTGTTTATCTAAGCAAAAAGTATATCAGTTTGTTTTAACAGTAAATGTATTAGTCTTCATATAAGCTGAATGACAGGCAAATGTAAGTTATAGGTTTCTTTTCTCTTTCTCAGTTGTCCCTCACATCACAGATGCAATCCAGGAGTGGGTGATGAAACAGGCATTAATACCTGTAGATGAAGATGGCTTAGAACCACAAGTGTGTGTTATTGAGGTTTGTATGATTCTTCTTGACTGTAAGAACTAGTTCAGTCAATCCTCTCCTTAGCCATCAGTAGCTATAGGACCGTGCCTAGTGAAAAACCAACCTTCCATTTCTATCCAAGCATTGAGCAGCAGCAGGTAGGATGGTGCACAAAGGAAGCAACTTTTTCCCCATTGATGTTCCTTTCATTGTGTGCGGTCATGTAACTCCAACTCTAACAGTGGCAGGACACATTTTTTTCCCTCTCGATGTTGGCAATCCTTTGCTTGCGTCTGGCAGAGTTTACCCTGCTATCTTCATTTGCTTTGTTTCTATTTTACTGAATGCTCATCCCAGGCTGGAGCCTAGAAGTCCCAGCAGCAGTTTTGTTATAATTGGTTGTTTTTACTAGAAAAGTTATTTATACTTAACTAAAGAGATATATCTAGTTTAAGTTTCCACTTATCTATCTATTCATCCATCCATTCTTTGTGACTCTTAAGTAAATCAGAGGTGCTTGAGAATCACAGTCTAGTTCTTGGTGCCTTCCAAACCTGACCATTTTCTTAAAATGTGTGGCAATATCTGCATTATTCTTGGGGGAATCAGGAATCTTTAACAGTGTCAACTTTCAGCATGAAGCAGGGTCTGAAGACTGACATTATGCAGGGCTCTAAGGTTGCAGTCACACTGTAACTGGGCACTGAATTGAGGGACAGCACATGTTAGAAATTCAGTGTTAACCTCTGAGATGATGTGTCTTTCCAGCTTGGTGGCACAGTAGGTGACATCGAAAGCATGCATTTCATTGAGGCTTTTCGCCAGTTCCAGTTCAAGGTCAAGAGGGAGAACTTTTGTAATATTCATGTCAGTCTGGTTCCTCAGGTAAGGCATACAGTTTGGCTGTAATAGCTTCTAGCACCAGAGGTGCAGGAAATAGGAAATAAAGACCTTCTGTGACTTTATTATAATCATATGCTTTACATTTATTTATTTTGTATGTGTAAGGATGGAGAACATATATGCCCATACCTGCTGAGCCTTCTTGCCAGTCTATGATTTGAAAGATTAAATGGAAAACATTTGAAAAATGAATCAGGACAGTTGTAATTAAAGATGGTAGATTGAACATGATGCTTGTCTTTACTATCTATCAAATCAGAGTGAAATAATTTTTTAAGACAAATTCAGAAAAAGTAAATAGCATGGAGAAGAGTCAGTGGTAATAAAAGTAAGGAATTTACAAAGCACATTGACACAGAAACTGACCAAGCACCCTTAGGTGCACTGGGCCCTATATCTGCAGCAGGGGAAGCTGAGAAGCCATCTTTTCATCCTATGAATCCTCTAGAGGCTCAGGGTGGGCAATGTTAGGCTCTTCTGGGGGTTGGGTGAGGATAGTGCTCACTGTAACTGCTGCTTTAGAAGAGGTGAACTCCATACCTGTTTGCTTATGTGCCCAGTCTATTTCTTGCCATAAGTTAGCTCTGGGGAGGTTTTCTTGACAAGCAGACAGTATAGACAGTTGAGAGCAGTGACGCCGAACCATAAACATGCTATGTTGCCCAAGATGCCTTGCTCTCTTCTACCTATTGGTTCCCAGTGTTTCAAAGCCAGGCTGCGCCCCCTCTCCATGGAAATCTTAGACTTCTGTTATGTGTGACTTCTCTAGGAGAAGACACTGCCTCTTTGGCTCCCCAGTCACCAGCCTGTCCCTCATAGGGTACTTCTAGCTTGCTTTTAGATAGGAGCCAGCAGCCAGTGACTGCATGTGCTCAGCAGGAACTGGATGCTGTTAGACAGGCACATGAGACAGGCCAGAATTGAAGAAATGGCTAAATAGATGAAAGTAAGAAGTAGGAAGCTGAAGAAATACCCAGGAGGTTGGATGTGGTACTGTGAAACCGGTCAAAACTCACTTGGCCAGTTGAGGGCGCTAGTGGCTTTTGCTCTTCTGTGGAAGAAGACAGAGGCCCTTTCTCCCCTGCATCACTGATCAGGTCTTCTCCCGAGGCCGCTCTGAATAGGCCAGTGGGGATTTGCAGATTGACTACCTGTTCCCCCACCCCTGTACCCCCAATAAATTCACCTGAGCCCGTGGAATAAAGAACCTTTTGGCCACCTCTGAGTGGAGTCCCAGGGTAACTTTATTTATCCTGTTCAGCTCTAACCACGCCACTCCTGCGTTCCTGCCTGCCACTCCCTTGAAGTGGCCTCTTCATCTGGCTGATGAGGGGGTTGCTTCAGGTGGGAGGGGGATGAGGCCCACTGTGGACAAGCAAGTCCAGTGGGCCAAGGGAGTGAGGGAGAGTCCAAACCAACTGACCAACAGTAGGACAGAGACAGAAAATAGGAGAGAAGAGGTAAGAAAGTTAGAGGATTGGTCCAGATCTGTTATATATAACAGGGTATCCTGAAAGTTAGAACAAAGAAATGAAGAGGGAAATGTCAGAATCATAGGTTGTCAGATTGTGGCTGAGGGTCAAGGGCTACCGATTGGCTATTTTTAAAAACAGACTTGCTTTATGAAAACAGAGCAACATTCTTTGATTGATGTGTTATCTGTGACTGCTTTTATATTGAAACAACAAAGTTGAGTATGGTTCACAAAGCTCAAAATCATAAGAGGAATAGTAGTAATAATAATGGGTTTTGAGACAGACAATGTGTCATAATCTTGTAGTCTAGGCTGTTAGCCTTGAGCTTTTGGCAGTCTTCCTGCCTCTGTCTCCTGAGTGTTCAGATAATGGGCATGAACCACAATGTGAGGCTGAAACCTGAAATAGTTGTTACCTGGCCCTTTACAGAGTTTATTGACCCCTGATCTAAGGAAGGAGACACAGTTTCTAGATTGAAAGAACCTATTGAATACTTACTGTATTGTATGTAAAATGGTCAGCACTAAGGCTCATAGCCATGAGAGTACAGAATAACGAAGTAGAAGGCCTCAAAGGCCCTAAGGTGGGGGGAAATCAAGTCAGTATGTCAAATCTCAGAGCAAGAAAGAAACGAAGCCATTGCATTCAACATTCTAAGGGAAAGTTCTTTCCAGCTGAGAACTGTAAATGTAGCAGGTCTGTCTTAAGTGTGGGAAGAGAATAAAGATACTTTCCTATAGACAGAAGTATGGCACATGACTTACGTGAATAAATCTTTAAATACTCAAAAGTGTACACAGCTGAAGAGAACAGTGTAGTGGGGCAGGAGGGAGAGCGCAACAGCATGCCTTAGGTAGGTGCTGAAAAGTAGCAGTAAAGCATGACAGAAGACTTGGGAGTTGACATGGACTGGGGTCAGAGTTCAATGGCAACCCTTATCCTTAGTGTGGGTGAAGCCCTGACTCAGTTCTGCCCCAAATATAGATAGAAACAGCCATTATTTGTAAGGTTTGGTGAGTTGGAGGACAAGATCATGTAATACTGTCCATTAAGCCAAATCTCACAGAACCATTTGACTCTGTATGCATGTGTAACTTCAATAAAAATCAAGGCTGAATTGTACTTTCAAATCCTTTATTCAGAGGTTTGGAGAAAAGTCATGCTTAGAAATTGCCATGGAGAAATGAACATTTTTTTTTTCCCTTTTGTAAAACCAGCCAAGTTCAACAGGGGAACAGAAGACAAAACCCACCCAGAACAGTGTTCGGGAGCTTAGAGGACTCGGGCTTTCTCCAGACCTGGTAAGGTTTCCTAAGTGCCTGATTTTGGTTCTAATTAAAATCCTACCTCTATGGCAGGTTGGATGTTTGTCAGCAGGGGTTTGATGGAGAAAATAGTGCTTTGAGTGGGGCTGGAGTTTGTGATTTTCTTGCTGGCACATGTGAAGCCTTGTACTTCTGTGTCTTGCTTCTCACATTCCTCCATTCCTCCCAAGAACATTAAAAAGGAGGAAAACCAGTTAGCTCCTGTAAACAGATAGTGGTGTATTTGTGGATTATGTGCACTATGCCTAGAACTGGCATTTTCATCCATCTCACAGTGGTACCTCTATTTTAATTCCAATTGAAGCAAAGCCCTGCTTTGACCCTCCGTTTTGCTCAAGGTCCCTTGTTTTCTTAATTGCTAGGTGGTGTGCAGGTGCTCAAATCCTCTCGACACATCTGTGAAAGAGAAAATATCAATGTTCTGCCATGTGGAACCTGAACAAGTAAGTAGAAATTTCACCTCTGGAAGTGGCTTTTGCTTCTAATTGCCTAAAGCCTTGACCGCAATCCATTTCTCAAGGCTTATTGTATCATCTTTAGAGACAGAAGACTGTCCCCTAGATCTTAACAATTTGCTTTTCTTCTCTTCTCCCATTCCTTGTTCTTTATGGATGAATGTCTTTCATTTTCTCTAGGGTCCCACTTTATTTGTTGGTATCCCAGGGCTTTGTGCATGCTAGTAAACTACTAGTCAAGTAAATTGAGCCATCTCAACCCTTAGTTTTTTGAGATGAGGTCTTGCTTTGTGGTTCCTTCTGGCCTTGACCTTATGTTTGTCTAGCCTCAGTTTTTCAAGTGCTGGGATTACAAGTGTGTGCTCCCAGCCTAGCTATTGCTTTGCTTATGTGCTTGGTAATTCCTATTCAGGACCAAGAGTTCCAACTATTTCCATTGGCCCAGCATCTCTTGTTCATTTTATTATTAAGGGCCTGGCAGGGTACAGTGTTATCAGTAGTCAGGGTCTGGGCTAGGAGTTTTCAGGTTTTTGGCCTTTTATCCAAAGAACTAAAAATAAGGGCTTGACTGGGTGCACACCTTTAATCCCAGTACTCAAAGCAGAGGCAGGTTGATCTCTGAGATCCAGGCCAGCCTGATCTACAGAGTGAGGTCCAGGACAGCCAGAGTTACAACAGAGAAACTCTGTCTTGGGAAAAAAAAAAAAAAAACCCAAAAAAGAAAAAGTGTGTGTGTGTGTGTGGGGGGGGGGGCTCTCACACAGATTTGCAAAACTAGCTGACTTCAGTGGAGCAAAGTGATTAAAGATTGACAGCAGGTCACATGAGTGAGAGTATCTCAAGGACCTGATTATTATTCAGAACTTCCTTTTATTCAAATTCAAGATAAGGACGAGTTAGACACTAAAGGGTATAGTTTGAATTGATTGATTAAATCATATATTTTTTCCTAGTGTGCATGTCTCTTTCCATAATGCATCTGATTTTAATCATATGCAAATCCAATTACATATAGTCATAAGATGGTAAATAGGAGAGTCTCTGAAAAAAAATTGCTAGAGGATACAGTTTCTTAAGCATGTACACCCCAAACCAGCTCATACCGGATCAACTTTTCTATTTTTGATACTCAGATATGTTGGGAGTTTGCTTGAAAACAAACTAAATTTGATTGCTATCACTTCACTGGCAGGGAAATTATTCTATGGCTCAGAGATGCTAGTACATGTAGCCTGGTGCAGGTGGGGGTTTGAGGGCATCTGAGGTTGCTAGGTGTATTGTTTGAAGATGGGTATGTATGTATAATGTGCAAATGAAGGAACAAGATTGCCAAGTACATTACTAAAAGATGGGGGGTGTACATAACCCCAAACCAAATGTGGGTCCCAAGCTAAACTGTCCCCTGTGTTTGTCTGCCTCAGTACTTCTGAAAAGCTTTTACTACATCTGTCTTAATCCTCAGAGAGAAGCACTTCCCTCTCTGGGTTACTTGTATGCCTCAGATAGCTGGTGGTGAACCTGCCCTGTGCCCCTTGATGTAGCACATGCATATGTAATCCATTTTATATTTCTGATAACCTGGTGTATAGGATGTTGTGGCTCCCACATGCATTTTAGTCTTGTTACTGGATCTTGTGATATCTAAGTATGATGCTTATTTATGGAAAACTAGTGGATATAAAAAGAACTTATGGCATTGGTCAGTGCATTAGTTTCTTTTTTAAAAATTTATTTTATATGTATGAGTGTTTTGTTTGCATGTCTGTGCACTGTATGCATGTTTGGTACCTGCAGAGGCCAGGAGAGAGCATTGGATCTGGAACTGGAGTTGCAGGTGGTTGTGAGCTACCTTGTGGGTGCTGGGACTTGAACCTAGGTCCTCCGGAAGAACATCCAGTGTTAACAGCTGAGTCATCTCTTTAGCCCCAACTGTTTATTATTACAACAAAATACCCGAGGCAACTAATTTAATAAGGAAAAAAGTTTATTATCTAAGCAATGTAGTAGAGACTGGGAAGGCCCCATAGTGACAGCTGGTAGAGTGTGGGGATTTCCAGCCCGGCTGCAGAGAGATGGAAGGACCAGGGTCCTAATGCAAACTCAAGAGTTAGAAGAAGAATGTCTTAATTCCTTCCAAGGGCAGGGTTTCTAATGACTCAAGGTCCATCTAGGCTTGGTCGTAAGGGTTTCCCAGCACCTTCCAGTTATGTCAGCTTGGGCCTGACCCTCCCATCACATGGGCACTTGAGGGGCCCCAAGCCCCGTGGAAACCACAGTACTCAGATTTGGCTGAAGGAGATGAGAAGAAAGGTGCAGGCAAGGAGTTTCCTGTAGCAGTTAGCTGCTGTGGCAGCTTACCAAGGATGACAAGGATGCATTCTCATAGATGTAAACCCTGTGAGACCTCAGCAGAGGGAATCACCATCCATGGCAGGTGCCATACTAGACAATGGAACCCTGAGCATCCAAGCTCAGGTGTTTTTATTGATAGCACATGCAGATCATGAGTAATCAAACATCCCCCACATAAATTCAACACCTACAGACAATACAAAATGCCAAAGTCTAGGCAGCCCTTTTCCCAACAGTGCACAAAGCAAATATTTTATACATAACTAGAAATAAACTTCGATAGCAGTTTCCAGATGAGCATATATAGAGTTTGTTTTCCTGCTCGATGACTGAGGGTCAGAGACCAAGCAGGAGAGCCCAACTAACCTGGTAGGGTACAGCAAAACCAGGGGCCTCAAGATGAGAGCAGAGAGCAGTGAGACTTGGAGAATGTGATAACGGGGGCAGTTCAGATCATTGGTCTGGCATTGGTATGTATGGAGCCAGAGGAAATTTTCTTGACCTTTACAGAGGACTTTTCCATGAGGATTCAGACTTTGGGGTAAAGGGATCTGAGGCTGGGGTCAGGTTCCTCGTGTGACTCCTGAGTCAGGGGCTCCTTGGGTTTTGTTCATACTCAACCGGTGGATGACAGAAAGAGTTTCATTTTATCACGGTGGTCCTTTATCATGTACTTTATTTCAGGTATTTCTGTCTTTACAAGAGAAAAGGAGGAATTGGCTTGAGCAGAATTGGCTTTCATAAGAATTATTCTCTAGATGTGGTGGTACATACATACATTTAATCTCAGCATTTGGGAGGCAGAGAGGCAGGTGGATCTCTGTGAGTTTGAGGCCAGCCAAGTCTACATAGCTAGTTCCAGGACAGCAAAGACTCCGTATCTCAGAAAGACAGAAAGACTTACTCTGCTGTGTAAACTTGTCACTGTTATTCACTGTGATGAGTATTTAATTTGAATTTGAATTTCAAAGAGATTTGAATTTCAGATCTTTTGCCTATTTTAAATACTGGGTTGTTATCAAGTTCTAAGAGGTTATTCTCAATGTAGTCTTTTATCAGGTATGTGATGTGCAATGTTTTCTCAGCCTCTTAGTGGAGCACAAAAGCTTTTAAATGTTCAGTGGTTTGTTTTTTTTTTTCTTTTTCCTTTTTTTCTTTGTGGGTTGTGCTGTTTTTTTAAGAACTCTGCTTAATCAAGATCATGGAGATCTTCTCAGTTTTCTTCAAAGTTTTATTACCATTCCTGACCCATCCATTTGTGTATAGTGTTAGGTAAGAAGTGAAAAATTGTCTTTTTGTGTATGGATATCCAGGTATCCAGCCCTGTTTGTTTTCTTGTGAATATATTTATTCACATTTGCTTAACTTTCAGATTTGTGTATAACTTCATAATTTTGTTACTATAGTGAATGGTATATACGTGTGTGTGTGTTTTTTTGTTTTTTGTTTTTTTCAAAACAGGGTTTCTCAGCCCTGGCTGTTCTGGAATTCACTTTGTAGACCACGCTGGCCTCTAATTCACAGAGATTCACCTGCTTCTGCCTCCTGAGTGCTGTGATTAAAGATGTGTACCACAACCGCTTGGCCTTTGAGTGTTATTTTTAAAAATTGTATTTCTTGATTAGATATGGCCCACACATGGGACACCCTGGTGATTTCTGTCTTTTGAGGTAGTCTAGCATCCTACTAAAATTCTGTTAGAGTTATCTGTAATTCTCGTTTTTTTTCATGGGCACACAGGCAATAATGATACATTGTGTAGTACCAGTTGTTTTTGGTTTTTCAAATCATTGTATTCCTTGACAATAATGGGTAACATCCCCAGAATCTCTCAATTAGTGATGGGCTATCTTCCCTTGTTTTTTTAGTTCCCTAGACTTTTAACTGTAGGTGTTTATTTTCAGAATTTCTCTAATATTCTTAACATACCTAGAATTTTACTATGAATAGGTTCTGAATTTTTATTATCTGTATCCATGAAGATGATCTTATCTTGTTTTTCTTTTTAATGTGCTTATGTAGTATGTTCCATTATTCCTCTTATTATTGGCATATTTTCATTGTGCAGAAGGGTAGGTTTTTTTATAATATTTCTATAAGAGTATATCATGGATTTTGATTGAATTTATTCCTTCCTCCTTTTTTAACGTTTTGTTTCCCATTTCCTGCTGGTCTTCTACCTTTCTTCTACTATGTGAACCCCTTTCTACATTTGAGTCCTGTATCTGTTTTTAAAATCAGATTCCTCATGGAAGAGAAGCCCAAGTTCTACTTTAAAATGGCCCAGTGCAGTGGATTTCAATTTTGGCTGCACATTGGAATAAGCTAAGAGCTTCCTACCTCCAGAGACTTGGATCTGAGTGGTCATGGGTACAGCGTGGACTTTAAGGAATTCTTACAAACTTCCTCAGAGATTCTCGTCTGCAGCTGAGGATTTAAACTGTTTGTTGATTCACAAACAGGTCCTCTGAGCACATTTTTGTTGTTGTTTGAGATAAGTCTTGTGAGATAGCCTAAGCTGACCTCCAGCTTATGCTTCCCCTGCCTTAGCCTCCTGAGTGTAGGAATTACAGGTATGTTCCTTAACACCTGGCTCTTTTAAAGGATTTTGCATAATTTTTCATAATAGCTTAGCCCCTTATTTTCTATTATTGAATCAGTTTTGGAAGTTTATCTTTTTCTAGAAAAATCACCTTTTTTGGTTCCAAATTAAAGTTTTTTTTCTTCCCGTTCGGGTCATGTAGATGTAACTCCATTTAGTTATATGTTTATTAAATCACCTTTTTTCTTTTTAAAACAGGTGATCTGTGTTCATGATGTTTCATCCATCTATCGGGTACCCTTGTTGTTAGAAGAGCAAGGGGTTGTAGACTATTTTCTTCGGAGACTTGACCTTCCTATTGAGAGACAGTCACGAAAAATGCTGATGAAGTGGAAAGAGATGGCAGACAGGTTTGCTTTCTCTTCAGTAGTTGGGTGTGCATGCTTTAATCTTTTGGTGGGGCTCCACCATGCTATAATAATGTGTTAGCTAGCACTCTTGGTAGAAAAGGTGCTCACAGTCACAGCACAGAGGAGGAGGGCCTGGCCAGGCTGGGCCTGTATGCAGGCCTCCAGGCAGTGAGTTCAGTTCAACCAGCTCTACAGCACCAACAGCAGTATAGCATTCCCAGAGTCCACATGAATTCTGGCCTTGGCTGCAGCACTCCTGAGTTCTAATCTCTGTGCACATGCCATTCACTCAACTAGAAAGGGCTGAGCAGGGGTGGACTGCTGCCACTTGTCCTGAAGCTCTGAGATCTCTTTCTGAGATATCTGCTCATGGCCTAGAGCAAAGCAAACACAGCTGTATTTGGAAAATCACTGTGATGGTAGTGTAAGGGCAGAGGGAGCAGAGCGCTCATTCTTGTTGCCTGTGATAACCGCTTTCACTTTGACAGACTTTTTTGCGGGGGGGGGGGCATTTATGTGGATATCTTTTGTGTCTTTTTGCTTGTAGTTATAAAAATCACCTGTAGTTTTTAATGGCTTTTTTTCATAAAACATGAAACATTGTCAGTTTGTTATTTTGTTTTAAAATGAAAAGTTTTTAATGACTATGAACATTTCCTTGGTGACTGTGCCATAATTTATTTATCATATTAACTCCTGTGAATTGTTTTTCGGTCCCCCCCCCCTTTGGGATTGAATTTTTTAAATTATATTTATTTATTTATTTTGGTTATGTTTGTGTGCTTGAGTACGTGCATGCCACAGTGTGTGTGTGGAAATCAGGAGACAAGTTGAGCGTGGGAGTCTGTTTTTTCTTTCCACTTTGATTTCTGGGGATGGAGTTCAGATCATCAGTCTTGTGTGGCAAGTGTAGTTGTTAAGGCTGCTATGTGGCTCAAGAAGGAAACAAGGAAGCATCATCATAGGTGCAAATTCTGCCAGACCTCAGCAGAGGGAACCACTGTCACAGTGAACACCATACTGGACAGTGGAATCCTGAGTGTCTGAGCTCAGGTGTTTTTATTAAGAGCTCCTCAGGTGTTCTACTGATACCACATGCAGATCATGAACAATCAAACATCTCACATAAACCTAACATCTGCAGACAATACAAAACACCAAGACCTAAGCAGTCGCTCACCCAACAGTGCACAAAACAATTATTTTATTTATAACTAAAAATAAACTACTACCCATAGGCGAGTGCTTTTGCCCACTGAGCCATTTCATTAGCTCCAATCCTACTCTCTTTGCAAAGCCTGCCTTGTTGATCTGAAGGTCCTTTTTACTGTTCTATGCATAGTGCTGAGGTGTTGCTTTCTCATTATCGTCTTCCAGGCATGTTTCCTCCTCCTGCAAAAAAGTAATTTTGGTCTCATGATGGTATGGACATTACAAGTAACTGTCTTGACCCTTATTTGCTAGATATGATCGCTTGCTGGAGACCTGCTCTATTGCTCTTGTGGGCAAATATACCAAATTCTCAGACTCGTATGCCTCTGTCATTAAAGCTCTAGAGCATTCTGCATTGGCTATTAACCACAAGTTGGAGATCAAGGTAAGGAAAGGTGGTATAGGTACAATCAAGGAGTAAATGGAAACTGTATTGTTTTAAACATACAAAAATTTATTGAATGTAGGTCTGTGTTAGTGCATATGTGTGTCCCATAGCACACATGTAGAGGTCAGAGGACAATTTATTGAAGTCAGTTTTTTTCCTTCCACAATGTGGGTTCTAGGAATTAAACTAGGTTGTCATCAGATTTGATGGCAAATGCTTTTTACCCACTGAGTCATCTCAAAGACCCAAGCCTTGTATTTTTATAGATGATCCATGCCTACTTGTTTTATGTCTTCTGGACCTCTGCATTCCTTTTTAGGGATAAGAAAGATTTATGCTGGCTCTTGGCTCCAAGAAGACCTTAGTGAATGGATCTGAGTTGTCAGTCCCTGTGGAATGGGAGGGCCCTGTGGACATAGTGACAGTGCATAGCTGATGGCGCTGCCAAAGACGCCTTCCCAGTAGCGGCTCTCATGCTCCTGTCAAGTGTCATGGTTAAGAGCACAGACTACCGACCAGGTGGTCAGGCCTGGGGTACTGGCTCTGTTGCTCAAGTGCTCTGTGATCTTGGATATCTTAATCTCATGTCTCAGTTTCCTTTAAAAGGGGATTATGATAGCCCTTTCTCTTGTGGTTAAGTCTAAATGGTTTACTGGGAACTGCTGAGATTGAGGTCTGCTATATAATAACTGCTAGATGTAGTTGCTGTCCTTGGAAGTCAGCTGGTCCCTTCAGAGCTTTTGCTCCTATTGGTCTGGTTGGAGCTTTTCAGGAGATGGTGGAGAGGTGAGTGGGAGCTTAGTGCCCAAGGGCCCATGTAGCTGTGCCCATGTGGTTGTGCTATGGTTTGCCTTCTGCTTCTCTATATCGTCTCTGTGATAATTGAGTTACTGTGTGCTAACAGATAGGTTCCTACTGAGTAATCTGGTTTATGTGTTAAGAAATGGAAGAGCCCATTCTATTACCCTGACTCGTTTTTTTGCTATTTTTTTCCCATTATTGATTTTAAAGGGAACCCTTAATTAAAATATATATTTTATTAAATTAGGTATCAGATATTAACTGAATTTAGTGATGTTGTCACTTTAAAACTGAAATTAAGGAAGATGGAATATTGATAATGCTATTTGAAAGTTGAGAGTATGGTTGGATTCATAAACTGTTTCTCTGCTTGCCTGGTGCCCCAGTACATTGATTCCACAGACCTGGAGCCCAGCACCCTGCAGGAGGAGCCTGTGCGCTACCATGAGGCATGGCAGGAGCTCTGCAGTGCTCAGTAAGTAGCCTACCGTTAGAGTTGGATCTGAAGGAAACATATTCTCATTTTATTGGTTATTGCTGTGTATATCCTGACATGAGGCTTAAAGTTTTTTTTTTTTTTTTTTTTTTTTTTTTTTTTTAATCCAGATCATTTGATGAGTAGCCATCAGTTGAGTCTCATAGATTGTTTCTGGTAGCTGCTGCTATTACTGTTACTACTACTACTACTACTACTACTACTGGTACTACTACTGGTACTGGTACTACTACTGGTACTACCACTACTACTACTACCACTATTATTACTATTTTGAGGTGCTCAGGATCAACCAAATCCCCAGGTTTTTTTTGTTTGTTTGATTTTCGAGATAAGGTTTCTCTGCGTAACCCTGGCTGTTCTATAAATCTAGGCTGGCCTTGAACTCAGAGATCTGCCTATCTTTGCCTGCTGAGTGCTCCCATACCCAGTTAGTTTTTTCTTAAAATAGTAAAAACTAGCAAGAGGATTGAATGTACCAGAACAGTCTTTGTTCTGAGGCTCTAAATGCTGTTGAGATGCTTGGTTGGTATGACTCACTGCTGAGGAGAAAAGTGAACTGATTACACATTAGACATGCCCATAGTCTGGTATTTATGAGGCTGAGGCAGAGGATTGTAAGTTTGAAGCCAGCCTGGGTTATACTGAAAGACCCATCTCAAAAAAGAAATATGAGTAAAGAACTTGGGGCCTCGTCACGAATAGACTATCTGTTCAGTGATGGAGCCCATGTTTCTTTTTGCACTAAGTTCATCCTATTAAGCACAGAAAGTGCTCTTGCAGTTGCTGTCTCATCTCAGACCCTGGGGGCTTACATATGGGAAGCCAGCTGATGGCCTCAGTGTCTTGGCAGTTGCTTCTTTGGTGTGACTGAGAGCTGGACGAGTGGAAAAGCAAAGTTGCTTTGTGGTCTTCCCTCTGCAGTGGAGTGCTGGTGCCAGGAGGATTTGGTGTTCGGGGAACAGAAGGAAAAATCCAAGCAATTACCTGGGCTCGGAAACAGAAGAGGCCTTTTTTGGGTAAGAACAGAGAAGGATGAGGAAAAGTGACGGTGAAACAAGACAGGGACATATTTTTTTCCCCCTACAGAGTTTTCTGAAGGAAATTCAGTTATATTTATTTATGTGTGTGTGTAGACGCATGCCATACACATGTAGAACCAGAAGACAACTTGCCAGGTTCTGTTCAGGTTGGAGCTAGCACCTTTACCTACTGAGCCATCTTGTTGGCTCTCAGATTTGTGATATGGAAAGTTTGAGCTGCATGTAGGTGACAAGGACTTCTGAGAATGTAGACTGTAGGAAATACTGTTTGCCATGCATGCAAGGCTGGGCTGTGTCCTTGTCACTTGGCAAACCAGCCAGTAAGTGGGCCAAGTGATTTCCAGATGCTTCCTGTTGCTGCAGCTGACTCTTGGAGATTTAGGCAGTTTCCTAAATGAGAACTTAATGAGAAAAAGGATTAGGAGTTTGGAATCCCCCCCACCCAAGACAAGTTTCTCTGTATCACTGGCTGTCCTGGAACTCACTCTGTAGACCAGGTTGGCCTCAAACTCAAAGAGATCCACCTGCCTCTGCCTCCCAAGTGCTAGGACTAAAGGCATGCACCACCACTGCCTGGCTAGGAGTTTGGATTTTAAGGTACTAAGAAGAGTGTTGTTTCTCTAATGGAGTAGCTTTGAAGTACCCTGAATTTTCATGTATACATAGTCTCAATTTAATTCAGTGCATTTAAAGCTTTTGGGTGTTTCTGACATCATGACATTAAGTGTATGATTTTCACTCAGGACCCAAAGACACTGACAGGCTGAGGAAATGTGGGAGCTGCCTGCTCAGTGGAGACTGACGTTGTTTTTCCTTCTCTTGAAAGGTGTGTGCTTAGGAATGCAGCTAGCAGTGGTGGAATTCTCAAGAAATGTGCTGGGATGGCAAGGTAAGTAAGTGTACGTTTAGCAACTGATTCTCAAAAGTCCTGACAGCCACTGTGTGTGCTGGTGGTTGAGAGCTGTGATCGTGATGTCTGCTTTCCTAGCACATCAATGTTCAGTAGAGTGTGTACCTTGTTTGTAGTGGTACACGAATCCCTCCACACATGTGTGAGGGAGAGGCTGAGCAGGCAGGCCTTCAGCTGCTGCCACTGCCTTTATTCTGTGAACACAGAGACCACCACTCAGTGCCCAGCAAGAAGCCACTGGCTTACAAGACTGTGCACTTATAGAACTTGGGCTCAAATTCTGGTTTTAAAACTTACTGTGGGTGGTTTTAGGCAACTTAGCCTTTCTGGCTTGTTGCCTATGGGATGGGCATCAGAGTGGTTCCTACTTTACACAGTTGTAAAAAGTAGGTGAAATACTATAAATAATCCCTAGCAGTTCCTGGCAGATAGAAATTGCTCAGATAGTGTAAGATCTACCTCTAACAGGATGACCATGGGAGACCATCTGAAGGTCACTGGCTTCTCATAGCCAGGACTTATTTTTGAGATTGCTACAAAATGAAGTAACAAGTAGGTATGGAAAAAAAATCTGTCTGGCTTATGTAGTGTAAGAGAGTCTAGGCAGCTGGTCTCTGGCCAAGGCTGGGTTTTACTTCACAACCTTGGGGGCCATGGCTTAGTGGAATAAGCAGCTTGTCCTTTATTTCTGGTGTCTGGGTCTTTGCAAGGACTGTCTGCCTATCACCCAGAGCTGGCTTCTAGGATTCCTGGAGTGCTTTCATAGCTCAAGCTCCTGGCTCCCTCTGGGGTTCCCAATTGGGCATGTGCCTAAGATGTGCTTAATATTGAGACCAGGCCTGATTTGGACCCAGGTAGGGATCAGCACCTTAAATTCACACAGAAAGAACCAACACATAATGCTGGGGACTTGATCCTTTGCCTTTCTGTCAAGTGGCTTTGGTTATGGTTAGATGGTACATTTCATAAAGTATAGAAAGGCTGTTTATGTTGAAGTCAGTTTACTTCTCAGGTGTTTCAGAGACTGAGGCAGTAAGATGACAGATAGGAATATGCCTACTGAGCGAGTTCCATGACAGCTTGGACTATACAGTGAGACCTTGTTTCAAACCAAAAATGAAAGGGTTAGGCATGTGCAAGGCCCTGGATTCAGTTTGAGTACTGCAAAGAAAAGTAACAAATCAGTTACTTCCTGACTTAGCTGAGGATGACAGCATATTAAATGCTGAGGGTGGAAGGAAGGTGAGGTAGAGTTCTTGGTCATCTTAGGGAGTCTGTAACAAAATAAAAAATTAATGTAAGAACTGTTATCGAAGGAATAACCTAATGTTGATTTGATCTACTTTGTGCAGCTTGACTTCCTAGAAAGTTAGATTTGATGGAAAAATTCAACTGTGATAGAGAAAATTCACCTGTGTTTGTGTATTAAGTCTTGTCTTTAAAATGCTTGCCCCTGAAGGGGGAAAACAGTGTAATTATATTTTAATAAAAATTGTTACTAGTTTTCTCCTTTTCTTCATTTTTTTTTCTTTTCTTTTTTTGAGATAGTCTCACTGTATAGCCCTCCTTGGCCTGGAACTCTATGTAGACCAGGTAGCCTTGAACTCAGAGATCCACCTGCCTTTGCCTCCTGAGTGCTGGGATTAAAGGGCTGTGCCACTACACCTGGCTATTGATGTCTCATAGTTTTTCTAACCATTTACATTATTATTATTATTTTTATTAATTTCTTTTGGTTTTTCAATGCAGGGTTTCTCTTTGTAGCCCTGGCTGTCCTGGAATTAGCTCTGTAGACCAGGCTGGTGTAAACTCAGAGATTGCCCACTTCTGCCTCCCAAATGCTGGGATTAAAGATGTGCACCACCAATACCTGGCTACTTTGTTTTTTTTAAGATTCATGTTTTGTATTTTGTGCATATGAGTGTTTTGCCTGCATTTATGTAAGTACACTCTGCCTGCCTGGTGTCCATGGAGGCTAAAAGGCACTGGATCCCTTGGAAGTGGAGTTATGGATGGTTGTAAAATGCCATATAGGTGCTAGGAACCAAGTCTAGGTCATCTGCAAGAGCAGTGGCCATTTCCCCAGTCCATAACCATTGACTTTAAACTGAGGGAGATCATGATTTGATGCTTAGCATGAAACTAGTAACAGGTTTTGTTTAAAACTATTTTCATAATTCAATTGTTTTAACTTTTTCAGATGCCAATTCTACAGAGTTTGACCCTAAGACTAGTCATCCAGTGGTAAGTCAAACGTTTGAACCTCTCGGGGCCTTAGAAGGGGTGGAAGGTCATCTGTGAAGCAGGGAATGGCACATAGGCAGTTAAGGCCATTGTGTCCTAATGACTGCTGTGAAGTCTTGAGCTCTCAGACCTCATGACAAGGACTTTGTAAGTTTTCACCTAATTCCTCACCAGTCTTTCCAGGTTACCATAGGGAGTCTTTAAAAGACAAGTACGATCCCTGCTCTCAAGAGGAGATTCCTGAGTAAAATAGCTCCTCTGTCCCTTCAGCTCCTGGTAGGAAGCGTGTGTGGAGACTTGCTGCATGGTAGCCACTGTTCTCACAGCTCCGTATTTAACAGCTCATGTTTTCTACCCAGTGCCAATCCTGGAAGGTAGACAGGCTCAGGGTTGAAGAGTTCAGGGGTGGTGATTTCTTTAGTGGTAAGCAAAACTTTTTCCAGGCTGTAGTCCTGCTGTTGTTGATCACTAGGCATGTGGCCTAGTCAGCCTGTGGTGGTACTAAGGCTCACTGGGAAGGAGCAGTGCCTTTGCCTTTGAATCCCTAGCCCATAAGTGACAGGCATGCTTAGGCATTTGCTTTTTCAGTCTTCTGCAAATGCTGAGAATTGGTTGTGTGTGAGGGACTGTTTTGTCACCGAGGACACTGACAAGGTGGACAAAGTTCTTGATCTCATTGACTTAGCATCTATATTTGTTGATCTGCAACTGAAGGTCTGTGAATATAAGAACAACGTTGGGATGAGAGAGTGGAGCCAGGGAGGCCTGGAGGGGTTTATAAGGTGCTCAGGCATGCTGGGCCAAAAAGTGAGCAGTACTAGCCCCCTTTGCGGGCTGACATAGATTTGCTAGTGTCTGATGGCCCTGGACCCTGTTCTCAGGCTCACAGGACAGCCATGTCATGACTAGTTTGTTCTGTGACCCATGTTGCTGTACCATAGCCCAGAGCCTTTGGTATCCCAAATGCTAGGGCAAGAAACAGCATCATGAGGCAGCCTGAAGCATTGGACTCCTGCCCTGAAGGGCTCCACCTGGGGAAGGAGGTCTGGCTCTAACAGAAGCAGAGTTTGGTAGTTGGATTTGTTTTTTGAATATCTCTAGGTCATAGACATGCCAGAACATAACCCTGGGCAGATGGGTGGAACCATGAGGCTGGGCAAGAGGAGAACCCTGTTCCAGACCAAGAACTCAGTCATGAGTAAGTTGTTTCACATGAGTCTGGCTTTTTGTCCTGGTCTATACAGGACACATGGGCTAGGTGGTGCTATAGCTCCAAAGAGCCAGACCAGCCTTTTCTTGGGCTTTGTTCCTGCTTTTGCATTTCTTTTCTCCTCTTATTCATGCGTGTTTAGGATGTACTGTATTAGCCAGATGGTCTCTGGTAATGTACCTAGGCCCTTAAGTATGGGTACCTCAACAAGACAGGCTATTAGGTTAAATCTACTTCAATCTGCTGTTACTGTCTTATAGTAGAACCATGTGGAATTGGAGTTAAAAAAGACAGCTTCACATAGTTTCATCTAAATACATTTTATTCTAATAAAGATTTTGGCTAAAAACTTAGGGGAATTTGAGGAGAAAAAATCTAAGAAAATGACCCCACTAGACACTGCCTTGCCCAATGGTAACTCTGCTGTTTTTTAACCATGGTAGAGGTGCCCTATGTCTTTCTGGGGGTTCCAGTGGCAGACTAATTTGAGTACCATTTTCAAGTTCTTCCAACTGTGCTGCTGTTCTGTGGGCTTGGGGTCTCAGTAGGAAGTGAGGAATGAGTCAGTAAGCAATCCATTTGTACACACTGTACCTCTGCATCCAGTCATCAGGTACCAACCAGCTTTTCATTTCCCTTCTCCACCTTGTTCTCAGGAACCTGGCTTTCTGGGAAGGCCTGTCCTGTCTCTGCAGTGGTTCCCAGCAGCACACTGCTTTGTATTTAGCAGTATTCATTTAGGAGTGAAGTGGTGAAAGCTTGTTCCTGCTATGGTTCTTGGTTTGGGTAGATGAGCCAGAGCCCCAGGGATTTCTTGTCTGAATTATGTCAAGGCAAGAGCAGGTGAACTTGGCTTGCAGAATTTTGGTAGCCTTGTTTACCTACATGATAAAGAGTGAATTGGGAATAATTAGTTGTTTGAGTAGATTCTTTGTGCAGGCAGAAGTCATACAAATTGCTTGGTTTTCTGCAGGGAAACTTTATGGAGACACAGACTACTTGGAAGAGAGGCACCGCCACCGATTTGAGGTGAGGATGTGAACCTTCCCCTTCTGTTACTCTGCAAAGAGGGTAATGGAACAGCCAGCACAATGAGTTTTCCTTCCCCACCAGGTGAATCCAGTCCTGAAAAAGTGCTTGGAAGAACAAGGCTTGAAGTTTGTTGGCCAAGATGTTGAAGGAGAGAGGATGGAGATTGTGGAGTTGGAAGGTGACTGTCTGGGTATTGATAACTTAATGGAGAAAGTGCATCAGGGTTTCCTTGTTGTGTGCGAAAATAGGAATATGTGATCTGGGTGTGGTGGTGTTGTACACCTGCAATCCCAGCACTTGGGGAGCCAAGGGAGCAGAGTCATGAGTTACAGGGCAGCCAGGGCTACAGAGCAGACCCTGTCTCAAAAAAAAAAAAAAAGAAGTGTTGCTCTTGCTCCTGACCTTGTATTGATGGGACGAGGAGGCAGCAGTGTCTGTGGAGGAGCTTCTGACAAGGCACATCCCTATACATGGCTTCCACATCAGCCAGATATCCCTGGGCTCAGTTCCTCCTCCAGCATGAAGGGTGCTAAATCCCTTTCAGTTCTCATGTGAACTGTGCGGTTCAACCCGTGCAAATCACAGGATACTCAAGTGGGACTCTGGAGAGCAGGCACCTCAGCTGGGAGGTTCACAGTGCTCAGGAAAGTGTCAGGTCACTTTTGCTTTGGGGTTCCCTTTACCTACATTTGCTCATAGTTACTTTCAAACACTCTTAGGGTTTTTTGTCTCATCTTTTCAGTTGATGCACAGACTGCTAATTGTTTCTTCTGAATTTGTTCCAGATCATCCATTCTTTGTTGGGGTACAGTTTCATCCTGAGTTCCTGTCCAGGCCTATCAAGCCCTCCCCACCTTACTTTGGCCTCCTTCTGGCCTCTGTGGGGAGGCTCCCACATTACCTCCAAAAAGGTTGCCGGCTTTCACCCAGGTGGGGCACTCATCACAGTGAGACTCTACATGGTTCCAAGAAAAAGCCCTAGGTGGCAGGGCCTAGGCCTTGTATAGGTGACCACACACTCCTCCCTGTGCTGTCAAGGTTTTCATTCTTTCCCTGTGATTTTCTAGACTTCCCCTCTCTTACTGGCAAGGCCTTATTATCTTTATAGTTTCTGGGTTCTGTTAATGTTGCTGAGTAGGTCCTGTCCATAGTAAATGAGCAATGGTTACAAAGATAGGGAAGTAAAGTGATGGGAGATACGTAAACCTTCTGCATTCCACAGGGATACTTACAGTGACAGAAGTGGGAGCAGCTCCCCTGATTCTGAAATCACTGAACTGAAGTTTCCATCAATAAATCAGGACTGATCGGGTAAGTGACATTTTAAAGGTTTAGTTAAAAAAAGAAAAAGTGGAAACAGACTATTCCAGCCTAGTTGTATCAGGGAGCTGCACATTCTGAGTTGTTTCAAAAAGGAAGCTGGAGAATGACAGGAGGACACCTGTCAACCTCTCTCCTCCACATACAAGCATATGCACAGGTCATATACCTACACTCCCCTGCCATGCCTACATGTCAGCAGCCCTGCAGGGCCTTGAAGGTGTGTGGTCTGTGAATTGCAAATGTAGGCTTCTGTTACTCTCCCACAGGACTAGGCCTTGTTCTCCGTGGTGGTTGGCAGACAGCTAAGTTTTGACACTTCTCTAATAAGCATCATGTAATTCCAGCTTTTTTTTTTTTTTAAACAGGATGATTTCTTCAAGAAAGCCTTTGATTTTTGATAGTTTACAACTATGATTTTACACTCTGCTTTTGACACTTCCTTTAAATTATGTTTTTATTAAGATTATTTTATTATGGGGGAAAGCTATTTGGAAAACTTTGTCACTTGCATGGCCCATCATTTATACTGGATCCTGCGACATGATGTATTTGTGCGATGATTCCTTTGCAGTTTGTGTTTCTGAGACGGTCAACAGGAATCTGGACAGGAACTGATGGTGGCCAGTGACTGGGTTGAAGGCCATCAACCACCTTGGTTTTCCAACCACTTCAGTCACTGTGATTCAAGTGTGTTGCTGTTATTTCCCTGGGTGCCAGGGCTTCTAGTGCCAGCTGGGCTGCTAACTGTGGTGTTGCTGGAATCTCAGTGCTGCTGAGTTGTGGGTGACTTGGTGCCAGCCGTGGTTGGCCCTCACCATGCAGAGGGAAGTTCAGTTCTTTGGTACATCAGACAAGCTCTGTCTATGAAGTGTCACATAGAAACCCTGGGTCTCTGGCTGCACTGTCTATTCCTGGGGCTGAGAACACTCCTTGCATCAAGGGTCAAGAAACAAGGAACCTTGGGGACTCTAGTTCTGGGTTCTGAAGCCCTCTCTCTTGTGTATGAAGCATTGATTTGAGGGTATTTTCTTCTTCCAGAATGGTGTTACTGCAGTTGAAATGCGATTTGAAGTTATTTTCTTAATGTGACACAGCGATGGGCACAGCCATGTGCCTGCCCACACTAGGGTAGTTGACTCGATGTATACTCCTAACTTAATAAATAATGCAGAACCATTTGTGTGCTTTCTATTTGGTCACTGGCCAGTGCTTTTGCATGGGTACTGAGCTGGGCTTCTCCTGGGCCAGCCTCAGTGAGTAGTCTGATGCTTTGTATCAAACTAAGATGCCTTAGTAGCAAGCAGGATTTCTCAACAAGGCTTCAGTTTAGTTGTCATGACATATCAAGTGCCAAGGGATTAAAAGCCAGTTGGTGCTGTGTGCTATTTAGCAGGAGGAAGAGGAGGAACCATGAGCTACCTGGAGAGGGTGTTTTGCCCACTGCAGACAGGACACTTCATACATGGAGCTAGGCAGCTGATCATGGGCTGTCTTAAGCAGTTGGTCTGCTTTCTCTCCCACTCCTCAGTCACTCTTGACCTCTAGAGTTAAGGCTCTGAAGGTCACAGGGGCAGGATTCTTTCCAAAGTGAATTGTAGGTGTTGGTGATATTGAAATTGATATTGACATTCACTTGCTCTTGGGATGCAGGCCTATGGCTTATCAGTAACTTCTTGCACTTGCAACAAGTTGAGACATGGAGGCTTGGGGAGGAAAATGTTTCACCAGTTAGCTCTTATCTTACCTCTTCTCTCTCATTCCCTGGTTCAGTGCCACTGTTACCCTTGAGGCCCAGAAGCCCCAAACCTTCTGCCTCCTGATCAAAAGTGTCCTGTCTCTTTGCCTTCATTTCTCAGTGAGCTCACATGTTCACTTCTGTATAGATCCTGTGATTGATCCTACTCCTAACCTCTCTTCCCACCCAGTGGTCTCATCATTCCCCACGCTGAGACAGTATGTCCTCAGAGGGACCACCACTGTTGCCACAATAGTGAGGGCTTGCTGAACGTGGGGTGGTTTGGAAGAACCATGTTTCTCCTGACAAAGATAGCCTCACGATTGACCAATTGCCACATGACAGACCTGCACAACCTTTCAACAAAAGGAATCCCCACATGGTTCCCCAGAGCTTGCCATGCTGCTGTGCTGACAGGACTGATGCTGAGTGGTGCTGGAAGGCAGCCCTCCATGTCCTTAGTTTGCTGATCTCAGACCTAGGGGACAAGAGCAGGTGTCAGCTGTGTTCCCTGTGACCACCTGCCTTTGCAGAAACCAACTTCCAGAGAAAGTACTTCTGAGGATGTTGCCACCTGGACCAGAACATAGCATGGTGCTTGGCACATGGGTGGGTGATGCCTAGAAACATTCCCTTCTGGCTTCTTGAGTAATGACTTTATTTTTTCACTCACTTATTTTGATAACCCTGGGACTAGAACCCATGACTGTATTCATGCAACTGAGTGAAGTGCTCTGCCACTGAGCCACAACTCAGCCTCAGGAGTGCATCCTTTGTGTAGCCCTGGGGACACCAGTGGGTGGATAAAGGTAATTTGGTGACCTGTCATGAATATTTATGTTCATGTTTGGTCCCTGGAAGCATTGTGAATGCTGGCAGGGGTTGTTGTACCTTGTTGGTACATGGGAAAATCAGGTTTCAAGTAGTGAGTGGTCCAGGGGGTGTCCAGTAGCTGGTGGGTCGGGGGTAGGAACTGAGGTCTCAAAACTCGTGTGTGCACATGTATCAAATAGCATCCAACTCCTGACAGCACTCACAATGCTTTTCAGTACCTACTCTGAATGGACCTCAAGGAAGGGAGAGCTGATAACTACTTTCATGGGAAACCTTGCCGTGTAAAATGCAGTTTGTCAATACTCCCATGATTATCTGGTAGTTCAGGATCCAAATGTAAGAGTATCCTTAATTGTCTCATAGAGAATTATTAGACACCTACTGCATGCCTGTGTGTGTTCTGAACACAGACCATATCCCTGATCTGCAACATATTTTAGTGGGAGAAACTGATATTGCAATGGAGAGAGAGAGAAAAAAAAAAGGAAGCTGGCATAAGCGTTCCCACCTGTAATTCCAGCACCTTGAGGTGTGTGTGTGTGGGGGGGGGGGGTGTTGAGAATTGCCACAAGTTGAAAGCCAGCTTGGAGGGGAAGCTAAGTCCTTCAGCTCTGGGGGAGGAGGGCTCTAGGCAAGAGAGAGGTGCAGTGCAGAGGTGGAGGTAGGTTGGTAGCTGTGGCACGCATGGCTGGTGTAAGGGGCAGCAGGCTAGCACAGGTGATTTCTTGTCATGAAACGGGTGTGGACAGGGCAGGTGGGGCAGGATCCAGCTCTGGCTTGATCCAGCTCTGGCTTTAGTGCTAGTGGAGAGGCAGTGATCCTGTCTGGCTAGGTACCTCCTGTGAATGGCTGTTCTGCCACAGCCAGCAGATGCCAGATATTTCATGATGGTGACAAAGTGCCCCTTGCCCACTGTCAGTCTTACAGGTGACAAGACTGACGCAGAGGTAGGCACTGCTGCCTCAAGTGTTTGGTCTTAGGGCAGAGCTGCAATGGGTGCTGAGTGGCTATAGCTGTGCTATCTCGGCTCTGCCTCCTGAGGAGATGTAGGCTGCACATGAGACTTGTGACCGGCAGCCTTGGGCTGGCTGACCAAATGTCTTAGAAATAACCAAGCGTTGCAGTTTATAAGAAGCCATAACAAGCAAGTTCTAGCAAGTTAAGGGTGAGGGTTGCAGGGTGGCCCGTACCCTGTAACTACCAAATAGGTCTTGTTGGCTGCAAGTGGCTTTTCCAAGTTGACAAATTTCCTAGCTCATTGGAACTGGCTTAGGCAAAAGGTGCATTTAGTTGGGATTACACAGTCCCTTAGAACTCAGATCTAGAGTGACTAGCCAAATTTTCTGAAAGCAAGGCTCCCTGGGGATGTGCCAAGAGCTGTTTATCAGCCATGTTACTGTGCCTGCTCTGAGGCGAAGCCACGTGGCCCCTGCAGTGCAATGCTGAGGGAAAGGTGGTGGTCTAGGTATGTTTTATTCCAGGCCTTAGTCCACATCTTCAGTCCTCACAGGACACAGCAGCTGCAGGACAGGGGCTGGCGCTCCCTCAGCTGCTGCTGAAGCTGCTCCTTTTCCTCTGTCAGCACTTTCACCTTCTCCTCCAGCTTGCCCAGCTCCTTCGTCCACTTCTGAGAGCACAGTGTGGCAGTAGATAAAAAGGCTGCCATTGTCCCATGCCGTCTTCCCTCCTGGGGTGGGTCACAGTCTGGGGGCCCTGGCCATACTGCTGCCTCTGACCAAGGGTCTCTAAGCTGCCAGTTCCATCCATTGGGATGGAGCCCTCTTTGCAGCAGAGGCTGGCACAGGAGCCTAATCACCTGACCATGTCCTCAGTGTCAGTTCTCTTGCCCTCTGCTTTTCTACCATGTGGTGGTTCCCTGCGACTCAGTCCAACCCTTCCCTGCCCCATCACCACACTCTTCCCAGGACAGTGCATACCCCTTGGGGGTTCCTTATCCCTGCCCTTCAACTACAATGAACTGCTGAAGCGGGGCGGGTGGGGTGTGTGCTGTGGAATGGGGTACAGGTTTTAAGACTGCTAGGACTTTCCCTCTGGCCACTGAGCAGTGAAATTTGAGAGGAAGCAGAGTTCTTTTCATCTTTCATCTAAGCCCTCCCCTCTCCAGGCTTGCCCAGTGCTTTTTGGGTGAGTGGCTGGAGGGGTCTGGGTCAGCCTAAACCCAGCCCTCCTTGGCTAGAGCCTCCTCACCTGCCTACACCAGTCCTGGATGGCACCAACAGACAGTGGACCCTGGATGCTCCCGTCGCGCCGTAGAAATACCTCCCCCTGGTCTGTCTCATACAGCTGTGGCTCACCCTGGGCCTTGGGGGTGTGTACAGTCAGGCGGAGCACCTTAGCAGGGGCAATGGCAGCTCAGAGGGTGCCATATCAGACTGTGGCAGCCCTAGCCCACTTGGGTAGCCCCACACTTTAGCTCCCGGAGGCAGTCTGGTGGGCTCCTTTCCCTTTAAGCTCCTGCTCACTGCTCCCCACCCGTGCTGCTCAGCAATGTCACGAGGCAGTGTCACTGTCCTGAGTGATGACAGATATGAGTGGCTCACCTTGAGAGGCGTGCTGGCCGTGGAAATGCTTATGACAGGGATGAAGGTGAGGGTGTAGGCATCGGGAAAGACCTGTGGTTTGAAGCCCTGCAGGATGGAGTCTACCAGCAGGCGTGTACGGTCCTCATCACGATGGCTGCAGTGGATGCCCTGCACCATGCCACTGTCCTCGACGCCCACCAGCAGGCTGCCACCCTCACTGTTGAGAAAGGCACACACGTAGCGCCTCACGTGGTGCTTGAAAGCCAGGCTCAGGTACTCACCGCTGCCTCGCTTAAACTCCATATTCCGTGTCTCGCTGCCAAGAAAGGCACCCTGGAATAGCTGCTCCTGTCCCAGGATCTCCTGGTGCACAATGGCACTATCAGAGCGCACACCACTGGGTCGGTTCTGAGAGATCTGCCGACACGCAGCCCAGTTAGGGGAAGGGTCTGCCAGTTGGGGCGGCAGTGGGCGCCTGAAACCTGGGCTGGTGCCAGGGCTGGTGCCAGGGCTGTGGCTTGGGCTTGGACCGCTGTCCTCCTGCTGGGATGGGGGGGGTCAAGAGTGGGTGAAGGCAGAAGGCAGGGGCCCTAACTTAAAAGACTGCCAGACCCCAATCACACTCTTGCCAGTGGTCTTATTCCCCCAGTCATCCTGATGTCCTCTCCAGGTTGAGGGCCCAGTTCTGCATGTGTGCTAGTCAGTGCTGGCTCAAGGGCCCAAGCCAGCTATTGGGTTGAGCTTTTCCTTGGCACCTGCTGTAGGATGCCTGGGTGGGTAAGGGAGATTGCCCCTTTTGGAGCTGGAAGCCAACACACTCATGGGCCAGTCTTTCCCCACCCTGGCCAGGTGTTCCTAGGAGGCAACTTGGCAACCTGCTGCCCTCTGGACAGAGCTGCAGGTCCCTGAACTGTGGGACCCCCATCCTCTTTGTCTCTGGAATGTCTGCCAGCCACTTCCTGCCAATGAATAGTCCTCCTGAATCTTAGCTTTCTTCTGCCCTTCCTGAGTCCCTCTGTGGCTTCTGCTTTGTTTCTAGAGCTCTGGGCATTTGTTTTTGCCTGGTCAGTTCCTTAAGGTCCCATCAGCTTCCTCTTCCCATCCTCCTTAGCAGCTCTAAAATGCCAGTCCAATGGCCTCTCCCATTTCCCAGCTCCCTGGTGCCATCACTTCTACAGGGCTGGACACACAGCTGGGCTGATTGAGACAAAAGAGGGTTCTAGGAGTCCCAACAGCTCCCCAGAGATGAGCTTAGTCTCAGAAACATCATAGAACTGACACGGAAACACAAAAGCAGGTGCACATGCATCAAAAGGTATCATAGAGCTGTTTAGTTCCCCAGTTCAAGCCCCATGAGTTTGCCCTCTGAAGAGAAGACCAAGGGCATGGAGAGTAGAACCTCACAAACAAAACTGACCTGGACCCTGCTTTGCTGTCATTACAGCTGTAGTGATCTGGGCCCAACCTCTGGCCAAGCTTCCTTCTCAGCTCCAGAGATAGCAGACAGCCTGTCCTATGTCACTACTTGAACATCATTCCTCTGAGCACCTTCCATGCTAAGTCCCAAACCTGGATTTCTGGTCCCTTGTACATTTTTCCCTGGAGAGCAGTGAGGGCTTGCCTGTTCTCCCATAGCCCCCTCAACACTGGGACTGGGAGAGTTGGCTCTGCTCTTAGAGGACTTGACAAGGACAGGGCATAGGTTGCCTGCCTCGGCCTTGCTTCTGGTACAATAAAGGTATTGGTGTTTGTCAACAGAACAAATGAGGTGGGCCAAGGAGAAAATCAGGACTTGATATGACTCTGGCCTCCCAAACTTGACTCGAGTACAAAAGGGCCCTAAGAGTTGGTCTCCCTCTGAGCAGAGGGGTCAGTCATTTGAGTCACATGCCTGGGGTGTGCAGTCCCTCATGCCAGTCTCCCTTGTGTCTCTTCCTCTGCATGCCTTTCAGGACACACAGGGGTAAAGCATACTTACCTCCCTGCGGTTTAGGGAGTCGTAGGCCTCACTCAACACCAGCTCCTTGCCACGGGCTGTGAGCTCTTTGAGGATTAGCTGTTCCTCCAAGGCCATCTGCAGGCGCCAGGGGAGGGAGGCCAGGGCAGCCTTGGGGGCAGCCACCCGTACCAGTGCATACGTGTTCCGTGGCCGCTTCACTACCTCAATGTGCTCTCGGGCAACAGGCAGCTCCAGCCGCTCCAGAGTGTCTCGCAGTAGGCAGGCAAGCACGGGCACGGAGAACTGGGGGTTCAGGTGGCCCACATAAAGAGTATGTGTGCTGGGTGCTGCCTGGAGGTTAGAGTTCCTGGGCGAGGACTCTTTTAGAGGCAGCTCTGGCAGGGGCTGCTTGCCATGGGACTCCATGGAGGACTTCCACATCCGTGTCTGTGGTGACCTCTTCATGAGGGTCATGGCGGTCTTCCTCAGAAGGAAGTCCTTACTGCTGACTGCTCCTCCTGGGCCTGGCTCTCAGGCTGGCCAGGGCTTCCCAATGGACTCACAGGTTTGGTCAAGGCTTCTGGAGGCTTGTAGACTGGCAGAGGCTAGGCAGGGTCAGAAAGAGAGGAGGGCAGAGGGCCAGTAACCACCCCCTGACGCCTAGGAAAGAACCAAACAGGACTGAGCCAGACCTCTAGGCCTGTGGGCAGATAGAGATTTGCCTTAAAGGCTGGGAGGGATCTCTGAGGTGCCTTGTCTTGACTCCTCAATCTATATTTAGGACCTTCTAGCTGTTCCTGAGGTTTCCTGACACCCAGAAGACTCTGAGGGCTGGCCAGTGGCCCTGTTGCTACTTCCTACCTACTCTAAAACCTGCTGGGAGGCTAGTGTAGGTCACTGAAACTTTAGGATTGGGTTTCCAGGTTCTTGAGGGTTTGGCACACTGACAACAGCTATAGTTCCCTCCGAATAAAAAGGGCCTTTGCATACACACACATACATACACACACACACACACACACACACACACACACACACACACATATAAAGCTTGAGGTGGCTCAGAACTGGGCCCTTGCACCTCACCCTAGACTTGGGGCTCATTTACAGGCTGTGCCAACAGGTACACATGTAGGCCTTCCACTCACCCCCAGGCCCCCAGCCTCCGACCTGGGTGGCAGACACCACCAGCCCGCATCTTTCCAGATAGGGTTCTTGAGGTGGTCAGAGTCTGAGAGCCACCACAGCTGCAGAAGGGGCATTCAGGATAAACAGGAAGAGGAGGAAAGAGGAAGCCTATGATCTTCATGTCCTGCTGGTTCCTGTGGGGGCATGGGAAGTGCCAGCCCTGAGCTCCTATAGCTCCCTGACCTGGGACACTTAGGACTTGGCATGGAGGCAGAGAGAACCAGGGTCTAGGAAGTGGGCGGGGCCTGTGCAACAGCCTCTGTGATCTCATGAAGGCCAACAATGCCTTCTGGCTCAGCTACAGGCAGCAAGCAGGGTTGGGATGCTGAGCAAGGACGGTTTAAGGCTAGTCTCTGCTAGACACTAAGCAGATACAGCCGCTCATCTACCACACAACTTGGCCATTGGGGCCCGTTGAGCAGCTTGTAGAATTGAATGACACTTCTTTCCCTCTATATAACCTCTATAACCCACAGTGCTCATACACTAGTAGTTACCACCTCTTTTGGCTCTGCTGTCTTAAGATCTCCACCTCCTTCCTTGGTCCCCAACCCCAAGTCCAATTAGCACTGACAGGACCTAGCTGCTCCCAGGATGACCCAAACCATACAAGGTGGGGTCCAGGGCTCCCCTGATACAAGGCTCCTCCCTGTGCCAAACACAAACATTTCTTGTTAGAGGTTTCTATCTAGAGGCCTGAAAATTGGTTTGGAAATGCCATCTCAGGGGACAGGGCTATCTGCTGCTTGAGTGGCATGCAGCCAGTTCCTTGAGGTGGTTTAGCTTAGGTAAGGACTTTTTACTATTAAAAAATTGATTTATTACTATGTGCATGATGTGGGTGGGGCGTGGAGGGAGTGCATGTGTCATGGCCCATGTGGAATGTGGAGATCAGGACAAGTCTGGAGTAACAACTCTCCCTCCTCCTGTGAGTTCTGGGGATCAAACACAGGTCCCCAGGCTTGCACAGCAAACACCTTCACCGAGTCATCTTGTCAGCTCCCAGGTAAAGACTTCATTACACATTTCCCAGCTCTGCTTCTAGAAGCCCTGACTGGGAGCAAGGGAGAGACCATGGTGACTGCTTCAGTCAAGTAGCTGTTTGCAGCCTTCCTGTGAGCAGCCATTTTGAAGGCACACCTGAACTTCTGTTGTATGTAGGGTTGGAGGCAGATGTTGGGTGGGGAACTTGAGGGAAAGAAAAGGCAGTGGTATATAGGCAAGGAAGAGGCCCAGCCCCACAGGGTGGCTGAATGAGGCTCTGCCAAGATCTGGCAGGTGCTATACTGGCTCACCCCTGCAGCCAGGCCTGTCCTAGCTGTCCACAGCTCTGAATCACACAGCAACAGTGAAGTTTGGTCTCCCTGGCTGTTCTCTCAGGTTGTCCTGTCATGTGCTATAGCACTAGAAAGCTTTCTCCACTTCTGTAAACCTGCTCCCACTGTAAGCAAACAGGCTGTGTGACCCTGAGCTTGGGTGCCAGCACTTGGTCAGTGCAATGGGTACCATGCAGGCTTGTACTGCCTCTCTTCTCACTCTATGAGGAGGAGGATAAAGCAGGCTACTGAAGCTTCTGGGAGTTGCCAGGCCTTGGATTGCTTCTGGGCTTGATGAAGCTGCAGTACTAACTATTTACATGACAGAGGGAATCAACTGGGGCAAAGGCTGGGGCCTGCAAGGAGCTGGGTGCTGTGGGCACTTGGACAATAGCCTGTTCTTTTGAACTGTGAGACTAGAAGTGTTCCTAGGGATATCTGGCTCAGGCTCCGTGTTTTACACATATGAAAACCAAGACTAAGTGAAGGGGCAACCTGCTTGCTGAGTGAGTTGGATGTGAACTGGTTAAAAAGACATGGGCATTTGTGTTGGTTTTTATTTATAAACAAACAGACATAAAACAGTTCAGATGGCAGTGGGGGCAGCAGTGCTGCTGACCTGCTTAGGAGGAAGCACAGGAGCTAGCAGAGGGCAAAACCCCTCCAGCCTGGAGGTCCTCCCTCCCACCATGGACCCCGTGGCCTAAAGGCATTAGGCCCCATCTTTTGCAGCAATTCTGACCAGGGCAGGGAGCTGTGATGGGAGCAAGGTAGGGGAAACTGCATCAGAGATGGAGACTGGGACTACAAAGGGCCCAGTGTGGGAAAAGGGACCCTTACTTTTCCATGCCCCGTGAGCCATATATTTCTGTCCATTCCAGAGAGAAAGTGCCCTACGGCAATGTCCTCTGAAATAGGGCCACACTTCTCTGGAGTGGCCCTCTCTGGATAAGAGAGGGTGGTCTTCCTCTTCCCAAAAATGTCTGGTGCAAGAAAAGCATTAACCAGAGTGGTTATCCATGTGCCAGAGCAATAAATTAGCAGTAAGAAAGGATCTTTTTAAAAAAAGGTCTGCACCATAAGTTCAGAGTCTTGGGGATCTGGTAAGAAGGCATGAGCTGGGGGCCATGGGACACTACCAAGCCCAGGAGGTGGTACGGGTTCTGGTTACCAGAGCCTTTCAAGGCCCTTTGGTTGGCCTCTTCCTCCATCTCTTGCAAGGTGCTCAGTCTAAACTTCTGGTGAGAGGCTGGCTAGCCTTGAGAAATAAATAGAGGGGGCCTGGGAGCCACGACAGGCTACGGGGAAGAGCAGCACCAGCCGGGGCCCACATTCTTCCCTCCTTAGTCCTTCATGGAAGGACGCATCATGGCAGGAGGGTAGCAGAGGTGGTTCTCCAGCCTCCTGGAGTCCTGAGGTCACCCAGAGCCCCACTGAGGTGCCTGGGAGCTGGCTGGTGGCTTCCAGGGAGAAGAATGCCTCCTGTTCAGAACTTGCCCTGCTTCAGCCGGTCAATGTGAAAGGAGAGCTTGAGGGCGGGTCCCAGCTTCAGGCCCATGTATTTCATCATCATGTCGCTGCGCAGCAGGAGTAAGGCCTTGCCATCAATCTCCTGGGGGTGGGGAAGAGCACCATGAGATGCCTAGTTGGTCTGACTACCTCAGATGCTAATCCAAGACCCCCAGGGCAGTGCTAGGCACATAGTGCAGTCAGGCTGCTGGGATCCTGAAGCCTGCCCGTCCCCTCCCTGCACTCTGAGTACTTCTCCCCAGGCAGGCACTACAGAGCAGGCTCCTCCCACTTTCTCTTCTCTGCTGCTGGGGGCTGTCTTCCCACTGTAAGACAGGAAAGCTTAGTATCTTAGGATAAGCTCAGGCCTCTGAGAAGCCTTGCAGCTAGTGTATCTATATAGACTGTTGATACTGACCCTCAAGATGCACTGTGCACTGAGCCCAAAGTAAGCCTTGTGGGATAGTCGTAACCTTTAGGCCTGCTCTGGAGCCCTTGCAAACCCACCTACCTGAATGATTACCATGGTCAGTGTCGGAGTTGACTTTATCTCTTGGCCACAGAAAGGGCAGCACCAAACAGCTGCACAGGTAGGGAAATGAGTTTGAGCCCTAAAGTTGGGGTGTGGTCAGAGCAGGAGGGCAAGAGCAATGCCTGGCATGGAACCAAATGGTCTCTTGAAGGGGAGCACTGCGCTCACAGACAGGTCAGCAAAGGAGGAGGACTGATGAAAGTGGCTGGGGCCACTTGCAAAGGATTCTTTAACTTGGGCTGAAATCCCTGAGTCTCACACCAAGGCAGTTGGGTAAAGTACCCATGGGAAAAGAGACATCCCTGTACCTGGAACTTAGTGCCAGGCCACAAACCCAGTGGGAGTGTGGCCCAATGAGGGTTATGCTGAGAGAGTAGACAAAGGGCAAAGGGGGTCTGCTTGAGATGGCATCACGTTATGTTTCAATGGACTCAGAATAGACAGCCATGCCCTTTAAGATCTATAGGCTGCAGCACACACACGGGGTCTGACAGGAGCACCTACGTGTTTGCGGAAGAGGTCAGCATGGGGTCCCAGCTGAGGATCGGCTTCCCGGACAAACTGCATCACATCTTCCACTGTCCAAGAGGAGGGGTCCCGGCCACTCAGGCGAGGAGGATCTCGGCTCTCCAGATAGCGATCTGATCCTGCAGGACAGGAGGTACCTACCACAACACGTGCAATGACTGCTGGTCCATCCACACTAGTCCCCTGGCACACTCCCTGGCCTCAGAGGTGATGATTATACAACATTCAAGTGCTAGGAGACAACTGGAAGTTTCCCAGGGAATGAAGAATTTTTCCATAAAGCAAAGTCACAACTTCATTCTGGGTCTGGGTTTTGGAAATTTTGCACTAGGGCAGTGATTCATACTGAACCCAAGGCAGGAATCCATAATATAAGGAGGCTACTTGGATACTTTTAATGAGGACTAAGAGTGTGTGTGTGTGTGTGTGTGTGTGTGTGTACACATATAAATACCATGGCTTTACACACATACACATATAACAGGATCACACACATATACACACACTGTAAACTGAATGCGTTTCCGCCAAGTTCATATGTTAAAATTCCTAACCCCTTAAAAGTGATATTAGGAGTTTGGGCAGAGCCCAAATTTAATAAAAAGATCAATGCTCTTTTTATAAAGGAGGTCTGAAGGAGAAACCTCCACCTCAGTCTACAGGTTAAGTGAGGGTAGCTGGTCCTCATCAGATGATAGATATGCCAACACCTTAATCTTGGGCTTTCCAGCTTTTAGAACTGGGAGAAATACATTTCTGTTTGTGAGCAACCCACTTTATAGTATTTTGTTATAGCACTACAAATGAGCTAACAATTCACATACTGAATACTATTATGTATCTCTGTTTGTCAGCCAACCTCCATTAGACTATAAACTCAACAAGGGCAGGTGGCAGAAGCTTTAATTTATGTGATGATCAGAGAGGCATTCCTGAAATGACACTTGAGAAAAGACCTGAAGCAGCAGAATAGCTGCATGTAGGGAACACACCTGTGAGGGTTTGCTTACTGAGAGGGGGAGGGTGGGGTGGTAAAGATAAGAACCTGTGCATCACTGAAAACCCCTGACTTTTCTCAGGTGTGCTTGAGCAGATGAGTGATGCACCAATCTATGCGGAGGCAAGGATAGAAACATGCTAATAGTCTAGGCAACAAAAACCACAAAAGGCATTGCAGAGGTAGTCAGAAACGCAGTTGGATGTAAGAACCCTGTACAAGTTAGAAAGAACTCCCACTGTTCTCAGCTCCTGTGACCTCTAAAACAGCCCTTGAAGGAGATACCAGCACCATCATAACATGGAAAGGAGGGAACAGAGGCCAGTGAGGTAAAGTGACTAGCTACGACTGCCCGGCTAGGAAGGAGATGAGTAGTGTCTATCCTTGACTTATCCTGCTCCTCTTTCTGTAGAGCTGATCTCGGGGTCCCCACTCTACACTCAGGGAAGGCAGACTGTCTCAGTCTGAGAATGACAGGTGAGGCAGAGAGCACTACAGGGGCCAGGGCAGCAAATTTGTATCTGGTCTCCTGGATTAACAAAATAAGAAAGGGAACAGACTCATAGTCTTAATTTTTTGAGAATAGTAATCTAGAGCTCATCAGACAGAATCTTCTAGCTTTGGAGGTTCTTCATGGACAAAAAAGTTTTGAGTATGACCTGGCACAAAGACTCATGTTGTGTTTAAAGAGGGGAGAGCTGAGACTACAGTGCCAATCTGGGATAGTAGGAGAGGCAGCCTATTGCAGTGCATTCCTCCAGAGCCAGACCTTGCCTTGGAGGAAATGAAAACCATGGCAACTCACCACATACCTGGGGAATGATTTAGCTTCCAAAATGATTCCATATCTCTTCTCTCATTTGTTCCTTTTAACACTCCTGTGGAAAGACCAGATATGAGAATTTCTATTCTTCATGAGGAATACTTTACATATGGGAGACCTGAGGTGAGACAAGTCTTAAGGCAAAGAAACTGAGGGAGCCACGTCTCAGCTATACCTCCACTTGACAGTTCTTTCTACTCCATTCTGCGCCCTTGCTAGGGTCAGGGTGCAACACAGGCTTCTCTCTGTCTCAGTTTTCATCAAAGTTCTCTTACACAGTTATCTTTCACTTCTTGTTATTGGAATCTTTCTATTTTCTACCCTTGACATACTCTGGGCTAGGGGAGGCCAGGAGAGGGTTTGGGAGTAGTATCCTCCTGGCTTCCTGCTGGTGTTTCTCGACCATCTTCCTATGAAACTCAGGTGTCTCAGAGGCTAAACCTATATCCAACCACCTGCTCTTTCTAACCACTATTATTTACCAGTAGATCTCTGTTATCTTTCCCTTTTAAAACAAAGTTATCTGTGGAGGCAGTCCATTCAACTATCACACCTGCAGTGCCTTTCACCTCCCCTCTATTTCAGGTACCTACTGCTAAGGCCACTGTCTGGTGCTTTTTAGCATTTGGAACAAATTGCTTCAGAATTTTAAGCAAGTCCTTCTCTGACACCAACTGTGCATCTTTCCAGCTCTCTTGAGATTGTATCCCCATAGCTACTATGCTGCAATGCTTAACTGTCGATGATCCTCACTGTTCTCCCTCTGGCTTCACTGATTCCTTTACCTGCTGTCCTACTGTCCCGGCTCCTGTCTTACTGGCTTACCATAAAGTCTTGATTCCCAAACTGTCTTGTTCCACCTCATATAAAAGACTCTCAGAAACAAAGGAAAACCATAGCTCTTGCAAACTAGTCTCTACCCACAGCTGGCCCCTGAGGTTTCTTGTAAACATTCTTTTCTTGATCCATTCTCTCTCATCTTCTGTATGCCTAGTCTAATCTTTCAGCACTCCTAAGGTCTTCCCGACTCAGTCCTTTCTCTGTGCATGGATGGCAGTCTCCTTCCTATGCCAGAGAAGGTATATATACTCACTCACTTGCTTTGCTCCAGCCCTTACTATTTCCTGCCATCCCTTTTTCCTCTGCTGTATTCTAACTTCTCAGAAAGCTGACTGTCATGCCCAAGTGCTCTACTCTATAAGAACTTCTTTTGACTCACAGGCTCTCTCATTTGTCTTTATTTTGGCCAAATTCTCCCTTGATATTTCCTCAATCTATGGCAGTCTGCCTTTCCCATGTCTCTTGATAAGATCACCAACTACCTACCAATCATCGACTCCCACAGGTATCCCTCAGGTCTGGTGCTACCTGAATACTCTTGGAATGTCCAGCCACCATCCAATTAACTCCTTTTCTCCTCACTCTGAATGCCTTTCCTCCTGTGTAAGTCTCTGTTTCTGTTTCTACCTTTCAAACTTTGTCTACCAGGAATCCACTTTGGGTAAACTGCTCTTTTCATCCTACCTTTATTTCTGGGAACTCATTCACTGTAAAGTTTCAATAGCAATTCATATACTGATGACTCCCAAACACTTAACTTCAGCTCTGTACTTTTCCTGTGAATCTGACCTGTAATAGTTGCTGTTTGCTGTGTATCTCCAAGAAGATTCTCACTTCTGAACTGACCCATTCTTCTCAACCTCCTAACTTGTCTTTCTAGTCTTGTCCCTCCTCAAGTCCAAGTTCAATCCACCACTCAGTGGTCTCAAAGAGAGCTCTGTTTGTGCCTTGCTTCTGACTGGATACTACTGGTAGCTTAGCTCTGCCAGCATGACCAAGTCCAAACTCTTTAGTTTGGAAGTTTTCAATAATATAAGCCCTGACCTTTCTAGGATTTCTCTGAGAAGTCCCAGCATGATGTTATGTTTTAGAAATATCAAAGTACATACAGTCCTGGTACTATTCATTCTACTCTCTACCTGTAGCCCAATCCATTCTCCCTGGACAGCTCTCCCTCTTCTTCCCCAGCCGAGACATGGCCATTCATCTAGTCTCAGACAAGGTGTCACTCTCCAAGAAGAGGGCCTTGAAGATACAGCTGGGATTAGGTGTCCTTTCCTGCAGTTTCAAACTATCAATTGTACAACTTTATTATTTTACAAATATCTTTTTAAAGTGTGTAAGAAAATTTAAAAAAGTATTTTGTATTATCCTTATAGAAAATACAGATGGAATTCAAATAAATGGTTAAAGACTGGAAGAATAACCCCATCCCTGTCCCCTTTAGTTCTAGGTCTTTGGCTCCCAAATTATGTTTGTTTGTTTTCTTCCCCCAAACCAAGCCTAGAACACCAATTACATCCCAGATGGCTAGGCAAGGCACTATAGTGAGTGTAGCCCAGTCCCAACACCATGCAGCAGGGCAGCAAAACTAGTTTCCCTTTGCCCAGGAGCAAGGGAAGGAGAAAGGGCAAGAAGTCATGAGGACCTCAGAACCCTGATCAGCTTACCCCTGGAGCAGAGCCTACGCACAGCTGAGGCAGTGCTCAGTGGGAGGCTACAGGAGGGAAGCAAGGGCCGGTACCCAGGAGCTCGAAGGTTTTGGGAGGTGCTGACAAGGTTGGCAGGCTTCAAGGTAGAATCCATCAAGTCTGAATGTGTCTCCAAGGACCGGGCCAAGCTATTCCCCAGGACAAACGTTTCACCTGGAAAATAATAAAACCAGGGTTAAAGTAAGAACTGACTTGGAAGGACCGGAAGAGTGCTGGCTCCAGGTGTCCGCCTGAATGAAACAAGAGGCAGCAAGAGATAAAAGTCCTACAGGGACTCAGGATGCCTGTGTACCAGTCATGGCTCTAGGCTCCCACTAGGAGCTCAGGACTTGAATTTCTCTCTGGATTCTGGTTTCCCTAGTCCCAGGATAGTTGTAGGCCTTTTAGGATAAAGTCAAGTTAAAAACAAAAAAACAAACAAAAAAAAAAAAACTAGAGCTACTTTAGGTGGAAGACAATTCCTTAGTCTTAAGATGCTAGAAAGAGGGTTAGAGGTGGTAGAAAGGGATGCACACGCTCAGATTAGGGGTGTGTGTGTGTGTGTGTATCTACCTGTGCACACACATGTGGAGGCCAGAGGGTATAGGGTGTCTTCCTTTATCATTTTCTACCTAATTCCCTTGAGACAGGGTCTTTCACGAACCCAAAGGTCACTGATTTGCCTAGGCTGGTTGGCTAGTGAGATCCCAAGATTGCCTGTCCCTGCCCCTCAATGCTGGAGTTATTGGCACATATGGCCATGCTCAGCTTTTATGTTGGTACCAAGGATTCAAACTCAAAACCTCATAATTTCAGAGCAAGTGCTCTTAGCTCCTGAGCCATCTCCCCAGGCTTCAGATGAGGATTCTTTAGAAGTAGATGCTGATCTACCAGCAGAACATCTCAGCAATACTTCATGACACCTGGTTAAGGCCTATCTGCAGAGAACAGATGCCTCTAGTCATCAGTACTGACCTTCTTCTACAGAAACATTCCAAGGATGTAGGGGGAGGGGCTCAGGCACAGGGACCAGGATCAGGATTAGAACTTGACTCTGTCACTCAGCAAAGTGCTTCTCACTACATCATGGGAAATCCAGAAGTTCAGCCATACCACAGGAAACCTTCCAAAGGGTTTGTGAACATCTGAAAGCCTTTGGGAAGGGACTCTCATGCCAGTTCTACACCTCTATAGTCAATATTAGGTAGTAGCATCCAGTCAACATATCACGGAACCTAAAGCTGAGACTGTCTTAGGATGGTTCTACCCAAACCAAATCAGTTCCTTAGCCTTGGTCACAGCATTGACAGTACATGTGTGAGGAACTTGAGTACCAGAATATCTTACTGTCCTTTGTGTGTATCTTTGAGATTATGTGTTTAAATATAAATTCCATTATCTGGCTCAAAGAGACCCTCAGTGGTAAGATGTCCTAGGATTTTAGGACTATTTGTATTACCTAAAGTAGCTTAGCAATCAGGGACTCAAAGTCAAATCTATCTTTAGATAACTATTCGCCCTCTCCAAGAGGTTAGGTGTGGAAGCACTTTCCTAGAAGATTTGAAAAGCCTTTGAGGCTCCACGGATACCTAACCATGAGCCCACACCTGCAGTTGATGGTCCCAACTCCTGCTTTCCAGGGGAGATAACATGAAAGGAGCAGGTGGGTCCCATTTTGAGACATGAGCAGAAAGCCGACCCCAAAGTAGGAGACCTGATTCTATATCTGGCTGCTTCCTTTTCCAAGCCAAGGAGTTTGTCTTCTCTGAGCATCTGCCCCCTTGTGTGTGAAAATGAGGAGAACAGTAAGTATGAGAAACTGGTGTTTTGTTTTCATTCAGTTACACCTTGAGTTCTCTGCTATGTGGCAGAATCAGCTCACTTTTCCAGCTCACAGTTTACTCATCCATGGCTGAGGATCATGCTGCCTGCTCTTGGAGCTAAAAGATGTGAGGAATAATTATGAAAGCAGTGCTAGGAATCACCAGAATTGAAGAAGACCAGTGGGAGTCTGTTCCTTTCAGTAATGCTAAGTATGCCACTTAAGCCTGCATTCTGAGTTGAGGGATCTGAAAGCCTGGACTGGTGATATATGAACTAGGCATGGTCAACTGAGTCTTGTCCTAAGGAGATGTACTAGAAAAATGAAGCATCACGCTCATACTCTTGTGAGGTGCTAGTCCTTGTAAGGCTGATAAGATGGGGTCCTGGCTGCCTCTGGTAGAGCAAGGCTAGAGTACACAACCCTTTCCAAATGTGCTCCACAGAACCCCAGAGTCCTTTATGGGGAAGCTCTGGGCCTTATCCCAGTATGTCAAAACATCTCTTGTTTTAAATTCTCAACATTGGCAGTTCATACAATCTTACCTTGTGCAAAAATTATCTTTGCTAATAACAATGAAATTTCCTTATATCATTCTTTCTATTTGACATCTAGTCTTCAATTTGTCATAAAGTGATTCCATTTTCAAAACCCTGTAGCGCACAGAAGAGCTGTAAAGTCTCTGAGAGTGCCCTTCATTAATTAGCACATAGGTTTCCTCATAAGAGCACCAGAGTTTTGGGGTGACTGATGTGTTAACCGATGCATCTGGTGTATATCCTTTTCCCAGGTGGCCACACTGTTCTTCAGACTAGATCAAACATCCAGTTGCTAGGGACACGTCATTTGAGACAGTTGTGTAAATACGCTGTTCTTTTTGTTTGTAATACTTAAAACTTTACTACTTTTTAATTTTTACCTGTATTTTGTCATCCTTCCCATTAAGATCAGATGTCTCAAATCCCAGCATGGAGAAGGGGAAGTCCCTCCTCTAATCAAGAAGTTATTTGCAACTTCTGGGAAAGGGAAAGTCAGTTTTCTCCAATGGAGTGTCTGCCTCATACTACCAATTTTTTAGGGCGTCCAAAGGAATTCTCCACTTTAGCTTCTACAAGCCTGGTATTTGACTCAGGACATATGTAGCCCTGTAGCGGCGACTCTGCTGTTAGGCTGGCCCAGGAATCCTCTCACCTACTTTCTTTCACTTTTTGCTCATCATGATGGCTGGGCTGGAGCATTCCTGCTCAGCGCTCTTCATCACACACCCCTTCTCTCTTAGCTCTCTGAGTGCAGGGGTCCTGTCTGTCGTACCTCTGTCTCCCAAAATTCAGTACAGAATCTGACTAAGAGGATTTAATAAATGTTTGCTGATCAAAGCCAAAATGTCTGGACTGGGTCCTTCAAAATGCCAATGCAGTCAGAGAGACAGAAAGAGTAGAGAGCAGCTCTAGACAAAGGATGATGAGACGCACCAAATTATCTTTTATTGGACCCTAAGTTAACAAGAATAGCTATAAAGGACATCATTGAGACAACTAGGGAAATTCTGATCCGCATGCTACAGTAGCCCAGGAGTATCTTATTTACATTGAATTTCTTGAACACAAAAATACTGTCCTTCCTTTTGCCCTTTCACCATTCCCCTCCCATTTTCCCTCCTCTCCTTCTCTTTCTGACACAGGGGTTTCACTGTGTAGCCCAGGCTACCTTTTAACTTGTGAACCTCTTACCTCATATTCCTGAGGGCTGGGAATACAGGTATGGTTCTATGCTTTGTGCTCTTTAAAAGAGATTTATACAAAGTATTTCACTTTCAGTTAACTCTTATGTGTTAAATAAACAAAATCCATATACATACATACATATTAAATATACAGATACAAATATATGTGCAAACAGAGAGACAGAGCAAATACTGCAAAATGTTAAAAGTGACTCTTGGTAAGGACTCATTTTATTTTTGTTGTTGTTGCTGCTGCAATTTTTCTGAATAGAAAGTTTCCAAAATAAAGCAATGAAAAAAAGCAATAGTCTCAATTTATATAAGGAGGCTTAAAAGGATATGAACTTTTGATGGCTCTGTTATATTGGAAGTAAATGGTCAGACGGGCTGAGTCCATAGAGGTAGGGCACTGTGGTGACAAGGCACATAGGGGTAAGGGCTCCAGGAAGCAACCCAGTCAACATAGATGGGACCCATGGATGCCACATCAGTAGAACTGTTACTAGGCAGATGGGCAGGAATGGGAAAAAACAGGTTCAAAGGCAAGCAAAAGAAACCTATGGGATCAATGGAGCTCTCTGCAGAGGATCAGTAAGTAAGCAGACAAGTATAGGTGCTGATGAGGTATCAGAGACAGAGCAAAGGGTCAGTAAGACAGAACACAGGCAGGGAAGACAAGACACAGAGCAGAGAGGAGTCAGAAGTCCAGACAAGGCCCTGGCTTGTCTGAGCACAGTTAAAACACTGCTCTGAGAAGCAAACAGAAGCCAGGATGGAAGCAGATAATGTGCTGAACACCTTTCATGAGAAATTGAACTTGGCAGGTAAAGGAGGCTCAGAGTTGGTGCAGTCTGCCTGGAAATGGGGTAGAGACAAGACACAGCCAACAGTTGTTCTTTATCTTTCCTTTTAGCCTGTGAGGCAGGGTAGAACAGTCTGGATGGAGCTTGAAGTGTTGAATTAGAGAGAGACAAACCAGAACAGAAGCCCCAGGAAAGGCTGTGCCATGTGCAAATCCCCACCATCTTCATGACTGGAGGCCCATTGTGGGCATGTCCTCAGTAGCCCCTGAATGCTGCTGCCAGTGTGTACTTTCCCTAGTTCCCTAAGGACGGTACTCTATTTAAGAATTCTGAGTTCTGTTTCTATGAGCACCTGCCCTCTGAGACATGCCACTCTCTTTCACGCATCTCTTTTGGACTTCCAGATAGTCCTTTCATTAGGGAAACAGAGCCCAGGGCTCCCAAATGACAATGGATGAGAATATTTAACACTTTTCTGTACCAACTCCATCCTATCCAGTACAACATTCTAACTGTAGTGCTGTTCTTACAGGTTCTGATGTTGAGAAAAGCAATCTAGAGCAGGTAGTTTAAGAAGTTCTCTCTGAAGAAAAGAACCAGGCAAGGAGCATGGTATAGTGCAGGGACCAATGTCTGGTCTGCATGCAGGCATATGAGAGATTTAGGTGTCTTTTCATCCCAAATCACATAAGCAATTCTTAATTGGTTGCAGAGGTATAGAGAGGGGTCAGAGGAGGAAACTGGGTGCATGGTCTCTTTCCTGAGCACATTTTCCGGAAGTGATACTTTAGTTAGAATAATTCCATTAAGAGTTTGATGAAAAGGCAACAGGGAAGGGAGTGTGGGGATGAGATCATATAGGAGATTCCACAGCACCTTTCAGACTCATGCACCCCCACAGCAGAGTCAGGCTGAGGTACCTCCTCTCTGCTCAGGACACTATCCACAGGTCTCTTTTAAAGAGCAATTCCTCCCTCTTAATAGCAACCTACCTCTCTGTGTTTAGTACCAAGCTCTCCTCCCTCCCTCGGCTCTGCGTCCTGTACTCCAGATCAGAGACTCTGAGTTGCACTTACTCTTCAAGCTCTCTTGGAAGTGCTTAGTCACTGACCCAGCCACGTGGCATCCGCTTTCTCATTGTGGGTCGGTATGTTAACTAAAAAGTTATTTTCCAGCCTAGTTGGGAACAGCAGGAACTTGAACTGACTTGTTAGACTGGCAATGCTAGAAGAGTTAGGGCCATGTGCCAAAGAAAAGAATGGATGGCCAATCAACATGGAGCAACTTTCTCAATCTCAAACCTAAGACTAAACCTTGTTGCTGGCTAAAGAGAGCTATATGAGCCTTTGATGTCAGATTCATATTGGAAAGTGTGCTGGGACTTCATGGCCTCCACAGGTGGTATGGAACCCAGAAGGAGATCATAAGGCAGCTTCTAGTGACAGGGGTCCTGAGGAAAAAGTAATTCTGAAGTGACAGAATCCTGAAGCTTTAAGATGAGAGAAGACCAAAAAGCCCTAGATGTGACCCAGATGTGGCAAGGGCAAAGGGTAGAAAACCTGATCTCTAGACAGCAGGTGCTAGGCTCCCAGGCCTGAAGGCTGCCCCTGGGCCCTTGCAGGTGCTGCTGGCTGTCCAGCCCCCTCTCAGCCCAGGCCCCATCCCAGCTCCTACCTGGTAGGTACCTGTCGTGGCTGTGGCTGTACTCTGTAGCAGTGAGTGGTGAGTGAGTCTGTGTAAAGGGCTGGTTGCCAAACAGATTGTCACTCCGGAGGTTGTGGCAGAGCTTCTCCAGGAAGCGGAGGACATAGGTGATGCTGTTGACTGCTGGGAGGTTGAGGGTGTGCTGTTCTCGGTCAAACACGGCTGTGGAGTTAAATAAACAAAGTAAGTCAGTTGTGCAGTGCAGTGCAGTGCAGCACTGGCCGGAGTAGCCCAGCTCACTGCTTGCCTTGGACCTGGCTGGTTACACAGAGGCTGTGCCCAGGCTGCTTGCCTGCTTGACTTCTTCCTGCTGCCCTCCCTTGCTCAAGGGCTTTGATTTTTGCTTCTTTCTCCAAAGGATGTGCAATCATGGGAGTGGCCAGGCCAGCTCTGTTGCACCCTCAGGGCTCTGGAATGATTTCACTCAGCCTATGAAAACAACTATGTACATAATGCTATCTGATTCATCACCTGGCTGGGCTTCCTTCAGGATATATATTCACCTAGGGTGCTGTTTTCACAAGAAAACTGCCCAAGAACAGGGAAACTATGCAGAAGAGGCGAGCACTGCCATTGCTAGCTCTGGCTTAGGTATACAATTTCCAATTTATACGGACACTGGATTTGGGCAGCATTTGGAAATGTTTCATGCTTGTTTTTATTTTATGTCCTATCTATTTCTATCAAGATATTGGAATAATTTTTAAAAAGCAAAGGGCTCACGGGAAGTGAGGAAATGGAGATCTAGAGATTAAATCACTCTCAGCAAAGTTTTGAAGAGGAAGAACTCTAGGCAGGTAGAAGTGAGAGCAACTCTAGGCAGTAAGGAAAGCACAGACCCTGCAGACTGCTGCAAGGGAGAGACTTCTGGGACTCAGAAGGATATGGGCTTAATGTATCAGCAGTTCCCATCCTCCATGCAGCCAGTTGCTGCTTAGACTTGGCTCCCCACCACTTCTCTCTTGTCACTCCTCTATAGGCTATTTAGATTGTCTTTCCCATCAGTACAGACCCGAACCTGTCATCTTCTGTTTTCCCTTTTCCCGGCCAGTGTGTGGCAGAAACCTCTGACATACAGTAAAAGCTCAACAGGCATTTGCTAAAAGAACTGCTTGGCTATTTATGCTCCCTGTCAATTGGTTTCCAAAAGCTAGTTACAGCAACTTGCTAAGGAAGAAAGGGAGGGGACTGTGGTAGTATTATAGTAAAGACGAGGCTGCAGGTCCAGCCTTCGTAGGCTTGGTGAGCAAAAATAAAATTTTGGACTAAGAAAATTGAAACAGAAACAGGGCACAGCAGGAAAGCATTTTCAGTTATAGCAAAAGTTCCATGCTGTTAAATCAAGCTCTCATTTTCCCTCTGTCCTGGGATCCAGCTTCCTTGTATGGGTCCTAGAGACCAAGAAGCTAAGGAGGCAGAACAAGAGGTCAGAGGTCCTCTGAAGCCAGTTGGGGAAATTCTCTTTTGCAACAACATAGCCCCTATGTATTTTTCCTGTGGAACAGCTTGAAGCCATACACTCATATTTTCTGTGTGGGGTTCTGAGAGGGCTTTGTTCAGAGGCTATGTTAGGCAGCCTTGCTATTCTTGGCAGAGGTATATGGCATATACCATATTTGGCACATGGTTCAGCAAAGCCTTGGAACTGGAAATGAGAACTTTTGAGGAATGGGATACTTTTGCATTCTCTAGAGCCTATAAGTATGAACTCTGAAATAGGATCTCTCATCAGAATGAAGGCCTTCCCCTTTGGTTTGGAAGCCAAACCAACCCAAAAGTGTTTACCTGAGATGACCTCACCGCCGTGGCCCTGTTTGAGGAAGCTGAAGACAGTTTTCTGGTGATAAGCACAGTCAATGCAAGCCTGGACAGCCTGCTGCAACACCACAGAGGCACGGGCTGGCCCAAAATGGTCAGGGAGTTGTTGGATCTTCTTCTTATCCAAGTGGGGGCCTGTGCTGCCACTCTTGTTCAAGTAGATACAAACTACAGGAAACAAAGAACCCAAGAACCTTACAGTGTACCTGGCAGAGAGAAGTCATAGAGCAGCTCTCTTCCATCTGCTAAACTCTGGACTTGGCTCCATTGGGATTCCCAACAACTACACTGCAGAACATTGTGGGTGATAAAGGGAGGTTTGGAAAAATCCCATGTCCAGTTACCACCAGCCCAAGCTGCACGATCAAGGGCTCTGGGAACACAGCTTATTAGGAGAAAAATCCAGAACAGTAACCAAGGCACAGAACTTGTGTTTTGTTTTCTGGACCCTGAAAAGAAAATGCAAACTCTCTTCTTTCTCAGAACTCTCTAAGGTGAGCCAGATGACAAGTGAAGAGACAGCCAATAGTATTGTGGAAACTGGACAGCAGACTGGAGAAGTAGCCGACTTAGTAGACTCCCAAAATCTGAGTGTTCTAAAGCAGGAAGGAGACTGACAAGAACCAAACTGCTTCATCTCCTAACTTAAAGACACCTAACTGGCAGAATAAAGGTGCCTATGGAGGTGGCTATAAGGGTCAATCTATGAAAAGAATGATTAATTTAGGTCTGATAAGAAATAGGAACCAGGGACCAGTGGATAAAGTGTTTGCTTTACAAGCGTGAGGACTGGAGTTAGGACCACAAGAACCATATAAATGCTAGGTAGGCATGGTGGACCACCTATGATGCAAAAACTTGCAAGGCAGAAACAGGAGATCCCTGGAGCTAGCTGGCTACATAGATTTTCTCACATTGGTGAGGTTTAGGTTCAACTGAGAGACCCTGTCTCAGTGAATAAGGTAGAAAGAGACTGAGAGATTCTTGGCCTCTACATGCGCACACACATAAGCACACACAATACACATACGTGTAAATGTAAACAATAAATAAATAAACAAGACATAGTGGTGAATGTATGTAATCCCAGCACTTGGGATGCTGAGGCAGGATTCTGAGTTCAAGGCAAGTCTGAGGTGTCATTAAGTAGACTCAAACCTCCTAATTTAAGAAAACAAACAACAACAAATATAACAAAAAGTAAAAAAAAAAAAGAAAAAAGGAAAAAAGAAAGAAAAAGAAGAAAAAGAGGATTTTTCATGTTTGACAGTGTGGCCCTTGTACAAAATCACTAAAAATGGAGGAACACAGAGAAAAGTCACTTAACATAAATGTTCATAGCAGTTCATTTACAAAATCCTCAAATTAAAACCAGCTCAAGTGTCCATCAACAGGAAAATGAACACACAGACTATGTTCATTTAATGGAACGACACATGGCAGAAAGAATGTACTGAACTATGTATAAATAGAAACATCAACATTAAGTGCCTTTCAAAAAAGTTTTGAGTGAAAGAAACCAGATACAAGAATACATACAGACAACATGGTTAATTTATATTAAGTATGAGATCTGAGGAATCTAATTTGTAATAAAAATACCACAGTCACAGTGAAGACAAACTGACTCTGAGAAGCCTGATGAACGTCTTTGGTAGCAGAGTACCCTACGTCTCCATCACAGGGTAAGGGAGGAGTTACACAGGTGCTGACACTGGTTAAAACTCAGCACACTGTATGTGAGTGTGAAATATATTTATGACTAAGATTTGTACATTTTTCTGATGTAAATTTTATATAATTAGTCTAATAGAGATTTAAAAAATTAATTCTACGTGGGTCATATGGTAAAATAGCAAAGACCAAATTAGGCAACCTTTAGAAGACTGTCAGTTTAGAACATGGCTCTGAAACTCTTAACATGCTTCTTATTGATCTCTGTTACCCCTGACCAATAGACAGGAGTAGGAATGACACTGCCAGAAATCAGCAACTTCTGCTTCCCATTTCTTGAAATACTTACTCTTGGATCCCAACTACTATGTGTGAGTAAACAAATCATCTTGTGGAGAGGTTCATGTTGAGAAACAGGCAGAACCAATATGCCAGCATGTGGGAAAGTAGATCCCCAAACCTATTCAGGCCCTCTCCCCATCTGGCACTGTATGCAATAAATGAGCTGTCTCCACCCAGTCTGCCCTTAGCGTTGTTTCAAACAATGAAATGTTGTAGTAGTTTGACATACAGCAAAAGCTGATCAGAATAGATTCTGACACAAGATGCTTCAGTTAACAAATGGCAATCACACGGTACTGGCTTTGGAACTGGGTGGCAGAAAGCACCACGAGCAGAGTACTAGTGGAAACTCAAAGGACCTTGCAGTAGTTATTATTTTTTCTTAGTGCTGGGGATCAAATCCAGCACTAAGCTAAGCAAGTGCTCTACCACTGAGCTCCATTACCAGCCTCTTTAAGAGAGTTTTAATGCAAGCCTAAAGTTGCCCAGAATTCTATTAGTGAGAGTTTAAAGGAAAGTGAAGACAATGCGATTGGAAGATGAAGAATTGTGCACATGTACTAGGAAAGGTCTGAAAGTTTGATATGACTGTTGTCTATAACATAAAACAGGAAATGTACTCGATGAGAGCAATGAAATAGCTAAGATTTTTAAAGCCATCAAAGTGCTACCAGAATTCTCACTGTTTGTGGTAAAATGTAAGATCAGAGATAAAATCCTTTATTAAGATGTAAGAAAGAAGGTGGAGCACGATGACACATGTCTTTAATCCCAGTACTTGTATCAGAGGCAGGTGGATCTCTGAATCTGATGCCAGCCTGGTCTACACAGTAAGTACCAAGCCATGTCAGCCAGGGATATACAGTGAGACCCTGTCTCAAAAAACAAACACACACACACAAAGTGTCAGACAGATCTAAGAATATGTTTCATAGATTCCTTTCAGATTTAAAGACTTCTTGTAGACACTGATTCAGGGTAAAGGTCAGTTTATTCCTTGTCTAATTTAATTCCTGGTCCTAGTCTTGGAGCCCTAGAACGTTTTGGCCTCCATTCAATCTGATCTTAAGCCTAGAACTGGAAGCCTTCAGTCTCAGCCTCCATACAATCTAGAACATATAAGCCTCCAAGACTACTGCCGCTCTGACTAGCTCCTTCTGAACTCAGAGCAGTACTGATCAACTTGCTATCTGTTCTGGCTCAAACTCTTCTACAACCTGACTGGCTCAAATTGACCTTTTGAGCTGGCTGATTGTTTCTGATGGAACTCTTCTGACTCTGGCAGACTCCCACAACTTCTCTGACTGAACTGCTCTGCTTGGCTTCAAATTGACTCATTCTTCTAGTCTGACACTGAATTCTGCCAACTGCCTGTGTCTCTGCCTCAGACTCCTCAGACTCCTCCTGTGTCTTATCCTCTGCCTGCTTCAGCCTGTTCTCCTGCTTTTCTATCATGAAAGTTGGGCATGTCCTCTGACTCACTCTGCCAACTCTTCCTCTGATTTGTCACTTTGCCTGCCCTTAACTCTGACTTATCTCAGATGTTACTTCTTGTTTAATACGGACTCCTTCTGAGCACTGCTTCCTGTCTACAAGCTCTGCTTCCTACCTCACAAGTGCTGGGATTAAAGGTGTGTACTAATATTCTTTCCACATTCCATCTTGGATCACATAGGCCTCTGAAGGTGATCCCTTCATATAGACCCCTGGATGTGATTCTTTTCCAGAGCAGCGATGTTGCTGGATTAAGCATTCCTCCACAGTTTTCAAGGGAATTTGTTAAGGGAAATTCTTGCAGACTCTTTTCATTATACAGTAAGATTAATTTTTCTCTCTTAAAAATATTTTAATTAGAATACAATTATATAATTTTTCCCTCTCTTAAAACCTTCCCATGTCTCCCTCCTTCTATTCCCTCTCAAATCCATGCCTCTTTTTCTTTAATTATTAAGACTCTCCAGGGTGCCGTCTTTTAGCTATAGCAACAGAGGAGATTCAAAGTAGAGAAGGGCTCATCTTCAGAGGCCTGTTGTGGCTTTTGTCTTAGGGAGTGAATCTTCACACTATTCAGAGAAACCCCTCAAATTTTTATGAGTAATGTTATTAGAAAGACTGCCAACATGGACTCAGAAGTTTCAGAGACAGTATAAAATGGACAAAACTGTTCACCTAACCTCAACTTCTTAATCTCTTTGGTCTCCCAACTTTTCTAAGGCAAGGAGTAAGGCAAAGACTACCTAGTTGTCTCATGGCAAAGAACCAAACAGAACTACAAAATGTCTAGGAAGCAACACTGGGCCTAATTAAGGAACTGGCACATGTGCTCATTTGGATTTCAGAATTCCTGTGACTAGTGACTGCTGCACACTAGAAAGTCATCTAGCCCTCAGTCACGTTTGCTATGTGATTCTTTAGACCACTGTCTTCTGATGGAGAGGAATCACATCCAAGCCCTGCAGCTGAAAAATGTCACATAAGAGGACTTGTACACCTGCACCTCATTCAGAGGATGAGATGATGGACCTGCTGCCTGATGCTTTAAAGAGATGAGACTTTTGGTGAAGAGTCCTGTGAGGGGAGAATTAACTTCTCATGTAGGAAAACTGTAAATAATTTATATTTAGAGAGTTGTCTGAAGTGGTCTCAAAATATAGCTCGTGACTCTTTAACCCTCCTCCACTGAGAGGCAAGTTCTGATTAGAGATTCCCTGTTCTTGAATTAGGTGCTGTGGCTGACTGATCAATAGAACAGTTGAAATGATGTTATGCTATGTTTAGGACTGGTTCGTTAGTGTCTTTCTACCATTATAGGCAAGTCTGTCAGGCATTTCCTTAATTGATGACTGATGTGGTAGGGCCCAGCCCACTGTGGGTGGTGCTAACCCTGAGAAGCAAGTAAGCAACACTCTTATATGGCTTCTGCTTCAATTCCTGCCTCCAAGCTGCTGCCTAGAGTTCTCGCCCTGACTTCCTTTGAGGGCAGAATGAGATATGGAAGTGTAAGCCAAATAAACCTTTTCTTCCCCAGGCTGCTTTTGGTCATACCATTTTGTCACAGCAACAGAAACTCTAAGATAGGAAAGAATCAGTCGATTCTCTAGACATAAATGAAGAGTTCAAGGTCAACTTGGATGATACTAAAAGACTGTCTCAAACAAATACCAAAAAATCAAAACAAAAACCCATCAACAAAAACTAGAAAAACAAAAATTTAAAGAAGTCAGATAGAATAATCACCTTATCTATAAGGATAATATCTCAGAAATCATGCAAACAAAGAAGAGATATAATGAAATATCTAAATTATTGAGAGAAAAGCCCCCATCAAACTAGACTTCTGAACCCTGTGAAATTCTCCTTCAAATGTGACAGAGAAATAAAAAGAAAAACTGAGTGTGTTTATCGCTAAAATAGCATCTTGCAAGAAATGTTAAGTTCTTTAGTAAAAAATGAAGCAGATCAAAAACCTAGATTATAAAATTAAAAAAAGGAAGGGCTGGCCAGGTGGTGGTGGCACATGCCTTTAATCCCAGCATTCAGGAGGCAGAGGCAGGTGTCTCTGTGAATTTGAGGTCACTCTGGTCTACAGAGTGAGTTCCAGGACAGCTGGAGTTATAACAGAGAAACTCTATCCTGAAAAAACCTAAATAAATAAATAAATAAACAAAATAAAAAATAAAAATGAAAAAAGGAAGGGCTAACAAGTATAGCTCAGTGATAGAATATTTGCTCATTATGTACAAAACCCTAGGTTTGATTCTCAAAATTACTAAACAAGTAAATAAATGAACAAAAGAAAGGAAAAAATAAAAGATTAAACATTTTAATTCTTAATTGATGTTAAAATGTATTCTAAATAATAACTATCAATAATATATTTGATTACCTGTGCTTGTGTGTGTGTGTGTGTGTGCTTAAATATAAGTGAAACATCTAGTATAAATGTCTTAGTCACTGTTCTATTGCTGTGCAGAGGCACGATGACCAAGGAAACTTTTTGTTTGTTTGTTTGCTTTTTAAAACCTTCTTCTTTTTTAATGTATGAGTGCTCTGACTGCATATACACCAGCATACCAGAAGGGAACATCAGACCCCCATTATAGATGGTTGTGAGCCACCATGTGGCTGCCAGTAATTGAACTCAGGACCATATCTCCAACTCGGTTTGAGACAGAGTCTCTCTACAGAGTCCTGGCTACCCTGGAACTCACTATGTAGACTGGGCTGGCCTTGACCTCACAGAGATCTGCCTGCTTCTGCCTCCTGAATTCTAGGATCAAAAACGTGTACTACTATGCCTGGTGACCAAGGCAACTCTTATAAAAGAAAGCATTTAATTGGAGGCTTGCTTATCGTTTCAAAGGTTTACTCCCTTTTCATCGTGGCAGGACACATGGTGCTGGAGTAGTAGCTGAGAGCTATATCCTGATGTGCGTGCCCAAACACAAACACACGTGCGCAAACACACACACACACACACACACACACACACAGAGCCTGAGTTCAGACAACCTGAGTTCAATACCCAAACAGTGGAAGGAGAGAACAGAATACCCTCTGAACTCCACATATGCACTGTGGTACATGCCAACCCCTAATATATAAATGCAAAAGAAAAAAATCAAAAAACAAACTCTACAATGAATTAATTGCTGCAGTTGGAGACTTTAGCATTCTTCATTCAGAAATAGAGCAGCCCTCCTCCCCCTAAAATCAGCAAGAATATAACTAAAACCAATAGTATCATCAATCAACTAGCTATAATTGACACCCAACAACTATTTCATCCAATAATAGCCTCTCAAGCTCACAAAGATCAGTCCTGGAGACAGACCACATGCTGGGCCATAAAACATACCTGAACAGATTTAAAATAGAAACCAGTATTCTCTCTCACAACATAGTAGAATTAAGATAGGAAGCAAATACCCAAATATGTGATCATTAAACAAACATATTCCTAAAAACACATAAGTAAGTAGTATGAGAAATTTAAAAATACATTTTTAACTTAATCAAAATGTGAAAAATATCTTACTGAAACTTGTGAGATATAATAAAAGCAGTGTTAAAAAAGAATAGCAATGAACATAGATTTAGAAAAGAAAAATCTAGTTAGTAATACAAGTTTATACGCAAAGAAACTCAAAAAAGAGACAATTAAACCCAGACTAAGCAGACGATAATAAAAATTAGAGGAGAAATTAGTGATGTTTAAAGAAAAAACATTAGAAAAAATCCTAATGAAATCAAAAGTTGGTTTTGTGAAAAGACGCAGAGATGTCACAAATTACTCATAGCAGAATTGATAAAGAAGATATTATTACATGTCATATAGTCAGTAAAAAGATAAAAAGGAATGTTATGAATTCCCTTGTAACTTGGCTTTGGTGTGGGCCAAGGGGAACCCTAGTTTTTCTTTGTTGTCACTTTCAGTCTTTCCATACAGCCTGTCTCCATTCCTTTGCGACTCCCTGCCTATCCGCAGAACCACCCCTTACCAGGGACACACAACTGCCACACTTGTTTGGAACCCAATTAATTTCCCTATAAAAAGACACAGACATTGTATTAGAAAACAGGATCTACCTTTCTGCTGTATCCAAAAAACAAACTTCACCAGCAAGCATTGCTATCATCTTAGGGCAGTGGTTCTCAACTTGTGGGTTACAACCCCTTTGAGAGTCAGATAACCCTTTCACAAGGTCACCTAAGGCCATCTGCATATCAGATATTTATATTATGATTTATAACAGTAGCAAAATTACAGTTATGAAGTAGTAACGAAAATAATTGTATGGTTGGAGGTCACCACAACATGAGGAACTGTATTAAAGGGTCACAGCATGAGGAAGGTTGAGAACCACTGCCTTAGGGTAAAAGGATAGAAAACAGTATTCCAAGCAAAATGGAACCAAGAAACAAGCAGACAATAATCTGACCAAATAGACTTTAAAACCAAAACTAATCAGAAGAGATAGGGAAGGACACCACATACACATTAAAGGGAAAAAACACACCAAGAGGATATAACAATTCTCAACATGTATGCACCAAACACAAATGCACCCAATATCCTTAAGAAACACTACTGCAGTTAACATCACACATTGGAAGGTACTTTGACTACTAGAAAAGTAATCATCAGTACCACCCAACTACAAACCCTATCCTCTACATCAACGGTCTGCCTCCAAGATATACTGCTGCAATAGTGGCACAAATATACAGGGGTTACCAACTATTTTTTTTTTAAATTAAATTGAAGGCTCTATGAGATAGAACCCATACCTGACACAGATGAAGTAGCCAAGAATCCAGAACTAGGTAACTCACAGGTCTTAGGGGAAAACCTATTACTATTTATTATTCTGCTAAAGACGTGGTTCTCAACCTTCCTAATGTTGTGACCCTTTAATACAGTTCCTCATGTTACGGTGACCCCCGACTATAAAATTATTTTCATTGCTACTTCTTAACTGTAATTTTGCTATTGTTAGGAATCGTAATGTAAATATCTGATATGCAAATGATCTCAGGTGAACCCTTGTGAAAGGGTCATTTGACCCCTAAAGGAGTTTCAACCGATAGGTTGAGAACCACTGTGCTAAAGGAACATAGCAATAAAATGACTCCTAATGTCATACTGCTATGCTTATAGATAAGTGTACTGTCCAGCCCTCACCACAAGCTTCTTGTAGTAGATGGGAATTAACACAGAGATTCACAACTGGATAATGTACAAAGTAAGAAACTTTGGAGCACTCATCCCTTAATAATTCAAGAATCTAAGTGGAAAAGGAGAAGAGCCAAAGGTGGAAGATGACTTCAAGGAAATAGTGTCTTCCAGACACAACAGAGCTGATACACAACTGAACTCAGAGACTGTGACAATATGCACAAGACCTACACAAGTTCAAACCAGACAAAAATCTCATCAAAGACAGACACCATGAAGCTATTTGCAGTTGTTACCTGGTGGGAAGGGGAAACTCAGTTTACTCCAATGGAGTGATATACTGGGTATATCAACCATACTCCAGGGCAGGCCCCATGTCAAGGAGCAGTTGGCCAACATAAAAAGGTTTCCATATTTTTTTGTGTGCTTTTGTTTTGCTTTGCTATTTTTTTGTCATATATTTGGTCTTATTTTTTGTTTTTATTTTCTTTCTTTTTTTGAAAGAAAGAATAAGAAGTTGGGGGGCTAGGAAAGAGAGGAGGATCTGGGAGCAGAAGGGAGAGGGTTAAGGAATATGATCAAAATATATTGAATGAAAAATTGAAATAAAAATTAAGAGAATATTATAAAAAATTTATGCCTACAACTTAATTAACCTAGATGAATGGACCAGTTTGTTGAAAGATAATCTCCTGAGATTCAATCAAAAGGAAAAACACAAAGCTGAACATAATTATACATGATTTGGATTGCTTAAAAAAAAAAAAAAAAGAAAGAAAAGAAAAAAAAAGTAAAGCGGAGAAAAGAAAATCAGAACAGGCATATATCTATTGAAAAAATTGAATAAATAATTAGTAACCTTCTCAAATATGAAGTACCAGACCCAGATAGAGTTACTGATAAATTCTGCCAAACATTTAAGGGACAAATTATACCAATCCTATAAATCTCTTTTAGAAGACAAAGATAGAGTGATGCTTATCAAACTCATTCTATGAAGTCAGTATTATTTTCATACCCAAACCAAAGACATAACAATAAAATTGTAGATTAACATCTCCCATGAACATGGAAGCCAAAATATTCAACATTAGAAAAATCTTATCTCTATAGAAAGAATTGTATGACATGAACAAACAGAATTTATCCCAAGTATGAAAGACTGATCCAACGTGTAAAAAAAAAAAAATCAATAAATGTAAGCTGGGTATGGTGGCTCACATCTATAATCCTAGCACTCAGGAAACTGAGTCAGGAGGATTTTGAGTTTGAGGCTACTCTAGAATACATACTCAGTTGCAGGCTAGCCTGGGCTATAAATAGTAAACTATTGTCTCAAAAAACAAAGAAACCAAAATAAAACAAAAAACAAAACAACCCCCTTAGTCATATTTACAGGCTAAATAAAAAAAACTATCAATATATTCAGAAATCTAACACAACAAAACAACACAATAAAATCGTTCAGAAAATAAGAAATATGGAATTTAACTTGTTAAGTGACTTTTATAAAATTCCTACAGCTGACAAATTTAATGGTGAGAAACTAGGAGGATTCCCACTAAGATGAGGACCAAAGCAAGGATATTCCCTTTCACCAATCCTCTTCAACATCATTATGGAAGTTCTGATAATGATTATGATATGAAAATAAAAGTATACATATTAGGAAATAAAAACTCTTCCTTAGATTACAAACGATAGTCTACAGAGAAAATATGAAAAAATTGACTATGAGGTTAATATTTAAAAGTCAATCACTTTGCTCTATATTAAAATTTCTTAAATAAAAACACAGTATCATTTATAATAGCACCCAAAGGAGAAATATTTAGGTATACACCTAATAAAATATACATGAGATTTTACTATTAAAATTATGTTATTCTGAAAAAAAGAAATCTAAGTGCCAAATTAATGGCAAGCATAATATGATTCACTGTTAAGAAATTAGCTGGGTGGTGGAGGCATACGCCTTTAATCCCAGCACTCAGGAGGCAGAGGCAGGAGGATCTCTGTGAGTTCAAGGCCAGCTTGGTCTAGAGAGTGAGTTAGTTCCAGGACAACCAGAGTTACAATGGAGAAACCTTGTCTCAAAAACAAACAAAAAAAAAAAAAAGAAAGAAAGGAAGGAAGAAAGAATGAAACTAGTCTTTCCTAACCTGATCTAGACATTCTACATAATCCTAACAACAGAAAGTGGGGCCGGAGAGATGGCTCAGTGGTTCTCCTGCAGAAGACTGGGGTTTTGTTCTCAGCATCCACATTGGATGGTTTACAACTGCCTCTAACTTCAGTTCCAATTATCTGATACTCTCTTCTGGTCTCCATAGGTACTTGCACACGTGGTACACATATATGCCTAAGCACATACACTTATACTTTCAAAAAGGGTCCCAGAAAGTTATTTTGTGGCTAGCAACAAATGGAACCAGAGTTTTGCATAGAGAGGCAAAACTAACCAGTATTAAAGGTGAAGAATAAAATTGGGGCCCTGAAACTTCATGACCTCAAAACTTATTACAAAGCCACTACAACCACAGCAGTATAAATACTAGTAAGTGAACAAACAGAACAGGGTAAACTCACAGGAACAGTCACCTTGTTTCTGACAAAGGTGTAAAGGCAGTCCTCTTTAACAAACTGTGTTAGAACAACTGAACATTCAAATGTCATTTGTGAATGTTCACAACTTCCCCAACCCAAGTCAAACAATAGCCAGGTGATGGTAGTGAATGCCTTTAATCCCAGCAATTGGGAGGCAGAAGCAGGTGGATCTCTATGAGTTCGAGGCCAGCTTGGTCTACAGAGTGAGTTTCAGGTCAGCCAGAGTTACAACAGAGAAACTCTTATCTCGAAAAACCAAAAAAATAATAGTAATAATAATAATAAGAATAGTAAAAGTCAAACAATAACAAAACACCTAGACACAGACCTTGTACATGCTGCAGGAAGGCCCTGCATTTTGAAGCTCTCTGGAAAGGAAACTATGGTTGAATGTCCCTTCTAGCTCTAACATGTAAGGGATTGTGCAGAGACATTCTAAGTGGAAGACCACTCTAATGACCATGGAAATCATTCTAATTTCCTAGACATCCATGAGGAAGATAGGCTGGTTATAGAGTAAGTTTTCACACAAATATTTCAATGCATACATACAAATGAGTACTTTAAAATCACTCCACTGGGAAGGTATGCATATGCTTTAAAGGTATAGGTTTTATAGATATTTTATAAAATGGGGACAGATATGCATGACTTTTCCATGTTTGTGACACACACACACACACACACACACACACACACACACACACCTCAGCAGCCACCAGATTTTGTTTTGAATCAATCATTCATTGGTTGGTCTCCAAAGTAAAATTCACTTTCACTGTATCAAGGCTAGCTTTCATTGATGATTTTCTTTTTTTAATCAGAAGCTTTTCATCCAGATTTGAATGGTGGTAGCTTTGCTGGAATGCTGTAAGGCTTCTGACAGATGAAGAGATCATTAAGAAGGGAATAACCCAACTAAGCAAGATGAGCATTACTCTTAAGTGGGCCAGCAAACTCTGAATGTTTCCCTGTTCCTTGTAACTGGCCCCAGTTCCCTAGCTTTGAGTTCACAGAACAATTATCCCAGCATTGTTTTTAATGGCTCTGACAAAATGAAAGTTTCTCTGAGACTATTTAAAATACCAAAGAGAAAAAAAATTTTTAAAGGCTACCTAGGTATACAAGTGGACAGGGCTAGTTATTGGTAGAAAACAAGAGGAAATGTAGACACTACACCCCACGGGCAAACTACAGCTAGTTCCATCCTCTGCTCTTACCTGTGGGGGCCTGCATGGCTGAACTGGGGATGGTGGCAGCATCTTGGGGAACAGTGCTGGTATCCGGTTCAGGGGTGCTGGTTGTTGGTGAGGTGGGTGGTGGGCTCAGCAAAGTCCGAGGTTTCCTCTGTTAAAATGGATTGGGAAAAGTTTGCTACCCATGAAAGGTAACTTTCCCTTTCATTCCTCTCTATTCCTAGCACTCAGTACCATGAAACAAACATATTTATGAATGGAATCACACTTCATTTTTACTTTCTACTCAGTAATTGGCCCCAAGATTGTACATATTAAAAATACTTAGTAAACATTTTCTGAATGTACGTACATGATTTTGATCTTCTGTAGAAAAAGAGCTTAACACATTTTTATGCTAGATTCAGTATCATTAAGAATTCCAAATCCTTTGTAAATTGGGCAGATAACAGCAGAAAGCATGCTTTGGCTTAATGCTATGTTATTGCTTTCTTTCTTTAAATGGAAATGCACCTCCTGACTACAAACTGCTTTCCTCTGCCTTCCCCTCTTCAGCTCATTCATTGCCTGTTATTCCTTCCCTTAATAAACTAACAGTCCTTAATTACACTACTTCTCTAAAACCCTTGCAGTTTTATCTGGCTCACATTTTTACAATTTTAAGCTTTCTCTTCAGCAAGAAATGTTCTCTCTTATTTATTTACAAATTTCTTTCCATCTAGGAAGGTCTCTTACTTTTCCTCTAACTCTATACTTTGTCTGCATTTGTCTATATAGTACTATCTGCTTGCACACTGGTGCCTCCTATTAACTTAGAACTCCTGAGGGTCTGGGTGTCATTCCTTCCATGGCACTTGACATATAGTAAATATTAATAAATGTTTCTTATGAAGCATACAGTATAGATTACCAATAAAGGGGATAATTAAGAGGATCTAAGAGAAACCTATTATTTCTTTTATGTTGGAACTCAGAATGTTTCCAGAAACAGTTTCTAAAAGCCTTTTGGGATGCAAGGAAAACAACCATTGCCTGTATCCAAAAATCCTCTTTCATAAAGTGCCTGTGTAAGGTAAACTGCTAAAAGCTGTATAAATCTGTTTGCCTTCTAGGGACACAATCTAGAGCAGTGGTTCTCAACCTCCCTAATGACTCTTTAATACAGTTCCAAACATTGTGGTGACCCCCAACCAAAAAATTGTTTTTGTTATTACTCTGTAACTAATTTTGTGATTTTTATGAATGATAATGTAAATATCTGATGTGTGTATGGTCTTAGGTGTCCTCTGTGAAAGGGTCGTTTGACCCTAAAGGGGTCGCTACTCATAGAACCGCTGCTCTAGAGATCTGCTGACAGCAGCAGCCATACATCAAATAGCTTCACCTGGGAAAGTCATCATGCAAAACTCTCATCAGAAATGGACATGTGACCACATTATCAGGTACTCCTGAAGGTATATTTCCCTGTAAGTACTAAGTCAGGAGAGAAGGGAAATAAACACTAGGTCAACTTTAGTGAGCTGGTGCTGTGACTTCAAGGGTCCCTCAAAGTGGAGCTTGGTAAGTTAAGTACCCAAATGTTGTAGAAGAAAGCATGGGAGGTATCATTAGCATTTTAGATAGGTGTAATCACACATATTGCAGATTCATGCATTATATCAACTCCATTTTAGCAGGGAGAAAGGGGCAAAGCACCCCACTGAAAGAAGCTGTTCCAAAGTCACATAGGCAGCTGTAAATGGAGACGAGACCAAAGTTGCCTCCTGTCTGGTTTCTAAGACTTCCTTTTTGTTTAAAAAAGAAACAGTGTCATCACATGGAAGGCATATACTTTTATAGAATTATGCAAAAGAATAAAAAGGGGGAATCAGAATCAGATGCAAGGACACAAAACACAGGGTACCATGAGAATACTTCCTTTCAAGAGGATGGAAAGAGGACATTGGCTACTATGTTTTAGACTTCCTGAGGGAGCAGAGCAGAGGCAATCATAACACCTTGAGTCTTGGTTTTCAAATGACCTTAAAGGCCTTTTAATATAATCATCTCCAATATTTCTGCTTTCCTCTTCCTAAAATAGCCCTCTGGCAAAGCCACCTAGTCCCTGAGAAAACACTTGCAACCACAGGAACTTACTACTATTTTGAGATAGCTCCTTATATATTGAAGAAAAGATTTTCTATCTGAATTTCCATTTACTGGTTTGTCATTTTGTCTTTGGAGTCCCTCAGTACATATATTCTCTCTTTTGAATACCTTCAAAATATACCCACATAATCAAAACCATGCCTCTCTTGCCTCAGTTAGCATCCTTAGGGCCTCTCCTCCACAACATAAGAGAAGAGTGTAATAAAGTAATATGTGTAATAAATAGAGTAATAGTAATAACAGTGTAGTAGATAAAAGTCAGGACCAGGGTTAGTAGCAACAGATCAGAAATAGCATTGTATGTTATACAGAAAGATAACACAATTACATTGAGAATTCAAATCCAATAAAAATAGACCACCAAGAGTGGTAACATCATGACTAAAATCATCTATTCATCTATCTATCCTCCATCCATCCATCCATCCATCCATCCATCCATCCATCCTATACAGAACATCTCCTAAGAGACTGAGACACAAGGAACTGCAGGAGGAAAAGAGATAAGAAAGATTAGGTGTTTGACCTTGAGGAGCTTATACGCTATCAGAAGTTAGCTAGAATTACTAACAAGCCTGGCAAATAAATCAACCAAATAACCAACTCTGGGGAAAATATGGGACTGCAATGGAGGTCTAGGGAGAACTAGACATCGTTCCACAGATTGACTCAGTAATCAAATTTAGGACAGAGGCTTTGAGAAATCTTCGATCATTAGGAAGTGAGTGGAGGTGAGATGCTAACAGGGACCCTGGAGAAGCTTTTCACATCAGTGCTTTCGCTAGGGAAGATATCCATGAAAATCTAGAATGACTTAAGAGGTAGTACTTTCAGTAACCATGCTCAGTGAAGTTTGACTTGGTCTTTTCTCACATTAGCAGAAAGAATACATCTCTTAGGTATAGAAGGTGAGTGTATAGTAGCGATCTTGGAACTAGATCTAGGGACCAAACAATGTAGTCTTTGTCATTCACTCACTATATGGTCTTAGGAAAATTATTTCATACATCTAAGTTTTAATTTACTCCATAATAAAGTATTGCTAATAGTATCTTCCAGAGCTTTGTGATGATCATGAGATTGATGTAAGAGCATCTAGTAGTCTGACATTAAATGATTAAGTAAATTTTTAAAAAGAAATGGTGGGAATAACAAAGGAAAGACATTTACAGAATTAGTATATGCTCTGTTTAATATGTTGGGCATTTATTTTGAGAAAGTTAATGAAGGGCAGGACCTTTTATCTATGGAAGACATTGAATAAAATCTCTCAAGAACCAAAATTTATTTCCTATTCCTATTATCCTAATATTACCAAACTCCAGATAAGTAGGGATGACAATCTAGGATTTCCTCTTAAAAATCACCCACTAGGTGGACAAGATGACTAGATGTACTCCTTTTGAGATGGAATGTATGGATGAACTGCCTCTTTGCTGTCCCGCCCACATTTTTTACCTACCTTACTGCCGGGCTTGGGACCCCTCTTCTTTGGGAATTTCAAAGGCTCAGCTGATGTGGATGGGGTAGAGGTGGGATGGGGAATAAGGATCTTGGGTGTTCGGCCCCGCTTTTTTCCTGGTTTGCGCCCCCTCTGCCCTGGTTGATGCTCCAAGGCAGTTTTGGTGCTGTGGATGCTGGGCTTCTCAGTGTTCACATCAGACGCAAGGGAAGGATTCTTTGGAATCACAACTGTAAGAAAAAGACTCATTCTATTATCCTTCCCTCTGCATCCCCATTTGTCTTACTTAAGAGTTTCTTTTGCTGTGATGAAATACTATGATCAAAAAGCAAGTTGGGGAGGAAAGAGTTTATTGGGCTTACACTTTCACATACTGTAGTCCATCATTGAAGGAAGCAGGGTAGGAACTCAAACAGGGTAGGAAACTGGAGGCAGGAGCTGATGCAGACTCCATGGAGAGGTGCTCCTTACTGGTTTGTTCCTCATGGCTTGCTCAGCCTTCTTTCTTATAGAACTCAGGACCACCAGCCCTGTAATGGCACCTTCCACGATGGACTGGGCCCTCCCCCATCAATCACTAATTAAGAAAATGCCTTATGGCAGATCTATGGAGGGATTTTCTCAATTGAGGTTCCTTCCTTTCCAATAACTCTAGTTTGTGTGTCAAGCTAACATAAGATCAGTTAGCAATCTCCCAGACAGAAGGAAGAATAACTTGCATTTCTATCTAGAAAGCTTGTCTAGGAACTTAGTTTCTTAGCATTTGACCTAAATGCTTAGAAAATTACAAAATAAACAGAATTCATTTTGGGTACAATTAAGGTTTTTCATTATTTCTAGAAGGTGCAGGAAAATACTAAAAATTTCCCTAAGGATCTTATAGAAACATTGTGACCTAAGTTCAAGGTGAGGCATGTGGCTAGAATCAGAGGCTCAGAACTGGGATATATCTCAGGAGTCTACGACCTTCTTCTGATGAGACTAAAGATCTAATAGAAGAGGAAATTGTGCCTCTTCCAGGTTACTCAATAAGGCAAGAACTTTTGTTTTCAAACTGAGCCCTGACAGCTAAGGCTACGTCAACACGGTTGAAGTTTTAGCATGATTATTGCAGTGAGGAGGGGAGGTGAAACATGGAAATGTTTTCCTTCTGGTTTGCAATAATTGTAGTTAGGAATGTATCTGTATGCTATATAATGCTGACCGCTTAGATACCTAGATCTGTATTTCCCATACAAAAAGCAATGATGGAAGCAGAAAAAAATGCTACTTAGATACTATCTGCTGGTTGGTTTTAATATAAAGGTTTTTGGTTAAACATGAAAAATATACTTTAAAAATATTTGGTCTATATGCAGCCAAGGTTAAAAATATTCTACTTCTTTGACAGTTGTATTTTTGTGATCCTAACTTAAGACTCTAATACTCAGCATAGAAAAGATACTTAAATGTGTTTAATTTATCATTATTTAAAAAGAAAACATGTAACATATAACCGAAGAAAGATTAGGAATTAAACACATCTATAATAATAAAGGACTTTAGGATTCTACTACTTTCTACATTTTTCTAAATAATCCTTAGATAGCAGTTATAGCTGTCCCAAGGAAGAAGTTATCACTAGTTTCGTCTTCTCTACAGCAATAACAGAGCATATGGAATTAGAAACAGATTAATAAAATGCAACGTAATCCAATGTGTGTGTGTGTGTGTGCGTGCACGCACGCGTGCTCGTGCGAGTGTATGTAATGGGAACAACTGAAGTGGGGAGATGCTGTCTGGACTAGAACAGTCTCTCATTGGCCCGGACATAGTGATTTAGAGGATATGTTCTCTATTAGTTTTGCTCAGCTTGGCCAGGTTCTGCTCTGTTTTACCAGCTGGGCTTATGCCAAGGCTGAAACTCTATTATTCTGAACTTTAGTTTTCTTAATAAAACCTGGCTGCCCACTGCTTCCAGCTAGCCAACCCTTCAGCACTCCATGTCCCACTCCTTTTCATATTTCTGACTCTCAGTCCTGCGGCCTGGGGAGAGATCTTTGCAATAACAAGACACCCCATTTTCCCAGAGACTTCTGAGTGGGTAAGCAGAACGATAACTAAAATCATACACAATGAGTTGGGGGGAATCACAAGACAGCTTCAAAAACCTTAAGTTGCAAAAACTCAAAGGTATGACAGACATAGTTGTCTAAAGTTATAACTAAAAAGAGCAATCCAGAAAGAGGGTTATATCTTCTCAGATTGTCTGCTAGCCTGTTTAACCAAGTCCAACCAGGCTACTCTGAGAGGTACCATGGCAGAACACTGTGATAACGTATCTGTTGGTCAGCCATAGTCATATAAACACATCCCAGCTTTCCTTAGTCTAGATTATTCTTTTTAAAACGTGGCGCTAAGGCATCCCAACCAGGGCCTTTTACATGCTAAGCAAATGGTCTACCATGGAGCTACACCTCCAACCACAAGACAATGAATTTTAATTGTCACAATCAAATTCTTCCCTTCTCATCATATTTTCCTTATAACCTTTTGTTTGTCATTGCTTTGAAAGTTTGCTAAATTCTGGTGTCCTTGATATATACAAATGTTTACATTTTTCCTCTGGTCAGTTATTAAGACCCAGAAATTCTCATTTATAACTTTCCTCCCAAATCATCTAGGGGAACTGAGGGGAAATTTACTAACACAAAATTTTATTATTGATTTCCTAAGACTAATTTATTTGAGGGAGGGGGTGTCTAAGTGCTAAGAGTAAGCAGTTGTAAGTTCTCAGCCTAGATGGGACATCCGTATCACCTCTCCCCCAGAGCTTTGGAAACATCTTCAAAGAGGGGATGGAAAGAAAGTGAAAGCCCGAGGGTGGAGAGGAGTGCTGTGAAATGCACCTCTGGACATGATACGACTGTTGCATACATGAACTTATAGCTGCTGTGGTTACCTACACAAAACCTGCACAAAATCAAACTAGTTCAATGTGGGACTGTCCAAGGACTAAGAGTATGTTGAAGTTGGGTTTTGAACCCTGCATCGCCCCTAGGGTTTGAAAATGGAAGGTGTTCCGGCTGCTCCCCATTTTAGCCCTGGCCAGAACCCAGCTAAATATTAAATATTGCCTGCTTCACAGAAGCAAAGGAATGCAGCTTGGTTGGTGCTTATCTGCGCTGCAGCTGGAAGCCCAGGGATGAGTCCATTTACTGATAAGGTGCCTTCCTCTTTTCCCCTGTGGAACCACACCTTATGCAGAAGGTGCCTTTGCAAGACCCTGATGCTTAGACTTGAGCTCTACTTGTCTTAACCAAGGGATCCCAACCCTGGGTACCAAAGACCCTCCCCTGCCTGTACCCTATAATATAACCACCCTCACTTTAATAAATGAGAGAGATGCTCCTCTGAGAACCTCTCCTGAAAGTCTGATTTGTTCTCACCAACTCTTAGTCCTCCTTTGATCTATGACTGGCCAGGACTACACCCTGCGCTTTTCTTCCAGGGGGCTGAGCTGGCGACTAATAGCTCAGCCATGCTCCAGGGAGGGAAGCAAGAGACAAAAAGAAAAACAACAGTTGAAAATTCCAGCATGGAGCAGGGAGGCTATCCTAGGCCCCACCCCTAGCTGAGGAGCTGTTAGCAACTGATGGCTACCAGGGAAGAGTCAGTTTCCCTCTCGCTCTCTCTTTTCTCCAGGAGTATGGCTAGTCCTGGATTCCCTTTGCCACAGTGGATAACCCCATGCTCACGCATATATGGGCAGTACTATTGGACTCAGTGGGTTAAATAAGTAAATAAACAAATAAATAAATATAAAAGGAGGACATGAAGTTGGGAGGGAGATATGATTGGGGAGGTCCTTGGAAGAGTTGGAGGAGGGAGTGAGGTGTGAATAGAATCAAGATTTACTATATACGTGTATGAAACATTTAATGAAATAAAAATTTAAAAAAGTAGGAGTCTAACGAGTCAGTATGTTCTGATGCTGGTTCATGAGAAAATAAAATCTTGTTTACCAAACCTCCATGAGTTCTATGTAGTTCCAAAAAAAAACAGCAGTTTTGATCAACACTGTGAACTGCTTAAGTCACACCTCACAATTTCCAGGAATTTGAAAGATACTAATGCATATACCAAACTGCTACCATTCTCAACCATCAGCAAGAGCAACGGCTGGAGCTGCCAATACTATGGGGCAGCTTAAGGTATTAGAAGAGAGACATGGAGCAAGATATTTTGATCATCTGAGCAGATATAATTAGAATCAGTGGGAGAAGCCAGGCTCTATGCTTCATAATATAGTGAATATTATACCTCATTTCCCCATATTGCTACTTCTATTTGTGCTCATAAGCATGCAATCAAGAGAAGACTATTTAAGAAACACTAGGCACATTGCACAAATCTCACATCACAAAAATAGTATTTTCCCTGGTCAAAATTGAATACTTCCATGACTGAATATATAATTTCCTTTTCATTGGGATGCCTGGCCATTTTATTTTAAATATAACATCACATAGTAGGCCATTTTTTTTGCATCTACAAACCCACCTTTTCATTTCAAATTTCAATCCACCTTTAGAGTAGACAACCTCCATTGAACCTCATGCTTCTAATAGGAGATGCTCTACACATGTTGGGGAGATGTATGAATAAAGGTCAGGGTTACTAAGTGTTCTAAGATCACAAGGTCAAAGCTGGAATAATGAAATACTGTGTGTTCTGTGTGAATTGGAGGAGGAAATAGTATATTAATTCAGGGAAACAGTGGAGACAACTCATTTACTAGCTATGATGTGCCATGTGCCAGGACTATAAAGGATGAGGGGTAAAAAAGAGACACAGAGACAAGCAGCTGTTCTCATCCAGGGTATCAAATAATTTACCTATTAACCAAGATTCACATTACTTTTTTGGGAGGTGGGGTGAGCATGGCTGCTTAATACTTCTTAAGAGACCCAGAGAAGCATCCTAGCTATCAGAAGTTTCCTGCAGAGACCATGTCTTATAGCTTATTTGAAATGGAAGCTGAGTAGAAGCAGGAGGTGGCCCAGGTATAGAGGTGTACAAGTATTTATAAATGTGGAGGTAGTTTGTGCCATTCTTAATGCTAGCCATCAAGTTTCCAAAATTAGAAAAAGAACACTACTTACAATGGCTTTTAATCTGCTCTCAAAACTTCAGTAAATATGAGCAGTTCTGCCATTTTTGTAAACAAGTGAGTAATGTCTGAATACTGATTTCACATGAGAATAAACTGAGATGGAATCAGAAAGTATAGTAGTATAATCTATTTCACCCAACAAAATTACAGGATTATTATGGTGTGACATGTGCTGGGGATAGAAAGGTGAAATTAATAAACTAGTTCTATTTAACAAATTAAGGTTTAAAAAAAAAAACAACTAAATTCCTTGAGATGGCAGAGAGAATTTTAGCTCTTGATTAATGCTTATTCTGAAAACCTACAATGATTTCAGTTTATAGGGATAGTTTCTTAAATAAACATAAACTACCCTTAAAACAGGCATGAAAATAAATGTCAAGACCTTACATCTTAGCATACTTAACAAAGAGAAAAATGGCTTCAGTCTTATCTCTTCTCCCTGCACTGTTTGCTTCTCTTTGTCACCTGGAATACTAGTGGCTTCGGAGGCTTCAGAGGCCATCAGCTCTGAACACCATCCATCCTTGTGCTGCGAGAATGGGTCTCCTGAACATGAGCCTGACTTGTAACTTTGCTACTTAAAACCATTCAACATACTTCATGCCTTACAGTATAAAGAGCCAGGTCTGTTAAATGACTATTAAGGGAAGCTTTGCATTTCATGTGCCTTCCTTTTTAGTCTCATTTCTGTTCCTCTTCTTATAATCTAGACTTTTTTTTTTTTGTTTTGTTTTGTTTTTTTTGTCTTCAACTTCTTTATGTCATTGTTTTAAACCCTGGAAGCCAGGTAGAGTGGTGTACATCTGTAATCATATCCCCCATAAAGCAAGAAAATGGTTGCAAGTTCTGGGTCACCCAGGACCATAGTGGGTTCCAGGCCAACTGGGGTTACAGAGTAAGTCCTTGATTTAAAAAACACTACTGGAGCTGGAGAGATGGCTCAGCGGTTAAGAGTGTTGGCTGCTCTTTCAGAGGATCCAGGTTCACTTCCTAGCACCGACATCTACAGCTCACAACTGTTCATAAAACCAGTTCCTCACATCTGATGCTGTCTTTTGGTTTTTACTGGAACTAGGCATGCACATGATGCACAGACATACATGTAGGCAAAATACTCATACACATAAAAACAAAACAAACCCACTACTATCAACAGAATTCTGGGCCTCTACTCATCTGTTTTGACTGCTAGCTAGAATTCTGTATACTTTTCCATTCTTTAGGTTTTAGTTTACTTGTCCCTTAACCTGGAACCTTCCTGTTCTTCAACCTCCAGTCCTCCTACTTAGGTTAAGGGTTCTTTGGAACATTGGTCCTCCAAAGTTATAACTGGTCTACCTACTCTCAAAACTGTGACCGCTAAAGGCAGTGTCCCCTTAACCCAGATAATGACAACACTCAGTCATGATCGGAAGTTGGCCTTAGCTATGCTGATCTTGTCTCTATCCTATCTTATCTATAGTTTAGGATTACAATTTAACCAACTCCTTTTGTGTCTCAGAATCTGAAAGTGACTGTAGCATTGCATGGCTGTTTGAGTAAGAATGGCCCTGATAGAACATATTTGAATGCTTACTCATTAGGGAGTTACACTACTTGAAAGGATTAGAAGGATTAGGACCTGTAGCCTTGTTGGAGTACCCATAGTCTTGTTAGACGAAGTGTGTTGTGTTACTGGTGATGTGCTTTGAAGTTTCAAAAGCCTAAGCCAGCCCAGTGCCCTCAACAAACACTCATGATTCAGAATGTAGCTATTAGCTACTTCTCCAGCACCACACCTGCCTGCTGCCATGCGCCCTGCTGCCATGCTCCCTGCCAGGATAATAGACTAAGCCCTTGAAACTGTAAGCAAGCTGCCAGTTAAATGCTTTTTAAAGGTTGCCTTGGCCATGGTGTCTCTTCACAGCAATGTAACAGTGGCGAAGACACATTGCTTGCTATTTGGTTTTACAAAAACAACAAAAAGAGTATCCTGAAAAGCACAGAAAACACTTTACAGAAGAAAAAGAAAGCTACATTCTGATGAATTGGTTTGTAAACAGTCAACTGCTTACCATCCAGAAGAGGGTAATGATGCACCTAACCACAGTATTGAGTCATATTTTGAAGTTTTCTCTTTGTATAATAAAACCTGTCACAAGTAGAACAGGTAAACTGAGGATGGGAAAAGCCTAGCTAAGCATTTATGTCAGCAGGTGTTCTCAAGGGTGGTATCTCCACTGGACACTGAACTGAAGCAGACAGTCCCCATTAACAGAATAATGAGTGCTAAAATCCAGCAACATAGATTTTTTTTTTTTTTACTAAAAATATGACTATGATGTAGGATGCATCTGTTTTCTTCTTATAAATTAAAGCAAGGGGGAGGCTAAATGATTTATGATGACTGAAGGCCTTATTAGCATCACAGTATGCCATGTGGGATGAATTCTTTTACTTTTTACATTTAAAAATCAAGCATGCACTATTTTAGCTTTGGGTAGCTTAAAAATGATAAGCTAAAAATATAAATAATTAAAAGCTTTTGCTTTTTATAACCAAAAAATCCTGGGTTGGTTGGCTATCTGGTAGCTGCTGCCATGAGTTTAGGAGCTAACAGTCTTATGGTTAGTAAAGGAAGGAAGAAGAGATGTGCACAACACGTAGGGTTCTCCTCACTCAGGCAGAGCTGAGCAGTAGATGAGCTGACTGTCTGGAATCAAGTAGGGGACAGAGCCATACGTCATTTGTTACCTGTTCCCAACATCATTAATACATAGGACTTTCAGACACTAAGGGTCTTCAAAGTTGCTATGCCTCCCTCCCTCAGAGTGATTTGCTCGAAGACAAATCAGGTTATATGGTCTCACTAAGCCAGTAACCTACTTTAGAGCTCTGTACGAATAAATACTGTCTCTTTCTTATTTCCTACCAGGACTTGGAAGTCCAAATCTAGGATCTCAAATGAAGCTTTGAAAAGTATAGGCCTGGGGAGGAGAATAGAGAATACAGGGGATGTGTAGGGATGATGTGTGAGGGCCGTGTGGTTCAGTGTACTGCCCTGATAGCTGCCTCTTCCTGTAGACTCATAGATCACATATCAAGTCACTTTAAGTTTCAGCTTTCTCATAAGTAAAATGTATCTGAACATAATTATGCCCAATTTAGAGTTTCAGGAAAAATAAAGTAAAACACTATGTGTGAAAGAACATTAAGTAAACATTACTTTTTCTAACCACAAAAAACATTCCTATTTTACTTTGAATTTTTAAACACTTTCATACAAATGACCAGAAGGTAGGAAAGATGGAAGAGACATTATAACCAGAAAAGGAACAAACAGGCTTATATACAGGAAACATCTTGTTTTGTAAAATGGTTACATAATCACATTCCTTCCACATTGAGTCACTTGCTTCCTAGTCATGAAGGAAGCTGGCTAACTTTGGGACCTACTGAGGCAGGAGCAAAGAAGCATAATTGGACAAGAAGAGGAAGATAAATGCTGGAAATACTGTAGAAGGTCTCTGCCGTCAGAGCCTGGTCTTTTCTGGCCATCTGTCATTGAAAGTCTATGGCTTTCTGAAAGACACACGAGAGCAGACAACAGCCAGCCAGTCCCCTGGAAGCATCAGCCACAAAGTGAGTCACTCTTCTTATCAGCATGGATACAGTCAGAAAGGAATGTGTGGCTAGCAATGGCTGGGTACCACTGCCTAGCTCTTCTGGCTCTCTAGCCTGACTGACTAGATTTTCCTCTAAAAAACCAGAATTTTCTAGACAAGAAGGTATGAAATCAGTCTACTCTACTTCTGAACAAACCTGGAGAACCAGAACTTATCTGGTTTTTAGCCTTAAGTAAACAAAAATGATTTCACTACCAGTTCCAAGGCACTTGCTGCTTCCCAGAGCCTTGCAGGCAAGTACGGGAAGGGAGAGCAATACATTTCTTACATTGATTTAGGACATTTGTTTCTTGCAGCATCTAGAAGAGTGTCACTTTCCTGAGATAAGAAGCCTGTTTCCTCTCACCATGTTCCAAGAGCCCTCTACCTCAGCATCACTAACTGAAACCAAGCTATCCTCATCTCATGTAACACAGTTGCATGGTATAGCTGGGCTGTAGCACAATCAGCAATTCATTCCTTTTTTTGTTGACAAATAGTATCTTATTAAATGGATATACCACATTTTATTTATCTACTCCTTGTCTGATGAACATCAAGGTTGTTTCAACTTTTGGACTGTGATGAACACTGCTGCCAATATACTTACTTATGTTTTATAGGAACATGTTTTCCAGGGTTTTTGGGGGGAGGTATACCTATAAGTGAAACTCTGGGTCATATAGTAACTACAGCTAGCTATTGTAACTTGCAAACTGTTTTCTAATGTGTTTACAGCATTTCAATACCTTACAAGTAGTGTATGAAGAGTTCAATTATTCTACATCTTCCATAATACTCATCATCACTAGCCATGCTTTGATTACAACTGTATGAGTGGGTGAACTGGCATTGCACTGTTATCAGGTTAGCATTTCCCTAATGATGAATGAGCATCTTTCCAATGCCTTATTGGCCATTTGCATATATTCTCTAAACAAATATTTGCCTGCTTATTAGTTAGAATACAAAGCAACGGATTTGAGTATGGCATTTTCACGTGTGTGTTTAATCACACTTTGTCTTATTCATCATTGCCTCCGCACTCCCACACCCCCTCTTAGTGGTTTCCTTACCCTCCCAGATAGTCACACCTTCTGTTTTTACTGTTGTATGTATTACATTATTGCCACTTTCCCCTTTTTCTCTCTTGAAGAACCTTTCCTCTCTCTCACCTACACACACATGCACACATAAATCCAGAGTCCAAATATAAAATATGTGCATTTGTCTTTCTGAGTCTAATTTTTTTTGAGACAGAGTTTCCCTGTTGTAACTCTAGCTGTCCTGGAACTCACTCTGTAGGCCAGACTGGCCTCAAACTCACAGAGATCTACCTGTTTCTGCCTCCTGAGTGCTGGGATTAAAGGCATGCACTGCCACTGCCTGGCTGAGTCTGATTTATTTTGCTTAACATAATAAACCTCAGTTGTATCCATTTTCTATAAATATCATGATTTCATATTCTATTATGTTTTCTATTATCATTTTCTATTTCTTAATACAAATACATATATATATTTGTGTGGTGTGGCTTTGTTGAAGGAAGTGTGTCACAAGGGATGGGATTTAAGCTTCAGATGCTCAAGCCAGGCCTAGTGTGACACTCTCTTCCTGCTGATCCAGATGTAGAATTCTTGGCTCCCTCTCTAGCGCCATGTCTGCCTGCCTGCTGCCATGCTTCCTGCCATACTGACAGTGGACTAAACCTCTGAACTTTAAGCCAGCCCCAATTAAATGCTTTCCTTCATAAGAGTTGCCATGGTCTTGGTTTCTCTTCACAGAAGTAGATCCCTAACTAAGACTAAATAAATAAATACATACATACATACATACACACACACACACACACACACACATATTCACATACACATATACATACACAAATAACATATATATATATATATGTTTCAGATATATAACTAAGATATATATATATGTGTGTGTGTGTGTGTGCTTGTGTGTATTTCTCTTTATCCATTCATTTGTTAATGGACATCTTGCCTATTTTAAAATTGGGTTATTTATCTTTTCTATTGCTGAGCTGTAAGTGTTCTTTTATATTCTGGAAAGTGATTTCAAACAATAAATCAAATCTTTTCACTCCTTGTAAGCACATCTGACCTGTGGCCAGGCTGCATGTACCCCAGGGTAGCTGTGAATCTAAGCCAGAATATTTTTAGACAACAATTTGAAAACATTGGATATCCCTATGTAGTTCCCCAATTAACTTAGGACAAAACCCCAAACTGCCACCCCAGCTAACAAAAGCCCTGTATGATTAAACCGTCGCTTACTTCTATAGCATCTACTCATACCACCTTCCCCATCAGTCGACACACTCTAAAGAGTGTCTTCATTTTGCTCATTCATATTAGCAGCACTAGTGTCAGTGGTTATGTCTGCATGTTCGCATTCTCTTCACCTAGATGGCTCCTTATCTATCCCCCAGGTCTGAATATAAATAGCAACTTTACAAATTTTCCTGAAAAATTATGAGTAAAGTTCCTTCTCCACAAAGGAACTTTGGAGGATGATAGACATATTCATTATTTTGATTATAGTAAGGGTACCATGGATGTAAATGTACATTTAAAATATGATCTTTGTATGGGTTGAAGATTGAAGCCAGGGGCTTGCTCATGCTATGTCACATATTCATCACCAAACTAGCAATATCTCTAGCCACTGAAATGGCCTTATTTCCTGGTTTATTATAAATATTTACATCTGTCTCACATCACTATACCAGTAGTGCCATGAAAGTAGGAAGACTGTCCCTTGTGTCACTGTTGAATCCTCAGCGTGGCTTACAATTAGGCATTCTATAGATATTTAGAAAAGAAATTCAGAGACAACAGGGTAATTTTCTTTTCTTTCAAATTTACTGGTATGCTTTAGACTTAAGAGAATTTTTTTAGCTGCTAAGACTATCTAAAAATCTCTCTTAGATGTGATAAACCAGCTTGCCTCCATCTAGGGCTTGAAAGCTTATCTTATAGTAAAGACAAACTAGGTTCATTCTTGTTTATGATTAAATTTCTGTTTCCCAAGATTGAGCTATGCCTCACCTATAACCATAATTACAAATGGTTCAGTACTATTGTTCCAGGAAACAGCAACCATGCCTTTGTTTCAGGCTGTTATGATCTTCTTGCAACCATGCCTTTGTTTAAAAAAGTTTGTTATGACCACCTTTCTATGACTACCTTGTTATGGCCACCTTGCAACCATGTCTTTGTTTCAGGAGGTTATGACCAACTTGTTATGCTTATGTTCTGCTTCTGTAACCCTGCCTATTTGCCTGCCAAATTCAACATTTGGAAACCCACTACTCCTGAACTATAAAAACTCTTATCTTCCCCATGTCCAATGGTAGTTTCTTGAATGCCATATTGTAAAGAGACAGTTTATGTACATGAATAAAAAAATGTCTGCTTTAATTAATTTTGCCACGATTTGGGTCAGCGATCTTTCTCCTTGCATCTGTGGGACTAACAGATGATCTCCACTATCATCATCAGAATTATTGTTTATGTTTCATTTAGTCTGTGGCACTACTGTAATATGGTTTACATACTCCCTTATTTGTAGTGGTTAATTTTATAGTTTTATAATTATAATAATTTTTTTAAAGCTGGGTGGTGGTGGCATATGCCTCTAATCCCAGCACTTGGGAGGCAGAGGCAGGCAGATCTCTGTGAGTTCAAGGCTACCGTGGTCTACAGAGTGAGTTCCAGAAGAGAAATTATATAGAGAAATTCTGTCTCGAAATCGCCCCTCCCCCAATAATAATAGTAATGTAGTATAATAATAGTTTAGCATAACAAGTATAATATAGCAATGATAATAAACATAGCATATAGCTATAACAACAGCCATAGAAATACAATAGGAAGTGCCTTGGAGCTTGCTATTTTTCAGATAATATTTTTCAGCAAACAGTTTATCTATGTGATTTCATTTATTACTCTCAATATTTTTTTGTAGGTATTCTTTTATAAATGAGAATTTTAGGTTTAGAGAGGGAATTAACTCCTGGTGAAGGGCAGAGTTATGGCTTATCCTCAATTGCTTTATTTCAAAGGCTCTGCTTTGTTCATCCTGTTTTAATATTTCTTAAATGTTCATTAACAGTGTTATCCAGTTCACTATTACTCAACTAAGGCTTAAGGGAGACATCTGTCTTGAGAATGACACTTCTAAACTTTGAAAAGGGTTAGGAACAAAAGTAGGAGCTGCTTGAGAATAAGTTGGAATATTTAGAAGAGAGAATTTTTTACTTTAACCCAAATTTCATTGGCTTCATTTGATCTCATTTCTGAACTGCTAATGGTTATTCTTTGGAAGCCCCTGGTTTGTACCTAAGGAGCCAGTCCTCATTCTTCCCTGGTCTATAGTGAAGTATGGTAGTAAAGAGAGATTGACCGCAATAGACCTGGGGGATTTCTCTCATGATCTAAGCTCTGGTTTCAGGGGACTACAGGTGGCTCTTTACCTTTGGTGCCAGGTGGCTGCAGGTTATCTCCAGTCAAAGAACACCAGCCAACAGGAAAGATGTCTCGGGAGTCAAAGCGGCACCAGTAGTCAAAGGCGCCTCGCCACCCATCAAAAGTGACAAGCACCTCTGAACCTCGGACTTCTCCAATAGTGGCTGGGCAAATGAAATGAGGGTTCTTTCTGTCTACAGCTTCTAACTTCATTCCCATTTTGAAGAAGTTGTGGGAAGGTGAAGGTGGCTCCTAGATGAGAAACAGAAATATTCAGCCCTGTCTCTAATTTGTGAGGCAGCTACACAGATCAAACTTCAAATAAATTCACTGTCCTCTCTAACCTTTTCTCCTAGTAAATGAACACCTGGTTGGAAGTGTCCCTATGCTTTGCCATTCTCCAGCATTATTTTGAGTTGTTCTTTCTCCTTTCTCTTTCAAATAAATTAATCAGCTTTTCAAATCAGATAGAAAAACCTTATTTGGATCTTGAATGGAACTGCAATGCATTTATAGATTGATTTGGGAAGAAATAACTTTTATTACTGATAACATTAAACCTTATCTATGAACGTGATAGCCTTTTTCCATTTAAAACTTTTTAAATAAAGATTTCTCCTTCATACAAAATTTAAATCTTCTCTTTAAATATACAATGCTTTGAATGTTTTTGTTAACATTTATTTATTGTGTGTGTGTGATGTATGTGCTATGGCACACATGTAGTGAGTTGATTCCTTCTACCACATGAGTCCCAAGGATAATACTCAGGTTGACAGGCTTGGCAACAAGCACCTTTACCACTGAACCATTGCCAGCCCCTCATGCTTTTTTACTAACATTTTTTCTAGGCATACTATTATTCCATTGCTACCATAAATGGCATTTTAAAAGATTTTATTATCAAACTATTCATTTCTATAAAGGAGGAATGAATGATGCTTTAAAAAATGATCAATAAAATGATAGGGATTGATATATAAATCTCTGCCCTTATTTACCAATCACTGAGAGATATACATGGAAATATTTCCTACTGATGTCAGGTTTTCTAGTTTTGTTGTGTACTGTAGAATGAGACCCTCTGAGCAAAACAACATACATCTTCCTCAGAGCAGCTGTGTGTGTTTATAACAAATCACTGGCTAGCAGTTTGCTGATGTTCCCTCAAGGAAGGAGGGCATAGAGGGTCACTGGACCCTCTCTTGAGATTTGTTTGCTCCCTCCTATCCCTCCCAGTCATTTGTATGCAATTCTTTCATAATTGCACAGTCTTAGGGTCCAGCAAAGTACCTAGAGTACAAAGCCTGGGGAAGGTTACCTGGAGAGAGGAGCTCCACCTACCTATGCAGCTATGGGGAAGCCATCATCCATGCTGAATGAAGACTTTCCAGGGAAGCCGCTATGAAGTCACCCACATTCCTGTAAGGAACCCCTCACCCATGGTATGTAAGTATGCCCAACAAGCTCACTGGATTCCTAGGCTGAACTTTGGTTTGTCATTGGGTGATATAAGGAGAGGTTACACATTGCTTACATCTTCCTAGGAAAAGAATTCCCATAACACCATTATCATTTATTTTTCTCCATGTACTCTAAGGCTGTTTTTAAGGAGCACATGTAGTATGATTGGTTTGTTGTCTTGGTGAATTGTACTTTTTACTCATCACCTAGTGACTTCCTTTTTTAAAAATTTATTTACTTATTAGATTTTTTATTCTCTCATATATTGCATTTCAACACCCTCTGCCCCTCCTTTGATTACTCCTAGCTCCCCCCATCTTCCCTATACTTCCTCTAGCCCCCCTGTTCTAGTGACTTCTTTAATGTTTTTTAGTATCAACATCGCTGCCCGACTTAAGTTTACTTTATATCAATTTTGCCTTGATAAAACTTTGCCTGGTACTATGTTTTACGATTTTCACTATTGCTATATACATATTTTTGATATGGGGTTTTACTATGAAGCTATGGCTGGCCTGGAGCTTGGTACATAGACTAAGCTATCCTTGAACACATGGAGATCCACCTGCCTCTGCCTCCCGAGTGCTGGAATTAAAGGCATGTGCCACCATGTCTGGTGGCTACCATCAATATTTTTATGTTATTATGTTTAAGTAGTATCTGTTACAAATGGTATGTTATAATTAAAAACTAAAATTATATATGAATAAACTGATAAGCTTAAGGTCATTTCTCATGATAACTGGGTATCAGAATATGTATTTATTTACTCATTTATTTTTTGAGAGGAGGTCTTGATTTGTTTCCCAAGTTTGACTCAAAGTCCTAGGCTGAGGGAGTCTCCCATCCCAGCCTCCTGAAAACCTGAACTATAAGCAGGTGTCACTAAGCCCATCTGGATTTATTACAGCTGTCTTACTGTCTGTGTTTCTATTTAGTTTGACTTATGATTCTTTTATTTTTTTCAATTAACTAAGTCCCTGCTCCTTTCCTTCACTGACTGAGAAGTTAAACATTCTATTTATAACTGTTTGGTGGACTCCCTTAAGATTTTAACTGTATAGTTGATACACAAATTCTAAAACATCTTTATTAAATTTTCTCACTCTTTCCTCCTTTACTCACTCAGAAGTTATTCTATTTATAATTGTTTTGTGGATTCCCTTAAGAATTTAACTGTATAGATGACATGCAAAGTCTAAACCATTTTTGTTTCTAGTCTCAGACAATGGAAGAACTTGAGATTGTTTTAACTACTCTTGGGTTATATTGGGATAGGTAATTAATTCCCCTGTTGATTTTATTCCCAATTAACCACTTTTGCTATTACAATTAACTATGCAGTAATCTACATGTTAACAAATCCATTTCCTCATCAATTCTTCTTACATCTCATTCTTACTCTGGTTCAGTTGCTTTCTTCCTGAAACATACTCTTACTTGCTCACTCAGTGGTTGTGCTAAGCTCTCCATGCATAAGTTTGTTTGACAGTTTGATTTTTACCCCTATTCTGAAATGACAGTGTAGTTGGATGCTCACTTCAAGGCAGATGATTTAGTACTTTGAAACCTAGTCTGTTGCCTTTGGCTTGAACTGCTGCTGTTGTGGAGAAATGTGCTGTGGCTTATGTAACCCCTCTGAAGGCATCCTGCTGATGACTTGCTCAGATCTTCTGTTTGCTCTTAGTTTTCTACAGTTATAATAATGCCTTATTCTTCTAATGTGTATTTGTTTTGATTATACATGCTGGAAAATTTGCTTTCTTTTCAAACATTACTCCTTTTTAAAAGAAAAACTCTTTCTTACTAGTCTTCCTGGGGTTTCATGATCTCTATGTATGAAGCCCCCTTACATTCTCCTTGGTTTTTCTCCTTATTTCCATTCCTGTTTCTCAGTGTTATAGTCTGAGGGGAAATTCCTTATAAATATTTTGGTGGATGTCTTTTAAGTTACATATGTGCTATTAATCTTTAATTTTAAAGGTTTGAAATTTCTAAGTTTTATTTTTGGATGTTCAGTTTGGTCCTTTTAAAAATGTAACATTTAAAAATGGTGTTTTGAGCCAGTGAGATTGCTCAGTGGTTAAAGGCACATGTTGACAAACCTGATAATTAAGTCTCATTCTCAACCTGAGTTTCATCTCTAGGACTCAAAGAGTGAATGAAGAGAATCTGCTTCTATATGTTGTCCTCTGACCTCCATATATGTATGCCATGGCATGTACCCCTATCCCCACAAAAATAAAATATGTAAAGATAAATTTAAAAAATGTTTTGTATTTCTTCTTCTAGTTCCTCAGGCATTTTCAAATAAATTTCAGCTAAATTCTTTAGCTGATATTCATACTATCTGAAACTATTGGGTTATGTGATGTTTGTTATGTCTGTATCATGTCAGATTGTTTTGAAAGTTTTTGAGGGCTTTCTAAGGCATGACCCAGTGCTCATTTTCAGAAGTCCTTGACTGAACTGTGATATCAAACCATCTAGAGAGCTTTTGGGTTTGCTTCTGCCAGGTAAAGTGTGAAGTCCCTAGAAAACCCAACCACAAGGAAGAAGACTATTTAATCAGAGATGGCTGCACCCCTACCCCTTTCCAGAGTCTCTTCCTTAGACATGTTTTTTACTAAGAGCTAAAAATTTAAGGGAGCTGGCCAGGCTCTAAGATCTACTTTTTTCCTTGCGTGGGTCCATCTTGTATTTTACCATGGGTATATAAAAGCAAGATTTTATAAAAGTAAGATCAGCAGGGTTCCCAAGACAGCTACATATTCAGCACATATGCTTAACACTTGTTTTTCTTACTTTCTAGTAAGCTTCACAAAGCACCAAAAAGAGTATGGTTGGCTCTTCCTCACATACCCACCTCACAGTTTGAGGTATTTCTCACTGAAAGAGGTTTCAAACGGCCTAAAAAATTATATTTGGAAACCAGAATGCTCTTATGATTTAGATTCAACTAGCAGAGCTGGCAAACCTAACTCAGTCATCACTATAGTAATTCTCACCCCACTGGAGAAGCCAACTACCAGCAGACTGACATTCTCTCCTCTATAGACACAGGAAGAATAATCACAAGCTACTCATCCCTGTTCTGTCCCTCATCAACTATGTCATCCTAAGCAAGTTTCTTACTCAGAAGCATGCTTCCTGGGGGTTGTAGAGCTGGCTCAGCAGGTAAGAGCACTGGTTGTTCTTGTGGAGGACCCAGATTTGGCTCCCAACACCTATATGGTGGTTCACGACCATCCGTAAGTCCAGTGTCAGGGAATCTGACACCCTCTTCTGGCCTTCATGGGCACCAGGTATGCATGTGGTGCAAATGCATTAATACCGGCAAAACACTTGTGCACATAACAAACTATAACTAACTAACTAAATGCAATTAAAAAATGTAAAGTATGTTTCCTTAATTATTATGTGAATTAAATAATTCTTAGTACGTATAAGCTAAATGTGAGTATTAAATATGATAACAAATACAAGGCTACAAATATATTATATTAAATATATTATCAATATAATATATTATAGTTAAATAACAGCTTCATCCATTTTTCCTTTTTAGAGCACAGATTACAGAACTCTAAGAATTGCTCCTTTAGGTTTGTATTATATTTCATAATTTCTAATAAATACATCTTAATTTCTTAACAGCCCAGTAAGGCAGACAGATTCACTTTGCAGATAAAATCAACAGATCTTATTAGATTAGCTTGTTATTGGCAGCCAGAACCCACAACCAGGAATCCTGTCTCATTATGAGTCTAATATAGTTCTCTGAAGATAACATCTGCTTCATGGGTTTTTAAATTTTCTAGTGAACTAGTTTCTGAGAAGCATCCTCATGCCATAGAAACAAAAGAGACAGCAGAGGCTCAGTAATTGACAGAAGGCAAGTATTTGATATTAGAAGCTTAGAGATATGATAGTTGAGGGACAGTATACCTTATGGAAAATCTTGATGGGAGCCATCTCTGCTCCATTTAGTGTCTTCAAAAGGAACATGGGCCAAGAGGAGGCATTCAGCCGAAATCCTGCAGTAAACATAACAGAGAACAGGTTAAAAAAATGTTCTCAAAGAGCAAGTCGCTACCAAGTTCTCCCTTTGGAATCTACCTATTCCTGCCACACCTATGCTGTGACAATCACAGAATCATTGGCCCTAGAAAAGGGTTTTAAAAACTGGACAGGAGAAATGGCTCATTAGACAGATAAAGGAAAGGAGGCCCATTGGAGGGAATATAAATTTACTCTAGGTAATGCAGCAAATAAGTAGTACAACAGTGTCTCCAATGTTCTGACTCTAAGACAAATATCACCACAATTCCTCAATACTTTCCTTCATAAATCCAAGACAGATATAAGACAGGGTAAACAGATACTTGGAAGTGATCTAGACAACAGAGGATCTAATAATCTCTTAAGGAAAAAAAAAGTCAATTTATGAGTCTAATACGCAGGTAAATCATTCATACTATTTTTCTGTGGCTCTCTTAAGACTCATACATGCATACAGACTTTCTGACTTCTGTGTCTTAAATAACTATGAGCAATGAATGATGAAACTGAAGATCATTCTACCCTAAATTATTCATTTTCCAAAAATAAGAAGCCTATTCTGAAATGGTTTTAGAACTGTCTCCCAGCCTCAGCCTTATCACAGTAAGTGGCAGTCTGCGCCAATGCTGGAAATATGGAACAAATGACAGAAACTCAATTGAGTGTGAGGCTCTGTGCTAATCACTTTCCATTCCAATGGCCCTGTGCCATTTCACATTCCATAGAATCCTTAAGACAGACTCAATCACAGATACTATCTTCATGTTATAGATGAAGAAGGTGGCAACAGTAAAGTAAACCACTCAAGGTTTCAAAGTGTGCAAATGATACAATCTGAGTAAGCAATCTCAGTCTGAGCCTACACACTCACTACACTGAAATCAATATGCAAGTAAAATGAAAAACAATAGTTAAATTCAGGAGGGGGAAAAAAAGAAAATCAAAGTTAAGAAGGTATTATGCCTCCATATGACTTATGCTTTCCGTCCCAATCTGACTTTGCTAAGTGGACCTTCCTAAGTTACCAACTAACAGCAATAGCAAGGTGGCCATTTTATCACTTCATCTACAACTGCCATCTCTTACTTTTTGCTTGCTTAGCCTCTCTCTCTTCTGAAAAACAAAACAAAATAATACTCTGACTCCACATGATTTGGTGGGGATCTCAATCAGATTGCCCTACCTACTTGATCAAAGGGTAGACAATAATGTCATTTTAGAGCATCGGATTCCTAATTTATGTGAACATGTGGGCCAATTATGTGGCATTAAGTGTATGCTAGAAAAGATCAGAGCTGTAAGAATATGTGTAGATTCAGCATTGCTGTGTGGTAAACATCCTCAAAACCAAAGTAGGCCTGGGACGGAGAGAATTATAGTATTTAAAACAATCCATTCAGACACAATACCAGATGATTTCTTGGCTTTCTTGGCTGTATGATTAAATAATTATTTCCTCCTTTGTTTCTTTCTCTAATTTGGCTTCTGGCTTGAGCTAAGTTTTTGATTGCTACTCTTGTTTTGATTATTTTTTTTTAAATCAAAGTCCTCTAAAAGTGTAGGACTGGTGTGTGTATGTGTGTATGTGTGTGTGTGTGTGTGTAAAAAAGAGAGCACAGAGGCATAATTAGAAAATTCAGTTTTCATGCCCTCAGTTTCTAATGACTAGCCTGTCTGGCCAGGTAATTCAACTCATTTGTAAAGAAAGGGTCACTGAGAGTCTTCCATCTAATTTGGAACTCAAAGAGCTAAAAAATCCTTTCAGTTCTGTGAATCCTTATAACAGTATCAGCACAATAGCCAAGGTGTACTGAATGTATATCCACTTCACATGACATTTCTTACTTAACATTCAAAATAATCATAAGGTAGACACAATTATTTACCCCCAGTTTATAGAAGATGAAATGGAGACAGAGCAGTAGGTTGTCCAAGGTTCCATCAGTATGGTGGGGACAGATTTCCATATGTGATGGCTTAGCTCTAGATCTTTTGGTTCTTTGTTTTATTACCTCCTAGCAAGCATCTTCAGGGATAGAAGGGCAAGACACACATGTCAACAAGGTAATAAATATTAAGAAGTATTATTCCACTGCATCCAAGGTGATATGGATCTCTTTCCCCATCCAAATTCAGGAGAATAGGTAATTTAATTACCTATTCTGAGTTTTTAACTATTTGTTTACCAAGATCTGACTTTTACATTGAAAAGAAGCTTGGAAGTGAACTACTCAAAGATTTTATATTGCAGAAGACAAAACTAAAGTTCAGAGAAGGCAAGAAACTTCAGAGCCACTCAAGCTGCTCTTGTAGTCTGGCTGGAATCTTAGGGCTTATTTTAATGTGTGTTTATGTGTGTGTGTGTGTAGGTGCATGTGAACATGATGGCTTAATGTGCATATGAAGGTCACAATCACTTTTCCACTTTATTTTTTTGACTCAGGAACTCTAGCTGAATCTGGAGCTCACTAACTGGCCATCCTGGCTGTCCAGGAAGCTCCATGGATCCCCCTGTCTCATTTATCTCCTTATTCCATTAGGCTATCTACAAAAGGTAATGCTTACTATACATACACATATGTCAGGCACCCACTGAACTACTAAGCACCTTAAATGAGTTATCTCCTTTAATTCCAGACAAAGGTCTGAATTAGATACCAAAAAAGTGGCACTGTTTCTGGAGCCAGATGGCCTAGTTGAAGTTCAGATTGCTGTTTCCCAGGTGTACAACATTTGGCAAATTAAAAAAAAAAAAGCATCATTAAGCTTCAGTTTTCCTAACAAAGTGGGATAAAGATAGAAATTACTTTAATGGGTTGTTCTGTGTATTAACGTATGAAAAGGACATAAAACAGTGTTTAGCTAGTAAATAAATTATGACTATTATTTTTATTACTAAAGATAAAGACTGAGGCTTAGACAAATTGGGTAAAATATCCAAGCCCCAGCCCTTCTGTCTCCGGAGTCTCCATTACTACCCATCACATTAATATCTTAAATGATTTTATCACATAATCCTACCAAATGATCTCGCTTAGGGTTATTAGGATTGTGATAAAACGCCATGACTCAATGGACTGAGGTGGTACATGCCTTTAATCCCAGTGCTCAGGAGGCAGACAGATCTTTGTGAGTTCAAGGCCAGCCTGGTTCTACAGAGTGAATCTCAGGACAGCCACGGTTGTTACACAGAGAAACAAAACCAAAAAAAAAAACCAAACCAAACCAAGACAAAATGAACAAAAAAATCTAAAAGTAATTTGAGGAGGAAAAGATTTATTCTAGCTTACAACTCTTAAGTCACAGTCTATCATCAAATGAAGTTAGGCAGGAAGTTGAGGCAAAAACCTAGAGGCAGGAACTGAAGCAGAGGCCAGGAAGGAGTACTGCAGGAGTTCTGGCCTGCACCCCCTGGCTTGCTCAGATTGCTTGCTTATAAACACTTGCCCAAAAGTGGCACCACCCACAGTGAGATGGGCTCTACCTTATCAATAAAAAATCAAGAAAAGGTACAACAGGTTTGCCCATAGGCCAGTCTGGTGGGGGCATTTCTCAATTGATGTTCTCTTCCCAAATGGCTCCAGCCTGTGTCAAGTTGACATGAAAACTAGCCAGCACACTAAATGCATCTTGGTAAGAAGAGCTGGGGCTTACAAAGTTGTGCAAGAGGGAAGAGAAGTGAGATAAAAACAATTTGAGATTCTCAAGTTAAACAATGACTGGGGTGCTTCAAGAAAAAGGACCCTTAGCCTCTAAATGTGGAAGTACCTCAGTCACCAGTTTTCTTCTTCTTGGTCCCCATACTTTTCCTGTCAAGTGCTGACTGCCAATATGTGTTTCTAGCCCAGATCTCTGCTCTGAGTTTCCACATTCATATATCTAATTGCCTTCTTCAGTAACTTCTGGATGCATAAAAGAGCTCACAATGAGTCAATCTAATATAGCACTCAATGCTCAATGTTTCTATCTCCTCTGCATCACTATATCCAAAGCTCAGGGAACATTTTGGAAGAGGAGGTAGAAAGAAAAGAAGGAAGTAAGGGAAGAGGGAAGGATAGGAAGGAGGGAGGGAGGGAGGAAGGAAGAAAATATAAGAAAAAGAAAGAGCCAGAGGAAGGGGCAGTGTTGTGGAACGCTGTCTTCCGAGCAGAGCATAAACACTATACTCAGGATCTTAGCTGTGACTACTTACATAATACCTGCAAAGATTGGGCCTATCAATATCCTGTCATGGAATGAGAAGAGGTTCATGAGGGTGAACCCCTCTTCGAAGATCTATAAGCAGCTAATGGTTGCTGGTGGAGGGAAAAACATTTTCCTTTTGTGGTGTAGCTGAAGGACCTAAACTCTATTTTTGTGTACGTGCAAGGTCCCTTGTCCCAGGCACGGTTCAGGCCTTCAGGCCTGCAGTGTATGTGCTCAAGCCCCTGACCTGGGCCTGACCCTGAAAATTCATAAATTCTAAGAGAAAGCCATAAAAGTTTCCCCATCCGAAGGGCAACCAATCAGAGATGAGGGCAACCAAAGTGTAGCCACAGGAATTCAGGAAGGCCTTATCTCAAGGCTGGACATTTATGCCGGATACCACTACATGACAGGAGGTACGTGAGTGTCTTATCTTGAAATTAGCCAATACCAAATCGACCCATGTAACTGTCTCACTGACCACCAATCATGTTTCCTATTACCTCGCCCATGTTGAAATTCTCCTTACAACCTATAAAAAGACCAGTAAACCTTTGTTTAGGGTTGGCCATTTTACTTGGTACCTGACCTCAGCATGATGGCTTGCTCTGCAGAATAAAGTCCCCTTGCTTTTTGCATATGATTTTGAACTTCTGGTGTCTTTGAGGACCTCACAATCTGCGTGTAACATAGCCATTGGCAAGGTACCTATCCTCCTATAAATAATCCCTTACCTGTGCTTCTGTAAATACCAAATGAAACCGTTTGTGTCACCAATAAATAAATTAAGGACAGTAAAATAAAAGGGAGACTAGTTGAGAGGGAAAAGAGGATCAGTAGGAATGAGAGGGGGAAAATACATTACATGCATGTATGAAATTGTCATAATGAAATCCATTTATTATGTATAATTGATACATTCTAATAAAACAAAAATAAAGGACAATAAACCTTAATGTATGTGTTTTCTTCAACTAGAATAAGATTGATAGGCATTTTACTGAAGAAAAAACTCCACTTGTTAAAAGGGTATTAGATTAGAGATTAATGGATGGTTCATCATGCTATTCTATTTAATTGTCACAAAAGCCACACATAGAAGAGCTTATTAATGATGTTCCAGGTGAATCAATTGAAACTTAAAATTAAAATAAAGGTAAAGCAAATTAGCCTTGGCCACACAATCCTAAGTTACCTGGCACAGCCTGCAAGAGCTCTGTGCTCGCTTGGCTGAGACTGTTTTAAAACCTTCAAGAAGCCATTCTAAAGAGTTTCTAGGTATTTCTGGGGTTGTGGGGGTGACTGGATAAGCTAGAGTCCAGCTGTTCAGTGAACTCACAAGTTGTGGATTTAAATACAGATCAACAGAGCTCTACTCTAATCATAATTTGCACCCTCTGGTGGCACACAGTAGAACATTCACTGCAGGTAACAGGTGGATCCACCCAAACTCTACCATTTCCATTGTCTTTTGTAACACGTTTTGGGGGTTATTAGAAGCTATGGCTATCAATATGATTCCATGGCTCCTAGCTTAGGCTCTCCTCCCTGAAGAGCCGGGCATGTGCAAGCTCCTTGTAGCACTCTTATCTTTTCTAATGCTGGATTCCTACAGAGGGTGGCGGTCAGTAGCACCAGGCATCGTCTCAGTAACCATCATCACATAGGGCAGATTCACAGCAGCAGACCTCCAGAGACGCTTCTTGAACACCCTTCACAGAACTATAAGGGACAAATTCCTAGAAAGTTCCAAAGAGCACCATGTGATTTCTGCTGGCCAACAAGCTGCAGCTGTACTCTTTCTAACACAGTCTAAACTTCAGCCTTGAGAGTACAAAGGAGGCTCTTTCTGAAGTACTGCATCTCAGCCTTAAGAGGTGGGCTTCCCTTCATGGTTGCTGTTTATATATACTTAAGAAAATGCCTCATCACTCCAAATCTCGAATATAGTTAGCAATGATATTAAACTTTCTGTGCTCAAATTAATATGCTGTTTCATCACTGGACTTGGAGTGAGATGGTGCATGGGAATATATAATTCCACCCTTGTCTTAACCTGTAGTAGAATATTTGAACCTGTCTCTAGATATTGTAAAGTTGTATGCTCTGTCTGTATAGTGAGGCTTCTGTAACTATCTATAGGAGACTTGCCTTTTTAGAGCTGTGTGGGGTAAAGGCGCTTCTTAAGGATTTTGCAACCTGCTTCTCTCTACACCTGTTCACTGTTCCCAGCTAAAAACAATGGATGTAGTCCTCTAAAATCTTCATGCTAAAGGCATTTGTTTACGATATTACAAATGAAAAGTCCTTATCACCTTTGCAGCCAGCCTTCTGCTGCTGAAATGCAGGGATTACCTTGGATTCTTCAGTTTTTGACTTCAGCCTTTGGGCACCAAGTCAGCTGGCAGAGGTTGTGGGGTGTGAGGTTCTACTCATTAATGTAAATAGGGCCGTTGTGAGTAAGATGGAGCCTTCAATTAACAAATTGCCTGGAAGTCACATGTTCTGGGTCAGTCCATCAGACGCAAGGCCCTTTGCTTAGGCCATTCAGACTTGCATCTCGGAGAACTGTCTTTGTTCTTTATTGAAACCTGCCTGAGATATTGATATTTCCATCTACATTAACCTATATGTCTTAGCTATTCCTTGACTGCACAAAACTCTTTCATTCCTCACACAGGGCTTAGCATCACAGCATTTCCTGAGTTCTTGCATTCTGAACACAGTTCCAGTATAATCTGAGTATCTGAGGAAAAGTTTGACTAGATGTACGTCCTTACTCCCATCTTCATGAATTTCTTGAAAATGTTGTCCACTCTGTACTCTGCTATTGTGAAATCTAATAGAAATTTGACCTTCAAAGCTTTGTAAAAGACTTGATTTTTTTCTTTTTCTTTTAGAATAGTTTTACTAGAATAATGTTTCAGAGTTGACCAATATAAATGGAAATGGGGAGTGTAAAATGGGCCCCTTAAACATAGTCTCGTGTCTTTCTTCTTTACTTAAAAAAAGTTAATTTTGTTCTTTTTGTCAAACAAACACACATGCACAGGGTAGATCTTTGTGGACCATATTCTATTTTCAGTACTTCCTGACAGATTTTGTCTTTTTTAGTATATCTTCTTCTCTTGGATATTTTTATTCTCTCCATTCCATATATTCTTATTTGACCATATTGTCTCACTGGCCATCTTGGACTGAATTTTTAATTGAGATGATTTTGATTCTCCAAAATTTTTTGGGTTTGGAGAATTCCATTTCACATCTCCTTGGCTATGGCACATTGCTAGCAAGATCTCCACCATGTATGAGTCAAGGTATTTAGTAGCATATACACAAATCCACTAGGTCTCAGCTCTCCTACTATGAGTGGGTCTATTTGTTCCAGGCTGTGTTAGATCTCTGGTGCTCTCTTCCTTTTTATATAGTTTCTGCCTGTGTAGATTGTTTATTCTGGAATGCATCTGATACTGGCTCTGCTGGCATCAGAGCTTCATATTCTCACTAACGTGTAGTTGAAATTTGTGGTCTTAAGTCAAAATTATATTTAAGTATGCGTTATAAATGATTTGGGGTTTTTTGATCTATAGGTTTATAGAAAAATTTTAAATGATTTAATTTAGATAGTCATTATCACTGAGAAGTTTATCATTTTAATTATCTCTGAAGATGCTTCTATTCTATTGTTTTGACACATGGCCTCATGAATCCCATGCTGGCCTTGAACTCACTATGTAGAAAACAATGACTCTGAACTTCTGATCCTCTTACCTCCATCTACTGAGTGCTGGGATTATAAGCATGAACCACCACACCCATTTTATTCAATGCTTGGGGTTGAACCCAAAGTTTTCAGTCTCACAGATGCTAGGTAATCTCTCTACCAACTGAGCTACATTCTCAGTACATTTCTTTTTCTTTACTGTGCTGGGAATTGCACCTAGGGCTCCATATACGCTAGGTAAGTGTGAAGTTGCCTATCAGAGTTATATTCTTAGTTCATACAATAGTTTCCTTTTGTTATTGCTGGTTGTGTTTATTTTTATTTTTGTTGTTGTTTTGAAGTGCTGGAGATTAAACCCAGAGATTCATGCATGCGAAACAAGCATTCTACCAACTGAGCTAGATAACCTTAGCAAGATGCTTCTGGAGTGCTATTCAAAAGTAGCACAATAATATAACACTGTGAAACTGAAAGTAGCAGTAAAAATAGTTCTATTTCACTGTGAAGTCATGTTAGGACATATCAGTAAATGAAAAAGACAAAGCTAAGACAAGTATGCAAACAAAGTATGCTATCTTTCATAGGAATACATGTATATTACATATGTAAATATATATATATATACACATATACACATACATACACATATTCTCAATACTCTTAATTCTCTGATATAGTTATTAATAATTAAGCTTCTGACATAAATATACACACATTAATATGTAACAGTTGTGTTTGTGTGTGTGTGTATACACATATATTTATTTAAATGTTTTGTTTGCTTTTATATTTTCAGTGTCAGGTACTAAATCCAGGATCTTGTGTATGCTAGGCAAGTATTCTATCGCTGAACTGTATCTCAAGTCTGTGGCTATATTTTTTTAATGAAAAATAAACAAAGGAAAGTGGGTACCTATTCAAAAAGGAAAAACTACACTGAAAGGAATTTTTATGAATGTACTTTGTTTCATAAACTTTACTTTAAAATGTATATATTTATATATTTGTAAATCCAATTAATTAAAAAGCAATTCCCCACATAAAAATAAATAAGCCTTAATTCTTAAGTTAGTGGCAAAGTCACTCAGAAAGAAATTAATCCAAATAATCTTACTGTCTGCATTTGCTTTGAAAGTTAAGAAAAATGCTAATAACTAAAACAGTATCCATAATTACTAAAGTGTTAGTTGGCTAAGAGTCCAAGCTTATTGCATGTGTACTGTGGAATAAAGCATGCAAATTACTTTGTTTATACTAAGGTAGAAAGACGATACAGATAGAAGATGACAGAGACAAAGTAGACAAACATTCCACTGTCCTGAATTTAGGCAGGGTATGTCAATATGAACCAATGTCATCTAAAAAGGAAAAAAAAAAAAAAGGTAGATTCTACCTTTATATACCAGAAAGTTCTAAGAAAATTATCTTTTTAACCAAAATTTGGGCATTCTAGTGCTCAGATATTGGTCTCTAAATACCGTTTCTCACTAAAAGGGCTGCTATCAGTTACTATTATCATCATTTTAATACAAATGACTGAAAAACATGACTTCAGGGGAGATTATTTTAGAGTGGAGTTCATGATTTAAGAGGGCATAGTCTGCAGTGGTGAGGAAGGAATGGCAGGTGGAGAGGCTCATGATTAGGGCAATGGGAGGATGAGGCAGTGGGTTATGTCCATTGGTGTTCAGGTGGCAGAGAGCTTGGGCTGAAATTGGGACTGGGATAACAACCATAGGTCTGTCTCTCCTACCCCAGTGACCAACTAGGCCAAACACCTGAAGGTTCCAGAAACTCCTAAAATAGTATCACCAGCTGGCACGCCAAATATAAGTTTCAGGGCTCTTTGTGAGAAAGTAGCCCTGGTGGCTGCTAGAGAGATAACTCAGTGGCTAAGAGCATTTACTATTCTTGTGGAAGACCTAAGTTCTGTTTCCAGCACCCACATGGGGGCTCACAACCACCTGTAACTCCAGTGCCTGGGAATCTACATACTTTTCTGGCCTCTGCAGGTACTATACACACATAGCATGTGTTGGTGCATGTGTGTGTGCATGCGCATGCACACACACACATACACACACACACACACAGGAAAAACATTCAGAGATAAAATAAATTTTAAAGATATGAGTGTCTTCTAGTCCATTTCCCAACAGAGTACTTGCTCCTCTCTGAAACCGTGTGGGCACAGCCTTAACTGTCTTCATTCTTACTGACATCCTGTCTATCACATTGCCACAGAATTGCCTATTAAGCTTTGCTTATAGCATGTTAGAGCCTCCTAAGCTTTCAGTTCCAAAATCTTCCTGAACTTGGCTTGAAATATTTTTTATTTGACACATTAAGAAAACCTGCTGAGCCCGGATCTAGCCCATGAGCAATAATGTCTGCTAGGTTATAAAGCAAGGAATAACCAGCAGACCATCATCTGTGAGGTATGCGTGTATGAAAAAAATTGAACTTGAATCTGATCAAATCTCTAGGTCTAGCTACCAATTCCTAGGAAGTAGGAATGGACAACATTAAACAATACTAGTTGGTAGAATCATCAAAATATAATTATAGGAAATTTTAAAGACTTGGGGTTTGCAACAAGTAAGCTTCAAGGGAACAATAGGAGGGAAGGAAATCCCATAGACTTAAGAGGCTCAGCATACATACCAGCCAACTTTATTCAAGAAAATTCAAGATGAGAGAGGAAAGAGAAGGAGAGGGAGAGATGAAGAGGGAGAAATGTAGAAGAGTAGGGAGGAGAGAAAGGGAAGGACAGGAGAGAAAGAAAAAGATGAGGAGGAAGAAAAGAAGTAAGGAGGTAAGAGGAGAGGGGAGAAAAGGAAGGCAGGAGAGGAGATGAAGGGAGAGGAGAAAGACAAGGGAGGGAAGAAATAGGTAAAGAGGTGTGACAATGGAAAATTTTAAAACCAAATATTTACTAGTATTAAGAAATAACAAAGTATTCATATGTGATAATGGTGGTATGGTTATGCTTTAAAAGTATCCTTGCCTCTGAGAAAGATATACTATTTCATGATAAAGTGGTACTATATTTGGACTTTAAGGCAGAAACAATCAAGTACAGATAAAATTGAATACACACTGATAATCATAACAATAGAGGATTTACTTTTGCACATTTGAAATTTTGCCACATATTTTTTCATATGGAAGAAAATGTTAAGCTCTTTCAAATGATATATATTCCCTAAGCTCAACTTACAGCTTCCTGAAGAGAACACAGCCTTAAATCTAACTTATCACTCTCTTTATCTCATGAAGACTCTGTAATCAATAAATAGTAACTGTCAATAACTGATGAGATAGCCTGATTTTATCAGGTATTGAGGACAAAAAAAAAAGATGACTAAAGGGAAGTGTGATTATTAGTTTAACTAAAAGAAAAGATTTCTTTAATAATGGGTTTTTAAAAATTCCAAGGAGCAAGTAAGAACAGGGCGAGAAGAACAGGAAAAGAGGACAAAAAGACTCTTTAACAAATATCCTTTCTCCCAGGTGAATTTTCTCTCATCTTCACTGGGTTTGGCATGAGTTTTATGGTGTGTGTTTGTTTGTGTTTAGTTACATGTTTTTAAAAGTAGATTAAATGGAACAATCACCTTCCAATTTTCTCTTTCAGGATAAATGAGCACTGACACAAATAGGAAAGAGTATAGTTTCTTGTTAAGTTAAAAAAGGGTGTGTGAAGACTAGACACCCTACACTAATGTAAAGACGAATCACTTTACTTTAGGTGGGCCTTTTAAGGGAACTGCTCTACGAAAAAGAAAGGGCAGGCATGAATTCTTTGGCTTTCCCATAATAGAACGTATAATTTTGGGGACCTAATTGACTTGTCAGGGAAAACAAGGGTCTAGTTACTCACCTAGAGGGGGCTGCAGCATACCACCATTCTTTTCACAGTTTCCAATTGGTTGGATTTCGGAGGAGTCAACCAGTCTCCAGAAATCATTCTTATTGTCACTGCCATCAAGGCGCAGACGGAGTCGGGCCCCTGTCAGTCCAACTACTGTGGCAATACAAGTAGATGTTGTATTCCTGGGGTCCTGTGCTTCCAATTTCATGCTGATCTTGAACTCATTGCTTGGAGGTGTGTAGGACTGAGGAGAACAAGCCAAGGAAATTAGGCAGACTAAGTATAAACTGCATTTCATAGGAATGTTAGAGATGGAACTTGTAATGTATGCATTGGATTTAAATTGGTTATAGATGGACAACCAGTCTGGCTTATTCCTTAACATTTAGGAAAGGTTTTGTACAAATGAAGCATTAGAAAGTAAGATGAAGGAAAAAGTTACTTTCTTCTGAAGTATCAAATATTGATTCATACCAGTACAAGAAAGGGTAGGAGTATCTGATGATGTCTGTTGTTTATTTGCTTTTTTTACGTCTACCATACAGACTACTAAGAGTAGACTTTTTTCTTATTTAATATTAACTAATAATCAACATAATTGACATAAAGTAAACTGCACACTTTGGTAAATCTTGACATATGACATCACATGTTCTCTACCTATCTCTGAAAGCACAATTATGATCAAAATAATGAACACAGCCATCATCTTCAAGTTCTCACATGCTTCTTTGTAATGTCCTTCTATGGTCCCTCCCCTTCTAATCTTGGATGGAATTATGAAGGAGTACTGATTTTATTATGTAGTTTTTCCAGTCAGTATAATTATTCTGATATTCTTAGTATTGTTGACTATATCAGTACAAGTGGAGCATACCTAATCTGAAATTATGAAATTCAAAATGAGAAGCATTGTCACTGACATGCTGGTACAAGAAGAAAATTCCTTATTTTGGCATTATATGATATGTTGAAGTCAAAACACATACCATTAAAAAATTGTATAATTACCTTCAGACCATGGGCATAAGGCATGTAAGAAACAATAATAAATTGCATGCTTAGATGGGTCATATCCATAAGATACTTTTTTATATATGAAAATATTCCAAAATATGAAATCTAAAACACTTCTGATTTCAAAAGTTTAATATCCCTGCATCTGATATGTATTTTATTTTTTTTACTGAGTTGTAGACCATTTGGTTTAGTTCTAGCTTTGGCTTTTATAAACATGTGGCCATGTTCATACATAAACAAATCTGTGTGTAGAAATATACAATAGCCCATTAGTATCTATGAGGGATTAATTCCAGGATGCCACATAATACTCATGTTCAAACCCCATATATACAATGGTGCAGTGTTTGTATGTAGTCTATGAACGTCCTCCACACACCTTTTTTGATTTGTGTTTCTTGATTCAGTCTCACTTCTCAGTCCAGACTGTTCTGGAACTCATTCATGATTCTCTTAAGAGCTGGGATTACAGCACATGCTACTATGCTAGGCTCTCGGCATCTCTACTCTACTTTTAATAGCTACTGTAAATGATATGTACATATCTGTTAGGTAACAAGAAAAATACCCTCTGTATATGTTAGTATAGAACCCCTTTAACCCCACCCTGCCCCTTTTTGAGATAAGTGTTTCTCTTAAGTATAATCCAGCTGCACCTGGATCTCACTATATGCTCAGACAGGCCTCTAATAACTGTGGTTCTGCTGCCTCAGACTCCAAGTGCTGGGATTATAGATATGTACCACCATATCTGGCTTTTCTCAAATATTTTCGATCTGCTGTTCACTAAATCTACAGACACAGAACCCACAGATGGAGGGCCACTTTCTTTTCTGTTGCATAAGCTTCTAACAGTAAAATGGCTAGATGATGTAGATAGGTTATGTGTAACCCATACACCAAAAGCTTTACAGTATATAACCCAATACTTTTTAGCATATTCATACTTGTACAAACACCATATCTATTTTACGGGATTTTCATCATCATCCTAAAAGAAACCCTATCATTGTTAGGAGTTACTTTCCATTTCCCTCTCTGCAGAGCCTCAGAAACTATTAATTAACCTTGTATGGACACACTCCATCTTGCTTACTTATCATTGATGGATATTTAGATTGTTTCCTCTTTGGATATTACATATGGCTAATGTTAAGAAAGTTAATTGCACCTTTCCCTTGGGAAGTCCACACTCACACTTAGGTATGTCTCATACATAAGTCTAGATAAAACTACATTTAATAATAAAAATACACAACTGTTTCATAATGCTTAATTCTGAAATTCTTTTCTGCATCAAAGCCAGGAATCCCAGTTTGTCTTGAGTCAAGGTCCTTAAGAAGTTAGAACTCCTCGAGCTGATGAGAGTAACAGTGTGGAGCTATACCTTTGTTCCCTCGCCAGTGGCAGAATTTTATCATCTGCAAAGAGAGATAATTTGACTTTTCTTTCTCTTGCCTAACTGCTCTGGTTAAAATTTCTAGTACTATAAATAAGAGCTGCAATAATACAAAATTTCAAGACATACTAAGAGCCATATTAACCACAACAGCAGGATATTTTCTGATTCTTACCTGAGAGAAAATGTTTTCAGTTTTCCTCATTCTGTCGGATGCTGTCTAAATGTCTGTCATATACAGGTTTTATTATGTTCAGGTACAATCCTATACCTAATATGTTCAGGACTTTTATCATGAAGAACACTGGATGTTATCACTGCTGTTTCTTCATCTATTGAGATGATCATATGACTTTTTTTTATAATTCGTTCCATTTATGTAATATATTATGTATATATTATGAAATATGTATTTGATTTGCATATTCTAACCAATTATTGCATTTCTGGAATGAAACCAATTTGAACATGGTATATTATCTGACAAGCTCTTGGTTTTTAATTTGCAAGTATTTCCTTGAGGATATTTGCATTTTTGTCCATAAGGGTTATTGCTCTATGGTTTCCTTTGGTAACAGGTATTTCAGGCTGAACAGAATACACTTGGAAGGATCCCATCCATTTCAGTTATTTTCTAATTTTTAAAGACCAGCATACAGGTGCTAGATAACATTAAACATTTTCAAAAAATGCTTTTGCTGTTCTGCTCATCTCACCCTTGTTCCCTTGTTGTAGCTACCCCAAACTCCCACATACAAAGATTCTTGATTCTTGTCATCTTTCATGGTTTGAGAAGCATTAGGGCTAGTTCTTTAAAAGTTTGGATAAATTCAGAAGCTTGGGATGTGTTTCCCTTGGTAGAGTGCTTGCCTATTGTGTACAAAGTCCTGGGATTCAACTCTCAATACTGAATAAACTGGGGTGTGGCTGCAGGAGGACTAGAAGTTCAAAGTCATATACATGGTGTTTGAGGCCATCCCGGAATATATAAGATGATCCCCACCTCAAAAAAAAAAAAAAAAAAAAAAGAAGTAGAAGTAGAAATAAAGAGACAGAAAGACTATGGGGAAAAAAATTGCATCAAATTCAGCAATGTAACAATCTGGTTCCAAGCTTTTATTTACTGAGACTTTTTATTATTGATTCACTCTTTCAATCTTATTATTATCTACATTTTTGGGTGTATACAAGCATAGCTGTGGTGCATAAGTATAAGCATACATCCATGCAGATGCCAGAAGAGGCCAGTGGGCATCATGTTTTATCATTCTCCACCTTATTGTCTTGAGACAGAATCTCTCACTGAACCTGGAGGTAGTCTGGCAGCCAGCAAGCCAGAGAGATCCACAGTGTAGGGGTTATAGGCACACATGACCATGCATGGCTTTTCATGTGAGTACTCAGGTCACCACAGAAGTGCTATTATTCACTGGATCAGCTTTCTAGTCCCCAGTCTATTTTTTTATATATTCTTGTTTCAACTTTGGTAGGTTATACAGGTCTTGAAATCTTTCTAATATACTAGATTTTCTAATTTGTTACTATACAGTTTTAAAAAATAATTTCTAGAGCCTTTGAACTTTTGTAATCAAAGTTGTAATGTTTCCACTTTCATCTGGAATTTTACCTGGACCCTCTCTCCCTTTAGTTAAGGCTTGTTAATTTTGTCTGTCTTTTCAGTGAACTATTTTATTTATCCTTGTGCTCTTCATTTAGCCTCTATTTCATTTGTTTCTCTTCTGATTCTTCTGCAAATTTTGGGTATGGTTTGTTCTTGCTTTTCTAAGACCCTGAGATCAATTATTAAGCTTTTGTTTCAAATCTTTCTACATTTGGTATAGATATTCATTTCTACAAATGTCCCTCTTATGACTGTTTGTTTTCTCTCTCAGGTTTTTTGATGTTGTGTTTCAATTTTAGTTTGGTATTAGGAATTTTTGATTTCCCTTCTGCTTTCTCCAAAACTCATTATCTGGTGTGTGTGTGTGTGTGTGTGTGTGTGTGTGTGTCTACTCTTCTAGTAGAATTTATGTTCTTATAATTTATACATATGAAGTCATGATGATAGCTATCTTTCTTTCACTGGTAGGTGTAGGAACCCCTTAAAGCATCTTTTGTAAGGCTGGTCTGGTTAAGAATTCCCTTAAATTTTTACTTATCTTGGAAGGTCTTTATTTCTCATTAAATTCTGAAGGACAACCTTCTTGGGTTATAGTAATATGGATTGAAATACATTGATCTAAAATATATCATTCCATCCCTTCCTAGCTTAACAGTTTCTAATGAGAAATCTGCTACTAGTTTAAGGGGAGCCAGCTGACCATGGACCAAAAAATAAGAAACAACAACCCCAAATAAGTCTTTCTTCCCTTAAATAGTTTCTCTCAGGGATTATTATTTATTTAACTTTCTGTGTTTTTATTAATGTATATTAATATACATAATGTGTTTCATTATGATACTTCGTTTATGCATATAAAGTATTTTGGTCATATTCACCCCACTGCCCTCTTTTGCCTCCTCCTTTCTCAGATTTTAGTTAGTGATAAAAGTCTGACTAACATATTCTTCCTATGGCAAATACCTAACAGTAGTTTTAATAGAACCGTAGGTATTTTGGATTTTGACACAATATATATTACTAAAGTATCTTCTAGAAAGAGTATGTCAATTTCTTTTTACTATCAAAAGTATATGCCAAGTAATGATGGTGCACACCTTTAAACCCAGCACTTAGGAGGCAGAATAGATAAATAGATAAAACTTAAAGTGAAACATTGATAATGAAATAACTGAGGACTAAAGGAAGAATGATATAAAAAACTGTGGCATCCCACCTGCGCATTGTCTGGAACACTTATTTCTAGGTGGGAAGCTTCAAATGATTCCCAAAAATGTCCCCCAGTTAAGACTGGGTTCAGCATTCTTAAAGAAAGGCAAGATTGTGACAAAGGTATTCAACACAGGAAAAGGAACACTGCTCCACATTCAAAAACCTACAATTCTCTTTCCTATTTCACTAATTAACAGCTATAGAAAAAAAAAATGGTCAGTAACAGAATGACCTTAGAGGAAAAGTGTCACTTGGAATGAAGTTGGGGAGATGTCTGATGCTAAGGCTTAGTGACCAACTTTTACTTGAGTTCCTCTCATACCAGTTTATTTTGGGGTCCTCAGGTAAGAAGTAAAGGGCTCCTACCTCATGTTCTGATTACTTAAGCACCAGAAAACACTGTCTCCCACCTACTAACCATGTTGAAAATCAATTACCTGCTTGAAGCAATGGACAGGAGCTGGGACTGAACATGTTTCTTTTAGGTATTTGTCCCAGGTAAAATGACCTGTAAAGGAAATAGAAATCTCTATCACTGTCAACTTCCTAAAAAAATACTTTAAGGACGTACTCCACACTAAACATCAAGCCATTACTGGGCTTGTTTAAGCCATTTTTTTTCTACTTGATCTTAATAATCTTAGAGGGAAGAACCCAAGTACTCTGGGTGAAACTTTTAAAGTTAATGTCTTAAATTCAGTCTTAAGACGACTTATGCTGTTCTTCATGTTAGTCCCTAAACTGACTGAAAAGTCCAGAATATGGTGTACTAGTATCTCAAAAAAGTATCAAGAAGCCCATGGAAAGCAGAAAGCAGTGGGGAATTGTTCATTGTTCTCTTTGAACAATCTGACTCTGGGAGAGGCCCTATCTTGCTGTCAGGTAACATGATTCAGCACCCAATATGGTTCGAGCCCACACCTCAGCTTAGGAGTATAAATCAAAGATTATCTAGAGACATGGGCAAGAAGATTTTGGGGCAGGGAAGGTAAAATGAGTGAGATAAATATATTCGAGTCCTCAACTTTTAAAGTGACACTCCAGGTACAAAAGCTGTACAAAATGTATGGAGTGGTGAGTATGAGACAATCTAGACTACATCAGAGCTTGGGAAGCAATTCTGATGACAATAAGGAAGGGCTGTGGGTTGTCTACAGAATCTGTTAGTCTCTTGATGGTGCTTCAGAATATCTCAAAGTATGAAGAACAATGAACTAGAGAAGCAATCTTTAAGGTGACACTATCCTGGGGCCAGGACAACATGGAAAGGCATAAACTGTTATATACATATATCACTGAGCCACAAAAGATTACCAACTTCTTTATTTCAAAGTTAAAGCAATTTACAGTTTTTTCTAATACCCACCTAGAGGCGACCCCATGATGGAGCAGGGAAGGTCCCAGAGACTCTCACAAGCTAAAACACTGTAGCAAACCAGCATTTCTTGACGTTTCCTCTATAGTGGAGCAGGACGGGGCCGCTCTGGGCCATGCAAAAAGCACTAGCTGCTGGGAATAAAAATGAGTCAGTGAATAATGATATCTAAGTCACTATAAAGATGATGCAAAGACTTTATACTCTACTGACTTTATAGCTACTGTTTTAAAATTGCTCCCTTTCCCACCATCCTTAACTAAGCAAATACGTTTGGCCAGAAATCCCAATCGGTTCTGAAATATATCACAAGCCAGTCAATAATTAAATAACATGACCACACAGTCCATAAAATAAATGAGAGGGTTATTTCCTGGAGTAAAAATTTTAAGACGTTATCAAACTTTAAATAATTTAAAGAATTTGCTTGCTATTAGTTGGAAAGGTCTTAAATTGAGGACTGGATAAATGGTATCATTATTTGATATTAGAAAGAAAAAAAATATTGCAAATGGATTTCACTGAACCAAGACTGAGACCCTTAAGCTCTCTACCATTGAGAGCAGCAAGTCCAGTTCAACTTTTCTGTGCTGATAGATATAAACTGTGTAATTGTGCTAGCAAATAAGACAGCCATAGCTACACATAACTTTGAACATTTTTAATGTGACTAGTGTAAGCAACAAAATTTTAAATTTTGTTTAACTTCAAATAATTTTAAAATGTACATACATATGATTCATAGCTAATACTTTACAAAGCACAGGTCTAAAGGCTTGGCCAATTCTGGGTAATTGCTTTTATTAGTCTGAGTTCTGATCAAAAGTACCCAAGAGACTTTGGTTTTAAGAATTATGGTGGCATTAATTATAGTTCTCTATTACACATATCAAGCATGCTAATCAATTTCTGTGCTATAAGGTAAAAAGGCCAGAAACCTCAGGCATTATACCATGTAGGAAATTGCCTATTTACTAAGTAAAGAGGAATATGTTAAAGCAGTCTACCTACTATGATGGCTGACTGATTTAAACCATACCTTTTTTTCCTCCAATTTGATTGTCTGAGTTTATCATCAGGTAAATTTAAAAATAAGATACTTTTTATAAACTTAATCAGATTATTTAAACGCATTCTTTCATATTTATCAAAAAGTCAGATATATGACTTCTGAATCTACAAGCATTAAAATAACCATGGAAGAAATGACAGCAAGCAAGGTATGGATCAAGAGTTAGTTTTAAAAAAAGATGATAAAACTATTATCGTTTGTAAGCCACATAGTCCGTGTCACAGCCATTAAACTCAGCTATTATAGTAGTATGACAGAAGCCACAGGCAACTGGAGAACGAAAGAGAAAGCCTGTATTCTATGAAACTTTGACAAAAGCAGGTAGCAGACTCAGTGTGGCCCTAGAACAGTAGTTTCACAACACAAGGTTTCAATGGTTGATTCCAAAATCATATTCCTAAGTGTTCATTTCTTCAGGGAACCACCTTTAAAAGTTTTCACTCAGTAGCTTCAAGTACTCTGGTTAAATCTGTGTTTATGGACTACTGGTGTTTTAAAAAAGATATACTAGAAGTCAAAAGATTTTGTTTTAAGTCTTAATAGCTAAATAACTTAGGCAAATTTAACCTTCCAAGCCTCAGTTTACTCAACTGAAAGATGGAGGTAGTTGTATATAATACATACAACTGTATAAAAATATTCACTTGATAAATACAGAATCCTTCCAAGTGTAAAGGGCCGTGTTAAATGTTGGCAGACCAAAATAGATAGTTTTTAATTTTGGAATTTTCAGACATGAGATAAGCAGAAATATTAAACTTACTTGCACAAATAATATTGTAATTAAGGTAAGTTTAGGTTAACAAGGCAGTGCAGATTACCATGAGAATGTAGTACAAAAAATTTTAAATATTTTAGTTTTGTTATTTTAATTATGTGTGTGTGTGTGTGTGTGTCAGTATTTGAGTGTGTACATGTGTGTAGGTGCCCATAGAGTCCAAAAGAGGGCCTCAGATACCCTTAGAGTTACAGGTAGCTATGAGCCTCCTGACCTGGGTGCTGGGAACCAAACTGAGGTCCTCTGCAAGAGTAGTAAGTGCTCTTAACTGTTGAGTCATCTCTCCAGCCCCAGTATAGGAAAATGTAGTTAATACTTGGAATCCACAATCATTTGACTAATATTACTAGTAGTTATATAGTATTCTATAAGCACATCTAAAACAAGTGTTTTAAATTATTCACATATGATTTAAAATATTCAAATATAATTTTTCTATTTAACACGTGTACTGAGCATCTTCCATAGAGTAGGCAGTTTAACAGGGATCCTCTACTTATGGAATTTACATTGTATTCTGGTGTATGATAAGACACAATTAGCACAGAAATAAAAAGGTGACAAGCATTTGAAAGGAATAAAGTGGTATGAAAGAAGATACAATGAAGAAGCAAGCTTATTTACTTACTCATCAGCTACTCTACCTGGCTACTATTCTTGTTATGCTCCTCTTTAATAACTCTACTTTGTTCTACTTAGATGTGGAAAGAAAAATCCTTAAGAGCAATAATAATGATCAATGTCTTTAGATCAGAAATTCTACACCAAGATTGCTGTCTAAACATTGTTTCATCATGCATATACACTGAAACTTAATACAGCTTAACAACTTGTGATGGCCATTTAAATATTACCTAATTTTTAATGCCTATCTTTGTGTACACATCTTTCAGTACCTTTAAAATGATCTCTGTGATGGTTAATCTTAATTGTTAACTTGGTTGGATTGAGAGACACCTAGATTATTAAAGCATCCTCCTAGGTGTCTGTAAGGGTGTTCACACAGGTGAATACATTATGAGGGCTCTGATCCAATCAATGGTTTAATCTATTGATAGATTCAACTGTCAACAGATTCCTAGGGGTAGTGAAACTGTGAAAGATGGAATCTAGTTGCAAGAAGCTGGTTACTTGGTGTGTCTTTGAAGGATTTATCTAGTCTCTGGCTCCTGTCTGTTACTCCTCTTGGCCTTGTTTAAAGTGAGATAATCAGTTTCCTTCACCATGCCCTTCCTTCATTATACTTCTGCTTTCTCACAGACCTAAAAGCAATGGAGCCAGCTGACCATGGACCAAAAAATAAGAAACAACAACCCCAAATAAGTCTTTCTTCTCTTAAATAGTTTCTCTCAGGGATTATTATTTATTTAACTTTCTGTGTTTTTATTAATGTATATTAATATACATAATGTGTTTCATTATGATACTTCGTTTATGCATATAAAGTATTTTGGTCATATTCACCCCACTGCCCTCTTTTGCCTCCTCCTTTCTCAGATTTTAGTTAGTGATAAAAGTCTGACTAACATATTCTTCCTATGGCAAATACCTAACAGTAGTTTTAATAGAACCATAGGTATTTTGGATTTTGACACAATATATATTACTAATGTGTCTTCTAGAAAGAGTATGTCAATTTCTTTTACTATCAAAAGTATATGCCAAGTGATGATGGTGCACACCTTTAAACCCAGCACTTAGGAGGCAGAAGCAGGCAGATCTCTGTGAGTTCGAGGCCAGGCTGGTTCACAGAGTGAGTTCCAGGACATCCGGAGCTCAACAAAGAAACCCTGCCTTGAAAAACCAAAAAGTCTACGAATGAAGACTGGATAGATAGGACCAAAACACATTTTATACATGTCTGAAATTCTCAACGAATAGATAAAGTAAAAAACAAAGTATATGAGTATGTATTTCATGCCTTTGCAAAAAGTTAAGTTTTGATAATTTCTAGGTTTTGATATATATGTGTGTGTGTATATCTATACAACACACACTCACACACATATATATAATATATATATTTATATATATATATACACATATGTATATATGCAGGATCTCATTTAAATAGCTCAGTCTGGCCTGAAACTTGGTACTTAGCCTAGGTTGACCAACTAGCAACACTCTTGCCTTAGTTTCCCAAGTTCTGGAAAATTTGATAAATCTTAACAGTAAAAAAAAAAAAAAACAAAAAACAAACAAAACAAAAAATAAAACAAAATACCAATATACTTTTTGGATAGTTCTTTGATTACTAATAAGATCAAAGACCTTTGGAGGCTTATTAACTAGTTTTTGTTTTTTCTGCCACTTTTTTTTTTTTTTTGCTAACATAAACTTCCATTTCTTACATATTTTAAGGCCTTTGCAAATTAATATTAGCTCTTTGTCTATATGATTAAGATGCTTGTTTCAGTTGGTAGGGTTTGCCCTCATATTTCTCTGTCATCCCTTTTATGGCTTCTTGGTTTTCATAGCATACTTTCACTTCAATATTATAAAAACCCACCTTTATTATATTAACCTATATGTTCTTCAAGAATGATATGTAAACACATGCTCTAGTTGTAATTTAGCTTATGAAATAAATGAGACAAGTATCTAGTTTTCCCTTTTTACTTTTTTCTTCAATAAATGTGCTCCAACATTGTCTACTGGATAAACCATCCTCTCTCCATGGATTTGAAGTCACCTTGATCTTGTATTAATTTTTTATAGATTCTTAAATCTATTTCTGGACACTATTCTGGTCTTCTCATTAGTTTGTCTATCCCAACATCAGGAACACTGTTTCATGTAATTTCATAATCAATTTAAATAATATGCTTGAGTGAGTTCTTTCATAACTAATACCTTCCACACTAAGCATTCTTGGCATTTCTCAGATGATTAATAAATGATAGCATATAGCTCTAAGAAAATCCAGTTATCTTAAAATGTCTAATGTTAAATAGTACTTTCAAAACATCGCCCAGAACTCTTTAACATTATTATCTTGATATTTTAATGGATCAGCTAAAAATTAAAACATCAAACCAAAAAATAATTTCTGAAAATAAATTATAAGAACTGAAATTATATTATTAGTGTCCTTTCAAATATACCACAAAGAAATCTCTTAGCTAAAAATTAAAGAGCTCATTAAATACCCTGGCTAAAAGGGGAAGTTTCAAGTGGAAGCTCAGCTCCCAGAATCAATGCAATAAGAGTTCATTAATATACATTCCAACCATCTGTCTGGTTTAAGGTTTTAAAAAATTCATGCACAGAGAAGAATGAGTGACTTAGTATTGCAGTCCTACATCAAATGCCTCAAAACTAGAGTAGAAGGTTGGGCAAGACAAAAACCAAACATCCAAATCAAACACCAAAACAGCAACAACAAAAACCTCAAACAAGCAAACAATAACAACAACAACCCAAATAAACAAAAAACAAAACCAGTTTCAGCTGTGACACTGGGTAATTAACAGTTTCATGTAGTTTCTTCACTGAGAACAAAAATGAAAAATAAAAGTCACTTGAGTATTGTTATTTAATAGAAATAAAGCAATGTTACTGTTCTTTTCAGGAAATGAGGAAAAGAAGCTTTGACAAGCTTTCTGGAGAGTTCAGGTAGTTCAACCTGGAGTGAAAAGGGTCTGGATTTGGGAGGCTTCGCAGGCTCAGAATCATGACACTTATGCTAGATGGGAGCTTAAGAGTTTCCTCAAACTAACTTTTAGATACATTGTTTTGGCCTTGTACCTTTGCCCATACTACTTCTAAATACTGATACTCAACAAAACACTACTTTCTCTGCCAAGCTTCTGATTTTCCCTATCTCCTTTAAGAACCTCTCACACTCACTCCATCTTAACACTGTGATGAGTTATTTAAACTCTTTATGGATAGGGATTGTTTATTCTTTTTCAGCTGTTATTGTTTAACATAGTGCCTTGAAGCTTTGCACAGGCTCCAAGTTTTGGGGTGACTGGAAGCAAGAAAAGAAGCACACAAATCTACTTTTATCCTGGATTACTACCATCACACATGGGCATTAAGTCTGGCCTGACTCTGAGAATGAAAAAGCACATGAGAATAAAAATGGTGACTTCAAGGTTAAAGAGATCCAAAGTATGTCACCTGTGGATCAACTGAAGGAACAATCCATTAACATTAATCATGAGTAAGAAAGCAAAGTCTCAGAGCCATTTCCTCACCCATTCTTCCAAGAATTATTTACAGTATTGTGCTGGGTACTGAAGATACAACCATGATCAAAATATTGCCCTTGTTCTTGTGAGCTTCAGTCTAGTGAGGGACAGAAACTAAATGATCCATGGCAGAATGGTGTGGTGAGGGCTGTACTTGGAGAGGTGGAGGGTGCTGTAGGAGCACGCAGAAGGTTTGTGGAAGGCTTCCCAGAGGCAATAACATTCAGGCTCCTAAGTATAAAAGGATAAGATAAGCAGGAGTCAAAGTGAAAGCAATTTGTTTCAGAGAAAAGTTTAAAAGAGGTTGTAGACAAAAAAAAAAAAAAAAAAAAAAAAAAGTGTTTGGGTATCAAAGCACCCTTTACACCACATGGCTAATATAGTCAACCCAATAGGACCTAAAAGTACCATAGACACAAACATCTGGGCATGTCTGTAAAGGTTTATCTAGATTAAATTCATTGATGTGGAAAGACCCAGAGTAAATGTGAATAACACCATTCAATAAGTTCTAGACTACATAAGATGGAGAAAGTCAGTTGAGTACAGGCATTCATCTCCCTGCTTCCTGGTTGTGATGTGGCAAGCTATCTCAAGCTTCTGACACCACTAATGCCCTGCTTGATTGATACTCATGAACTCAGACTAAATAAGCCCTTCTTCCTTCCTTAGGTTGCTTTTCTCAAATAATTTGCTTCAGCATCAAGACAAGGAACTAACTCATCACATTAATGAAAACAGAATACTGATAAATGTAAGGTGCAGTTATCTGGCTGCAGTGCTAACACATGGACTGGAAAGGTATAAGGTTGGAGGCGGAAAACTGGTTAGGAAGCTATGCCCCAAACCTAGGTGTGAGATGACAGTGGCTATCCTGCATGACAAAGCAGCAGGGAAAAGGCAGTCTCTAGAATTGCCATCTAATAACCAGAGAGCTAGTTTTTTTCTGTATGGCACTAAAAGAATGTGGCTAACAGAAATTACAAAAAAACATATTTGGCTCAATAGATACCTGTCTAATATGAAACAATTTGTCTGAAGAGGCTATTAAAATACTAACAATTTGAGGTACTCTAGACATTCAATAAGAAATTTTAAATGCTACACTACAGCAAATAATAATTTCTATTATTATCAAACTCAGGGCCTTTAGCATGCTAGACAAACATTTATTACTGAGTTATAGCTCCAGTCCTCCAAAGCTGATAATTTTAGGGTCTTGTTCAGAATGAAGGTTCCAGAAGTCTTCTACTTTCAATTCTCACTGGGAAAAATACAGCATGCAGCCTTAATGTATATCATAGAATAGACCTGTGCCACCAAGTACTCTCATGAGGAAAATTGTGCTTTCAATTTATTCAAATTACAAGCTCTCTTGCTAACTGATACACCTCAAGTAAAATGAATAATGAAACTCCCTGTCTACAAACATTTTGTTTACAACATGCCTGAGGCTGACAGTGAGCTACAATTGTTATTATTCATATTAGCAACAAGACCAAAATCAGCAGCAGCTATGACTGTGCCCCCTTTGTCTGACCAAGTCAAATTAGCTCAGTATCTCAGTTTCATGTTCATTTTAAAAGTGAAGAATTATGTCAGAAAGACTAATTTGCTTGAAATTATAAAACTGATGAGTCAGGAATAGGAATTGAACTGAACCTGTCCAACCTCGTACACATGGTTTTCCCATTTACACATTAGTACCATAAAAGCTTGAGGAAAAATTTAAAGAATAAAGTAATATCTATCATTTGTTTACCAAGTCCCAGGTACTTTGCCCTTCATCATTTCACTTCATTCATTTGTTCAGCTCATATTCATAATGCTTCACTTCAAACAATGTCAGATTGGACTTAAAGTGTGAGCTCAGCTGCTGAGAAGAATGAAAATCATCACAATTCTCCAGTTTAAAACCATAGGCAAGTTTTATGTTTTCACATTCATTAGATTATGTGATCTTCCCAACCCTGTGAAGCAGACAGCATGAGATTATTATTCCCAGTTAACTAATGACAAAACTAAGGATCAGAGACAAAAAGTGACTAAATGGCAGAGCCAGCTCTCAACAACCCAGGAATCCTGTTGAACTCCTCTCCTCTCGTTGCCTACTTTGTTATTTTCTGTAACAGGATTGACAGAAAATATAATCCTTATAGGGAAGAGCAAGAGGAAGGAAGCAGATAATGACTATAATGCTGCTGAACATGCGGAATTATAGTAACAAAATATATCAAAATACTAGAACAAAATTTAGTAAAGGTACAAGAATATCAACATTTATGTGATACATAGGCCATCACAGGTCTCTAAGAAACTGACTGGCGTTTATGTAGAATCCTTGATAGCTGACTGAGAACTATTAATTTTATTCCTCAAATCTTAGTCCTGAAATATACTCTACAGGATAAAAGCCAAATGCAGTCTCAGTCTGACTTGTTACTTAAATAAATGTGTTTTGTGTTTTTCTGTAGTTTGTAAATGAAGGATATCTTTACGTTTAATTTTGGTTCAACCTATCCTATAATAATTTCTTTTAGAAAATTTCACCAAATCTTATATTATGAACAACAGAGGTTTGTTTCAGCTTGGATTTGGCAGATTAAGAAGTTACTTCCAGTTTGGTTTGTTTCCTGCCTTGCCTATCCTCTATATAATTAACCATATCCTTTCCCTTTTTGTTACTTTGGTCTGTTGCTTCCTGATAGTAGGACTTCTTATGACAGCTAAGTGAGTTACATGCTAATTAATCCAGTGATTCCCTGGATTACGAAACAAAGACATGTGGAATTCTTTTCCTAGTGGCTTAAAACTGTTTAGTATCAAATCCCTGGTCTAGTAAGCCCCCTTATTTAAGAGAAAAAGAAAAATATCTTACCTAACTCCAGGATGTCAGCAGTTTCTATAAAGAAAACAAATGTTAAACCAAAGGTCATCATGCTGAATGCAGCAGAATGATAGAAAGGTAAAGTTCTAGCACGAAACAGGTTTGAGAGTTTATCTAGTAAAATTATCTCATTTTAAAAGTTTATTAATAAGTGTAGAAGTATTGCATTCAATTTTAATTCCCTTCTGAATCTAAATGAATAAAAATGGAAGTGCAGAGGCTGAGCAACTGTACCTAGAGCAATAACACTAATCTGGGAGTATTCATACTTATAATCTAGGTTTCCAGACCAAAAGAAAATACATTATTTTTGACAAACACCTATATAAATGATAATACATGCTTTTTATTTACCCAATGAATTAATTGTAAATGCAGACCTCTAAGAACAACTAAATGTCTTATGGTGAGAGATACTGAATACAAGTTTTCATGGTAAATAGTTTTGCTTACCTTGATACTGAGATGCAGACTCTGACAGGTAACCATACTTGTGTTTCCTCACATCAGTCCAGTCTATTGTTACAGAAGACATTAGTCATGAGGAAAGAAAATACAAGATTTGATACTTGCAGCACTATTTGTTAGTAGTTCTTAATAAAGAAATGTACCCTGGATATTTCATTCTAAGGAAATAATACAAATATAGAAAAAGATTTTATTTGAAAAGGTTCAGCATGTGCTTCTAATAACAGAAAAAGTCAAAGAGTTTCAGGATTTGGTATCTTCCTTGGGTTTAGGCTTACTTTAGTTGGCTCTTTCCTTGATATGCTCCCATTCCCTCCTTTTGGGATGGGAGTGTTTACTCTGTGCCATTGTACATTGGAAGTATATAAACTGTTAATAGGCGTTCACAGTTAAGAGACTGCACGAGTCTCAGAAAAGACTGCATTTACACCTTTGAACAATTTTAGATCTGTTAAAGACTAGGGGATTTTTTTTCTCAAGTTGGACTGAATGCATTCTGCCTTATCAGACTGCCATGAGCCTATGGGACAGGCTTTAAGTGATATATTTGTCAAGTTGGCAAGGAGTAGACTTTCAATGATTATTATTGTCAAGGTGAGAAGTTGTTCCATCACCACCAACAAATGTGGATGGCACCATTTCATGGACTGGTTTCTTAGACTGGATAGGAGAAAACAAGCTGAGCTTCCTATGATGATTTTAAAGTTCAAATTAAGAATTTCCAGGCTGCCAGGCCTGGAAGTAGGAGGGAGACCTATTAGGGGGGAAGAAGAGAGGATTCATTAGAAGAGGGAGGAGGTATGAGCAAGGGTAACAGTGAAGGTGAAAACAACTAAAGTTAAACATATATATGTATGAAATTGTCAAAGAATAGAAAAAATAGAAATAGTACCTGTAATCCTGCTTATGTAATTTTATTCATTCAACCAATATATATCATCTGCTATTTATCAGTCACTGCTCTAAAGACCGAGATGTACCACTGAATAGAGCAGATAAAGACATCTGCTTCAGCTTATATTCTAAGGGGTGTTCACCAGAGATTTAAAAAAAAAAAATCTTTTTTTTAAAATTAGAGACATCTTTTTTAAAAGATTTGTTTTACTATTTGTTTATATGTATGTGTGTGTGTATACAGGGTTGCATGAATGTGTGCATGTGTGGTATTTGTGCACTCGTGTATGTGGGTACCTATGGAGGTCAAAGGACAGCTTCAGATCCCCTGGATTTGGAGTTACAGGTGGCTGCGAGCCATAAAACATGGGTTTGGGATTCAAACACCAGTCCTTTGGAAGAGCAGCAAGGGCAATTAACTGCTGAGCCATTTCCCCAGACCCTTATTTGAGACATCTTAAGAATATTCATTGCAAGGAAGCACGTCAGGAACTTTTAGGTAATGAGACTTGCCCTGTGGTTATATGTACCCTAAAATGAGAAGGCAGAAAGGTTGGGTGAACACTTAACACCAAAGATATGGAAAATTTTCCAAGCTGAAAAGGAATTTACAGTTTGAATAGGGAGGTAACTAGATAAACTACTAAGATCCTAGTAAACCTTGGAATTCTCTTTCACCAAAAAACAAAGAACTGGGTGGATGGTGGTGGGCCACGCCTTTAATCCCAGTACTTGGGAGGCAGAAGCAGGTGGATCTCTGAGAGTTCGAAGCCAGCCTAATCTACAGAACAAGTTTCAGTACAGCCAGAGTTACAACAGAGAAAACCTCTCGAAAAAACAACAAAAAACTCTCAAAAACCAAAAACAAACCAAAGAACATTTTAGGCATTGGCAAAGTAGCAATGGATACATTTTTTGTACATATTTGTGTCTAAGAACATGTGTTTCTTCTGATTATAAGCTACTAATCAGCACATTAGTATCATACATTTTTCATTTCTCATACATCTGAGTCAATGAGATGAATGGATTGAAGAACAGTGAATCATTACTATTCTATGTAATTCAATTTAATATTTAAATTCAATTACCAACTTACTATTTTCAAAAGAATGCTAAAGCAGTGGTTCTCAACCTGTGGGTCATGACTATTTGGGGGGTTGAACAACCCTTTCACAGGGGTCACCTAAGACCATTTGCATATCAGATATTTACATTATGATTCATAACAGTAGCAAAATTACAATTAAGAAGTAGCAATAAAAACAATTTTATGGCTGGGGATCATCACAACACAAGGAACTGTTTTAAAGGGTTGCAGTGTTAGGAAGTTTGAGAACCACTGCTCTAACATGTCTGCTATTTCCTTACTGAAATTCTACTCATTTAGAATAAAAAATAAACAAACAAACAAAAAAAAAACTGACTGCACGTAGGTCCCAGCCTTGTGCTAGACATGAGAACTCAAAAATTCAAGGAATCCACTTTTTGGTCTAAAAGGAGGAGAAAGACACATACATACACACATTAAACTATTATCAATATTATATTAAAACTAAGTATGAGGGAAGAAGCCAGTCTATAACAGAAGGGGATGGAAGAAGTAAGAATTTAAGAAAAGACAGCACTTCGGTTGAGTCTTGTGGAGCTGGAGCTAGGATACTGAAAGCAAAGTAAAACAATGAAGTAAACAAGTGAAGAGGAAATCATACACTGAATTTGAGCTGCTCATTCCAACATGGTAGTCTCTGGCCATAGGAGGAACTTGAGTACTTGAAATATGGGTGTGAGAACTGAAAATGTGAATATGAAGTTTTGTGTATTTTTAGTAATTTAAATTTAAAATTTAAAAAAACACAACTACTGAGAAGACTTGTGTATATTTGAGAAAACTTTCAAATATAGTTGGAAGAAAATTTGATGTGAACTTACTTTTCCAACTGTAATCTTTTTGTCATTTTTAGATTTGCTCATTTTATGTGTATTAATGTTTGCTGCATGTTTGTACAGTGTGTGCACCTAGAAATGGTTATAAGGTACTATGTGGGGGCCGGGAACCAAACCTATGTTCTCTACATGCTTCCAACTGGTGAACCATCTTTCCAGCCTGTAATTATTTTTAAAATCTAAATACAAATTAAGTGTTTCTGACAAAACATAGGACCTGAATTAAAGATGTGTTAAACAGATTCTAAACACCTTTTTGTTATACTTTTATGTTGATCATATGCCAAAATAATGTTTTAGATATAAAAATTAAGTATATTATTAAATTAATTTCCCTTGTTCCTTATCTTTCTAAATGTGACTACTGGAAAGTTTTAAGTTACATTTGTAATTGCATTGTTCTCTACTGGAGAATACTATGTTGGACAGCTGTGGTTCAGTGTGGCCAGGGAATAAGGCCTATGTGTGAAAGCATGGCTACATATTTTAATGATACTTAAATAAAATGGGAAAAAAAGCCTAGAATGAAGGGCTGGGAGTGGTGGAGCACCCCTTTAATCCCAGCACTTGGGAGCAGAGGCAGATGAATCTCTGTAATTTGAGGCCAGCCTGGACTATACAGCAAGCTCCAGACTGGCCAGGACTACATAGCAAACCTTATCTCAAAACTTAAAAAACAAAAATGAGAGAGAGAGAGAGAGAGAGAGAGAGAGAGAGAGAGAGAGAGAAAGGAAGGAAAAAAATGCTTACCATGGTGCTAACACAGACAAGAAATTCATTAGATTTTAGGGTTGTTTTTTATTTTCATTCTTAATAATCTCTAGTCTGGCAAACAGAGAAATTGTTTTAGCTATTTAAAATTCAAAACATCCAATCTCCTTTCTCAACTTGAAAAATTCATGTTAATAACAAAAAATGACATTTGTATAAAAAAGGAAAGGAGTACTAGAGAGATGGATCAGCCATTAAAATCATGTACTACTCTTGTAGAAGAGCAGAGTTTGGTTTCCAACACCTATGTCAGGTGGTTGTAACTCTTATAATCCCATGTCCAGGGGATCCAATGTCCTCTTCTGACCTCCATAGGTGCTTGCACTCATTTGCACAAACCCATACGCAGATGCATACACACAATTTAAAAATTAGAAAATGGAAAAGGGTAAGCTGGGAAGTGGCTGTGCACACCTTTAATCCCAGCACTTGGAAGACAGAAGCAGGTGGATGGATCTCTGTGAGTTAGAGGCTAGCCTGGTCTACAGAGTGAGTTCCAGGACAGCCAGAGTTATAACAAAAAAAACACCTGTCTCAAACAAAACAAAACAAAAAAAACAAAATTAAAATGGAAAAGGATAAGGAGTTTAATTAGTAACAAATAATTTCTTAAGTTCAGTCCTTGTTAGGACTCATTTACTGCTAAGATGGCATAAATGAATACTTACCACTAGGCTGCATAGTCAATGGACTAAAAATTAAGAAGGTTTGAAGAGGCTTGGGACTTATTCCTGGATCCACCTATACCTTGCTCTGACCTCTGACAAGTCAGTTTCTTGGTATGTTAATTTCTCCATCTGTAAAGGAAGAAAGTGGAGAGAAAGAGTACAATTAATATCCTATGGTGAGACCTTTAAGTATTAATACTGGGCTGTACTATTAAGAAAAATAATGCATTTCAATATATATTTTTGCTACTAGAGCATCTCAGAGTTGAGAGGTAACTTATAAAAAGTACCAAAGGTACAATTGAGGACTTTATACTCACAGAAATAAATACAAATATTTTCTACATTTGTTCCTATGCAAATACTGAATATAAACATTGTTTCCAACTAACCAAATAAAGCTGGAAAATCCAAAAGTCACAAAATCCCAATTAATGTGGGTTATGAACTAAATTCTACCAAACATACATTGAAACCTTAACCTTATAATTTGAATGTATCTGGAGATAGGTTTTATAAGGGAGCAATTACTGTAAAATGAAACCACAGTGGTAGGGGTTAGTGGCCAATGTATTGAACAATGCAAATACACAGAATATAAAGATTTTGATATTTTTGGAAAAAATTTTTGTTTTGTTTTGCTTTTTGGAGACAAGGTTTAACTATATGGCCCAAACTAACCTCAAACTGGATATGTAGCCCAGGCTTGCCTTGAACTCCCAATCCACTTTCTCAGGCTCCCAAGAGCTAGAATTATAGGCATGTTACACTATACTTGCATGTATTTCTGGAAAATCTTAAAGACACGTGGCTGAAATATTAACAGGGCAATGGAAGACTCTAAATGTGATAAAACATCACCCTGACCACTCCTAAAGCCAGAAAAGTTTGGACAAATTCAGCATGTGATATTATAAAGATTAGCTATAAACTATAACATACATTACTGTTAATTCTTAATGTTACACAGTTATTGCTAAAGTGTTCACTATATGCTAGGTAATATTACTAAGTTCACTGATCCATCTTGTTTAATATTTACCATGTGACACAATATTATTTTATTATCTCCTTTTACTACTAAGGAAGTAATACCAAGAAAGGTCAATTAACTTTCTTTCATTAGAAAAATCAGAACTTGAACTCATATCATGTTCTTTAAAACTAAAACTAAAAATTTATTTTCATTTTATTTTAAAGATCTCCTTATTTTAAGAAGTGATTTAAGCTATGTATTTATTTCTTAAAGGTTTATTTTCAATTATGAGTATATGCGTGTGGGTAATGTGCACATGAGTGCAGATGACTATGATGGCCAGAAGCATATTTCATGGAGCTGGAGTTACAGCATGTCTCAGCCACCCAATATGGGTGCCGGGAAGCAAACTTGGGCCCTCTCCAAGAATAAATAGTACATTCATGCTCTTAACTACTGAGTCATCTTTCCAGCCATGTTTTTTATTTTTATCAATTTCGTGTGTGTGTGTGTGTGTGTGTGTGTGTGTGTGTGTGTGTGTATGTACACCTTGGAGGTCAGAAGAAGGTGATGGATCCCCTGGAGCTAGAGTTACAGGTGGTTGTGAACTACTTGATATAGGTAGATACTAGGGACCAAACTCAGGTTCTCTGCAAAAGTTGCAAGTGCTCTTGACCACTGAGCCGTATCTCCAATCTCCCTTCAACTATGTTTAACTATAGTACCTCACATCTCTGTGTTGCCCTACCCCAACAAAAATGACAGTAGAAAACCCTTGAATACTTATAACATGCTTATTAACACAATCTGATACTGAATAAAATCAGCATAGTGAATTGTTTTTTAAAAGGTAAAGCTAGATTAACTGTGGAATGTTCATGGGTAACATGTTTCAAATGTTCAGAAAACTTGGAAAATATAAAAGAGGTTTGCATGTACATACAAATGTAAAGAAGCTAGGAAGAAAGTGGTCTAAAGGAATAGGAAAGAAGGATGTTCACCTAGAAAAAAAAAACCCTAGAAAACAACTATGCATCAAAAATACTTCTGAAGATTCATTAAGAAAAGACAATTCCTTTGGCTTTGGATAAAACATAATTCCATGCCAGAATCTACAGAGCTCAAAATGTAAGAGCTGGAAATAGAACACTTGTTTAAAACCATCAGGGAGTTGTTGTGGGATGCACAACTGATGAGCCATTTCTATTAACTGATATTCTTAGTGCCTTTCAGTTGATTCTCTGCCTCCAGAGCCTCTTAATTTATATACTTCATTTGGAGATGAGAGTGAGATTAATATTCCTCTGGGATTATCAAGGAGGAGGAGGGACAGCAACTGGGCGATACTATTCCCTCTACAAAGCAGATGTGAGCAAACAAGAGGAAGCAGATTTCCCCCACTTGCTTTGTAACAAATCATGTAGCTCTGTGTGTTCATACAAAGAGAAGAATCCCAAAGAAGTCAAATTTTCTTCACACGCAAAGGCAGCAAGCAATGGATGACTCATGGAAATACTAAGAGGCCATAATCCCCTTTGTCCTATCAACAGGCCTAAATAGATTTCAATATATATAATGCTACTTTTTCTAGCGGCTTCTGTAAGTGTGAGGCACAGCAAAGGAGAAGCTGATACTCTTTAGAATGTTTCTGGCTCGGGCTTCTTGAACAGATGTTAGTGGTTCCAATATTACCATGTCATACTTCCAGGAAGACAAATGTAGTAGATCTGATGTCATGAAATAAGTAATGTTCCACCATCACTATCACCAACCCTGTTTAGTACTTGCTTTCTGTTTGTTGTGATGGAGTCTCACTAAGCAGTCCAAGATAGCTTCAAACTTGGTATCTTCTGAAGTATCTGAGACTTACAGTATCACTATGCTCAGCCTTATTAGTATTTGGAATAAAGGAAATGATAATTCTGTTATGCTGTCTTTGTATATCAGTCAGAATACATCAGAGACAGACTCTTATGTTAAAATCTAGGTCTATGACCCTGAATGTGTTACAGGTACATAATCTCATTTCAAAGCAACAAGAAAAGAAAGTTTTATTTAAAAGATTTTTTAAAATTTATGTGTATGGATACTTTGCCTACATGTGTGAGCATGCACTACATGTGTGCATGGTACCTGCAGAGGCCAGAAGATGACATTGGATTCTCTGGAACTGGAGTAACAGATGGTTGTGAGCCACCATATGGGGGCGGGGAATAGAATCTGGATCCTCTGGAATAGCAGCCTGTGCTCTTAACCACTGAACCATTTCTCTAGCCTGATGTGTGTGTGTGTGTTGGGGGGTGGGGGGAACTATGGGAGGTTAGGAAGGAAAAGACTTGGGAGAGAGAGACAGAAAGACAGAGAGAAACTACGGGAGGTTAGGAAGAAAAAGACGGGAGAAACACGCAATCTGGAGGCCTCTGATGTAGAGGAATGATGAGGTTTGATCTTCTTGTTCAATATTACTCTAGGGGAAAACTGCCAAGTAGAGAGTGAAAATAACAGGTAGGGAAGGAAGTAACAGTAACTGATTTCGGCAGTCAAAGGTATCCAAAAATGAGATAAGCTCCCTGTAATGGAAAGGATGAATTTGCCATTACAGAGGGTACAGAAGCAGAAGTAAGATTATCTCTTGGTAAGGATTTCAAACCATTAGAAGGAAGAGGGGATCTGGAATTGTAGACTCTAAAGTCCTTTCCAAATCTGATATTCCAAATTAAGTCCTGATTTTAACTACAAGCAATACTATACATCTTGAAGTTTCGTGTGTATACACACACACACACACACACACACACACACACACACACACACACACAGATGGTTTGCAATTGATTCTGGTGGTTTGGGTTAAGAGTTTTCAATTTTACAACATGACCAAGGTTACAGAAGAAAGAACTTATTTGGGGCTTATAGTTTCAGAGTTAAGAGTCCATGACCATCATAGTGGAGTACGTAGCAGCAGGCAAACAAGCATAGCCCTGGAGCAATAGCTGAAAGCTGCTATCTTCCGATACAACCAGAAGGCAGAGAGACACACAAAGCCCACCCCCAGTGACACACCTCCTCCAAGGCCACACCTTTGAATCCTTCCCCAACAGTTCCACCAACTGGGACCAAGTATCAAACATATGAGCCTATGGGGGCCATTTTCAAACCACTACTATCCAATGCAACTTTTTCACTGGCAATATAGTATTTAACAAATAACCTAAGACATTCAACTTTATTGCAATTTAGGTTTTATGTTAGATGACTTTGTCCAATTGGAGGCTAAACGTAAAGTGTTCTATGCATAACTAAAGTAGGCCAGGCTAAGCTATATATTTGGTAGGTCAGGTATACTAAACTGTATTTTTTGACTAAAGATTTTCAACTTTCAATATGCTTTGAGAGGATACTGAGAATATGTGTACATATTTATTTATGCATATTATATATTCACACATAATACCAACTTTCTCAGATGTCTTAAGTGTGACATAGGGGCAGAAAACAGCAGCAGCAGAAACAATAGCACCAGTGGAGCTGTACACACAGAGGCTACAGAAGCAGTGGTGGAGGAAGAGCATCTTTGCTTCCTGCTTATTCATCTCTCATTTACTGGCATTTTACATATTTTACCTTAGGACTGTTTAGGTTTTATCTCACTGTAAGTCTTAGAAGTAATAGCAGCAGGATACAGCTCAATTATCTACCCTTAATCTACCACAATATAACTTGGTAAGTAGTTTTTCTTTTTTTAAATAATGGAGAGTGTGAGCCTTCTATGTATTAAGAAATGTGTGTATGGGACTAGAGAGATGGTTCAGCGATTAAGAGCACTGGCTGCTCTTCCAACGGACCCAGGTTCAATTCCCAAACCCACATGGCAGCTCACAACTGTCTGTAATTACTGTTGCAAGGGATCCAACACCCTCACACAAACATACATGCAGGCAAACCATCAATGTACATAAAATAAAAAAATAAATGAAATATTTTTTTAAAAAAAGAAATGAAGTGTATCTTGGAGACACCAACAGTTTAATTTGCAATAAATACTAAGATAAAGATATGCTATTTATGGAGGATTTCAATATCATCCCATAGATTGTGTTAGGCATTTTATATCATATCAGATTTGTTAATTATATTTTGTAACTATAAAGGAGTTCTAATGTTTTTTGAGACTTTATATGTGCTTTTTCCAATGTCCATAAAGCTGGAAAAAATATTTACTTAATCATATTGATTATGATTTGCAATATAATAGGAATGGTAAGATTTAGAGGCAAAAATGCCTGTGACTAAGCCTTGCAACTAAGAGTTGTAAGAGTCTGAGAAGGTCTCTTAACCTGCCATTGTCACAACACAGGATTAACAAATAATATCCAATTTATAAAGTTACTGTGAAAATTATGTGGAAGGTACTCTACAGACTATAAAGAGCTATATAGTTGATACACGGGATTTGTTAAAGGTACAGAATGAGCTGACAAGAAGGGGAAACTTTTTTTATTCAGTCTGTTTTTGTAATGCAAAACATTCATACACAGCTAAACAGAGGATAAGTCTATATTTATACTATGTGTACAGACTCTGACCTTTTCAAGGATCTGGTTTTGCATAGCATCATCAGCTATACCAAATAGGAAATCATTCTTCCTTAGAAATCTGTGAGGAATCTGGAAGCAAAAACATACATAAAGAGAAAAATAGAAAAGTGAACTAATATAGACCAAAAGAGGCTTGTGTTGAAATTAGGTTTCTAATCACAGGAAGTCATCAGACTGTGTACCCAGACAGACATTCCCAAGAGTAGCAATTTCATTAGGATTCCAATTTCTAGGATTCTTCACTTAGTTTTTATGAATACCAATTCTGTTAAAATCAAAATACACTCCATGAGTAAAGCTATAGGTTTGCCCATAACAATGACAGAAAAACTAGGATGCTAATTTATTTATGGTAAAAAATGCCAACTATCCTAAATTTTTCAAAGGCATATCACCAGCACTATCCAATTTAACAGCGCTTCTATGCTGAAATATACATGAGAACCAGAAGAATTCTTGGGCAGAGTAGAACTAGTTGAGACAGTAGCAAGGCTTTCCTATAAAATGTTAGATAGCAGGATCTGGAGGGATGGCTCAGTGGTTAAGAGCACTGGCTACTCTTGCAGAAACCCTGGGTTTGGTTCTCAGTACCTACATAATGGTTCACAATCATCTGTAACTCCTGTTCCAGGGGAACTGAGTTCTCTCCTGGTCTTCAAGGGCACTGCATACTGATGGTATAAAACATGCATATGCATAAAATAAAAATTTTAAATTCTTTTTAAAATGTTAGTAATAGTTTCAGTTTGATAAATCATGAAGTATCTGCTGAAACTCTTTTGTTGTAGTATGAAAGTAGCCACAGGTAGCACATAAATTAATGGACATGGTTGTGTTCCAATATTTTAATTAAAAAATAGGCAAAAGTCTATATAACTATTAATGCAAAATTCATCAACAAAACACAAACAATATTTTGCAAGATGGTCTGAGGATTATTACATACAAGTATCAGAAAGAATTTATTTCCAGAATGCAAAGATGCTTTACCATATGAAAACAAATCAATGCAATACATAGTATAAATTTTTTAATAAAAGGCAAAAATTTGAAAATCTTAATTGATGTTAAAAAAACATTTGACAAAAATCAACACTTGCATAATAAAAATATTCAACAAACTAAGAATGTTCTTAACATAATAGACATCATACATGAAAAACTCATAGCTAATCGCATAAACAATAGGAAGAGATTAAAAGCCTTTTCCTTAAAATTAGGAACAAGCTATCTCCCAGAAACCATCTCTAGATTACTTATAATCCCTATAAACATACATAACAATATGAATGTGATACAAATAGTTGTTACTTTATATTATTTAGGGAATAATAGAGAAAAAAAACTCCATATACCACATCAGTACAAATGTGCTCTTAAAAAAAAATTTAATCTATGACTGGCTGGATGCAACAGATACAGAGTACTCATATGTGGAGCCTACAATAAAGAGCCAACTGTGCTGAAGTTCTAACGAGGAATTAAGTGTGAAAAAGTAATTTTAAAAAGGCATCCAGATTTGAAAGGAAGCAGCAAAATAATATCTGCAGCTGATAGTCTATTATATAGAAAACTTTAATAAGTGTACGCATACATACACACACACACACACACACACACGCACACACAGAGTTGCTAGAGCTAATAAATTCAGTATAGTTGTAGGATGTAAATGATGGACAATCTGAAAAGATTAAAATAATATGAAAACATAAATAAAATATATAGGAATTTTTAACCAAAGAAATGAGACTTTTATATTGACAATTATCAAACACTTCTGAAATATATTAAAGGCAATAAATAAAATCAATCAATAAAAACGCAACCCATGTACATAAAACTAGCATTGTTAGGATTATAATACTACCTAACGCAATCTACATAGTCAAAATGCAATCCTTATCAAAACCTTAATCATTTTCTCCTTTCGTACAGGTAAGAAAAAAGTCTTAAAATTTGCATAAAGGTGCTAGAGAGATGGTTCAGTAAAGTGCTTGTCATGCAGACATGAAAATCTGAGTTCAAACCCTAAATCCCACATAAAAAGCCAGTTGTGACAGCATGTGCCTGTAAATCGCAATGCTGGGGAGGCAAAGACTAGAAGATTTCTGAGGCTTGCTAGCCAAACAGTCTAGCTCAACTGGTGAGCTCCAGGTTCAATGAGAGAGCCTGTCTCAAAAAACTAAGACGGAGAACAACTGAAGAAGACACCTAATGTCCACTCTGGCCTTCATACACACATGCACAGATGCAAACACAAACACGCATCTCCAAAATGTATACAGTACAGGAGAGGAGTGAGTGAAAATATGATCAAAATACATTGTATGCATATTTGAAATTCTCAAAGAATAAATATTTATTTTTAATGTACATGAAATCTTAAAGGAGTCCAAGCAGCTCAAAGAATATTTAAAGAGAACAAAGTTAAAAGTTTAATTTCTGATTTCAAAACTTAGCACAAACTTGCAGTCATCAGAAAAGCTACACAATCATTAAAACCAATGTAGTATTAGCATAAAGCCAAGCATACAGATACATGGAAGAGGAAGCTCAGAGACAATGCCTTACATGTAAGTCCAGTAGATTTTGGAGAAAGGTGTGAAAACCATTTAATGGGAAAAGCACACTCTTAAAAAAAAAATGGTGCTGGGGAAACTGGATATGCCATACAGTGAAACTGAACCTATGCCATACATCATACACACACACACACATTCAAAAATCATTAATAGCTAAAACTGTAAAATTGTTATGAGAAAAAAAAAGGAAATTTTTTATTACATTCAACTTGTCAGTGGTTTTAAAATATGACACTAAAGTACAGAGACCAAATGGGCTTGAAATGTGGCTCAGTGGTTAAGAACACTTACTACTTTTACAAAGGACCTAGATTTGGCTCTCAGAACCCATAGTTCCAGAGGATCTGATGCCCTCTTCTCTTCTGATGTCTGTGGGCACCTCTACACACATGATGCACATAAACTCATAGAGGCACACACATATACACATAAAAATAAGTAAATATTTTAAGTAAACATAAAAATCATTAATAAAAACTCATTCTTTTTAGCAATAAGTTTTTTAAATCTGGTATGTGCTTATAAGTATAATTCATATCCATTTAAATGAGTTCTCATCAGAAAATCATGCTCTATATTTCATTTTTAAGTTTATAACTTAAAAAGCATCTCACATACTCAAGTTGTTCAAACATACTTAAATTTTTTCCAAGAATCTAAATAAAGACTAGTTTCGGATTTAAAGTCATATGAAGTTTAAAATACAGTAGTTCAAGTCATACTCAACTGATAGCTTATGGGAAAAAAGCTTGAAAGGATAAATATTAATATTGGACATCTATCAAGTGCTTACCATATGCCAGACTTTCTCTAAACATTTCACATGTATTAAAATGTTCAATTCTCCCTATTCTATAACCAAAGTGCTATTAATTTCACAGTACTGATGAGGAAGTCATTGCAAAAAGAGGTCTGAAAATTTGTTCGAGTTTACATATTTTGTTAATGGTGCATTTACTCAAAAGCAATAGAATCTGACCAAATTTCTTACCTCTGAGATTTATAAGAAAACCAGAATACTTGGTTTTACTTAACAGAAAATGCTATCATTTGCATATGCTTGAATTAGAGGTTCTCAGTACTGATAATTTTATAGTCCTATCTTGACTACATATTAATGTAAATTCAATCATATCACTCTCATTTAAAATCTGTCAAAGGCTGCTAGCACCTTCCCACGGCCTGCATAGTACCATGTGATCTGGCCCTGAGCTACCTTTCTTCTACTCCATCCCCTACAGCTCTCACCATTCACTCCAAGCTCCAGCCATGAGAGTCTTCTCAGCCTCAACTGAGAGGCCAAGAATCTCTGCATTACCTGGAATATTTCACTCTTCTATTCATTTGGCTAACTTTTTATTTTTCTAGGTCTCAGTTTAAATGTAAGCCCCTCAGAGAAAACTTCTTTGACTGCTCCTTCAAAAGTTGTCACTCAAATCTTCTCTGCTATATTATTCTTTAGTTATCTACACAGTAATTAGCACTACTAAATATTTTCTACATCTATTTAGTTGTCTTTCCCAACAGGGTCTTGTCTTTGTTATTTATTCAGCACTAACTCAACATTAGAATATGTCTAGCACAGAGGAGACAGTAAGTATTTATGAATTAAATGAAAGTATGTCAATAACTAAGAAAATAGTGTAAAAAATTTAAAAATAGGATCAGAAAGAACACAGTAATCATGTTTGAATTTTTTAAATATTTTACTTATAAGAATTGTAATTAGAACCCATGAGTAGATTTCTGAGAGAAAAATAGTGAAAATCTCCTAGAATTAAATAAAAATAAGCTGAGTACTTTATCATCTAGCTGTAAGTGACTGAAACTTGACAAGATCATTATTTAAAGGTACCTCTGGATGAAAGGAATTGAGTAACATAATTACAATAATAATTCAGCTTTACAAAGACTCCTGAGTACAGTTTTCACAACTTATTAAGGAAACCCATATAACACAAAGGCAAATTCTAGCTGATTAAAAGCCATTTAAAAGCCATGCATTGAAATGATAAAGGATTTTACAAATATATTACACAGCTACTTAGCACTGGAAATAGGGAAGGGTGTCACCAAAGAACTGGGAACTTGGAAAAATTTCTGTTATATAAAACACAGAGCTTTCTGGAGAAATCATTCAAAGCTGAGTGTCTCTAAACAAATACAGTAACAACAACAACAAAATCTGTTCATTACTTAGACACACTAGAATGTCTAAGGAGAGAGGACGGGAAGAACTAAGATTCCAAACTCCATGCTAGCACCCCATTCTGTGCATAAAAGCTCTGGCTACATAGTTGATCATGAGGCTACTATGTCCAAATTGTGCAGTATTGTTTTTATAAATTTTAAAAGTTCTTTAAAGAGGGAAATGGCAAAGACTAGAATTTAAAAGACCTACTCTGATACCCCAAAAAGACCAGCTAAAGATGTTCTACCATCATTTCAGTATACAGGACTCCAAAAATATTTTCAGCTGAAAGGATGGGAGAAAGCAGCAGAAGGAGGAAGGCCACTCTCACTTCAGAGCTGGTCATAAAACCTGAGACAGGCTTTCCCACTTTCCCTCAATATAAGTCCTAAGACCGTCACAGAGAAAGGTGTCTCCTATACCAACGGTAAGGAAGCAAAGACAAAGAAGCCAGGAAGAATCTAATAGACTATCTGGGCCCAGTTACTGAACTTATGAACTTTATACCACATCCCTTTTGTTCGATTTTATTTCTCCCTGACTACTTCATCAAACCTGGCATAAATATGGCTCAGATATAAAAAGGCTCAGATGTCATGGTAAATCTTACATTAAATAAGTTAAAGAAATGTTTTTCTCTTGTTAATATTGTCTTCCATTATGTGGAGACCTGCTCTGAACCTATACGGAAAAGATGGTTTCCTTCCTTATAGTATATACACTAAAAATATTTTATTTTTAAATGCTTCACTGAAGCTGGTACCTTAAAACTTAACAAGAGGAAATAGAGCAAAGGTACTCAGGCCACAGCAGAAACTGAAGAAAAGAATGGATCTTACAAATAATGGTCATTCCTCTCAACAAACCTAAAAGTTAGATGGCATAATCTCAAGTACACACACACACACACACATACACACACACTCCTATCCACAAACACAAACATCTGAAGCTCAGAGTAACTTAACCAAGTAATTTGGATATCAAATTATACTAAGCCTGAACAAGCTGGAGATCAAAATACACACACAGACTTAAAAATGTTAACTCTTAATCATCTTTATCTTTGTGATGTTTTGGTTGTGAGTCCACCCATTAATGGCTGAGCCATCTCTCTAGCCCTTTTGTCACTTATTTTTGAAAGGCATCCAACAAAGTTACTATCTCAGCTATACTTGGAGAGGCATTTAAATAATGAGAACAATAAAATACATTTTACAAAACCTAACTATAGGGCTGGAGAGGTTAAGATTAGCACTGGCTGCTCTTCCAGAGGACTCAGGTTCAATTCCCAGCACCCACATGGCAGCTCACAACTGTCTGTAACTCCAGTTGCAGGAGATCTGACACCCTCATACAGACATACATGCAGACAAAACACCAATGTACATAAAATAAAAATACTATGTTTTTTAAAAATCCTACCATATAAATATGCCATCCAGTTTCAAAATCCTTTATAATTTTCAGTCATCTGACTCACATATTGACTTATTTGTATTACTTATTTGTATATCTGTACACATCAAATTTAAGGCTTTAATATTTGCTTCTGGATACTTCTGCAGCTCATCTTCTCTTCTTTCCTTTCTTTCTCCAAATTTTTCTGTAAGATTCACAACACTTTGACTCATCTGCTATACACCCAACTCAACTTGCTAACTTACAACTCATCCTTTACAATTCAACTGAAAAGAGTCAGTGAAACCTCTTTCTTTCAGCCTTCCTGACTCTTTTTCCTTTGGCAAACAATTCCTCTTCTATACTACATTTATATCTGGTTCATACTTAGAAAATTTAAATCACATTAGAATTCTCTCCATCTTCATGCGTGTACATGCACACAGACAGACAGACACACACACACAAATAAGTTAAATCTTTAAAATAAAATTGAAAACTAAATACAATTTAAAATACACTCTTACTAGGTTAAAAAGCACACAGTATTAAAACTGTATTTGGATTTTTCAAAGTATGAGTTTCAAAGGGAATAAAACAGAAACCTTAAAGCTTCTAACTAAATTGCACACAACAGTGGCAGCTGCCCTGAAGGCCCCCGTTAGCACTCTGCGCCCCAGCTGGCCTCTAGAAGGCTCATTACTTTCCTATCACCACCGTGGCAATTTATTAATGTGCTTGATGCAAGTATGATAAATTGAAATGACAGTCCTGGTGACCAACATTTCTTATCACTAGAGCTTTCTCTCACCAGTAGTGCCATGGATAAGTCTTCTTAATGCAAAACAATTTTTATATAGCATTCTACAAGACTTTCAACATTGATGTTAGTACTAAAAACAATTTTTAAAAAAAAACAACTAAGCTATAGGTCCCTATGGAGACAGACAAAGGAGCAAGGCATAGCGGCACATGTCTGTTTTCCTAGTACTTGGGAGGCTAAAAGCCCTCTGAACAGACAGCTATTTGGTACTCACAGCCTTGCACTAATGAGCACAGTACTCCAGGTTAACAGTCCTATTTGCTTTCCCCACAGCTGTTTATAGTGTATCACGCTACAGCTCTGGAGGCTGATGCTGAGATCAAGCTACAGACAGGCCTGTGTACTTTCTAAAGCCCGCAGGTGAAGAGCCTTCCTTATCTTTCAGCTCTAGATGCCCTAGGAAATTAATAATGATCTTTGTACCTGTAATAGAATGCTGCTCTAACAAATAGTTAAAAATAAGGACTTGATCCTGGAATTAAGTTATAAAAAGGAGTTAGAAATTTAAGGTCCTCAATAGAAAACATATCACTTGATGGGACAGTTGTTTAGAAAATTCGAGCACTAAAGGCATTTCTAGTGGGACCTTAGTAAAGTACAAGTTAGTAGACATCTTTGGGAAATCTGTTTTATGAAGTGGCAGAAAACTTTGAATTATGTTTTTCTAGAAAGTAAAAGTGACTAACTGGGTTGCTTATTTTATATTACTAGTTAAAGTGTGAAAGGGCCTGGATTCTTCTTGGTGCTTAAAGTAAAATGTAGAAGAAAGAACAAATTGAGAAAACAGTAAGCAAAAACGAACGAACCATCAATTGATGACTTGGAAAATTCTCTGCTCATCCAGAGAGTGCACTCTGAAAAGAAGGTCAAAAATGAGGCTGGACAGTCATCTGTGTGTTTCATTCAAGCATCTCAGCAAAAGTCAGGTATAGATATATGTTACCTAGGAAAAATATATAGTGAAGTTTCTTGTCAGACGGCTTGGATAATGACAAGGTTTTGAGAATTTCATACCAGCAGAAATGCCTCTAGACATGCCAAAAGGACAGAATTAGAACAATATAAAGTAGATTCTGAAGGCAGAGTTGTAGCAGGAATTACTAAGTCTGTGTGCATGGTTTAATCAATAGATAGGAACTGATTTTAGACATATACTTAAAACTTATCTGTTGATGTCTATAGTCCAGGCAAATGTTCAAATGTGCTAACTTTGCTTTTTTAACCCCTATAGTTCTGCTCTAACTGGTCTTGTTGACTAAAATGTCAACTCAAAACATGGTTTAAACCCTAAAAAAGCCTCAAGACTACACTAAAATATTCAAAACCCAAATAGTTGCCAATCAACCAAAGTTAGGGTCATAACTACAAAAGAGCAAAAACTGAGGTACCCATATCTTCACTTCCTTGTCTTTGCCGGTTTTGTTAGCCTTAGCTGTTTTAACAATCTGAGTCAGAAAAACTCCGTAATGGTACATTATAAAAGGGCCAAAAAGGTAAAACTGCCAGACTTCCTATAAATTGTATGATTTTTTTTAAATAAAAAGTTTTATTTTGATACTAAAAGAGCTTTGATTCAAAATTATGTTTTAAGGCTAAACCAACAGGGATAAGCTACAAAATTTAATCGTATAAAAGCCACTCCCTTATGGTAAACTTATTGTAAAATAACTAATTAACTGATAATTAAGACTAATTGATGGCTTATAAGGGATCAAATTCTTTAAAGTGCTCAAAACTAATTACTAAAACTTCATTTTTAAAATTTGTATTTTATATGACATAACAAAATCTTAAAATAACAATGTAAATAGTTTTAAAATAGACCTAAAAGATAATAAAAGTATTAAAGCCAAGAAAATTTTAAAAATATTTCTTTTGAATAATATGGTGGTCAAAATATACAACATAATTACATGTTTCTCAAATTTCCTTAAAGGCCAGAAAGAATTCAACTAAAAATACAGTCAATAAAAATTAGGTTACTTACAAGTTTTCACTGAAAATTATTTTTGATACAGTCTAAGAAGCTGTTACATCAAACTGTCTACAAAATATAATAAAAACTAAATCCTTTCAACAAGTTCTTCTTCTATAAAACTTTTATGCTTTGATATTGTTCACATTTTTGTTTTATTTATAGCAACAGCTTAAATATAAGCTTTTGAGCTTACATAAAAAATTTTGTTTTCTACTTCAAGATTTTCTATGATTATTTCTCAGGTACTTCTAAATATCCTGTTATCTAGTAAAAATTCTTCTTAAACTCCAAATTAAAGTTGTCCTAAAAATTTAAAGATCTCAAATCTTAAGTTAAAAACCTAAGTTGAAATGGATTTTGTGTGATTTTCATTTTATGCTTTCCCTTGGTAGGAATAAAAGAGCAGACTGACAAAAAGGGGGAGTTATACAACATTTTATACAGTATCGCAAATTTCTAATACATAATTAATACTAAATTATCATCAGCTTGCTATCTAAAAATATATCTGTCTATGTCTTGAAGGTTCTCTGTCAGGTATGTATAAACTTGTGCTAAAATTCACTACAGGCAAACATAATGCCTTTTGCCGTGCTGGTTAGCTATAAAATACAGCCTAGGCATGGCATAAGACCCTGGGAGCTCCAAAATAAATAAACAAAATAAACAAATACATAAAAATACCATTATATTTTATCTAAAACTTAACTTTGTCAATAACTTCTATGCTTGTCCTCCTAAAAGTCTCATTACAACTAAATACTAATATTGGTTCTGCTTAAGCTAACAAATAATTTAAAAATTTTTAATATTAATCATGTTACTAACATCTCTTACCATTTATAGGATCAAGCTATTATAAAATAATACTATTGAATACTTAATTAACAAATTTTAAACTTTTAAAAAGGGGTGGATAGGGCTATACCCACCTATATCCACACATACCATGATATATTTAGCTATCCTAACTTTAAATTTTTTTAAATTTCACTTTAAAGGATAATGCTTTTTCTGCTGCCAAAAAAAATTTTTTGCCCTAAAAGATATAACCTAAACTATTTGTTAAATGAAAAGATCTAAAACTAATCAATGAGAAAGACCCGATGTTTTAATATAAGCACAAGATTAAGCTTCTGTCTTTCTAGAAAATGAACAAAGTCCCAGATGGCTCCTGTTCTGAAGCATCTGACCAGGACATCCAGAGAGCACTGGACAAATGAAACATCTGAAGGTAGATGGCAAATCCATCAAGAAAAGATGTCCCAAGAGAAAGAGTAAGCTGATAATTTGGGAAGACATCAGACTTTTAACTCATCAAGCTGAGACTTTGGGGAAACAAGGACTGATCCAAAATGATGCTGTTATGTTTACTGAATGATTACATGTTAATTATCAGCTTGTCAATACAAAATCCAAATGTCTTTTGTCAGGAGATAAATGAAAACACCTGTGATAAAAAACAGTATGATAATGTTTTGCCGTGCTAAGGATTGTTATTCTTTTCTTTGCTGTAGTAACTTTACTGGCTTTAAAATATATGCTGATTTATTTACATAAAACTTTTACACAGAAAGATAGAGAGATGGCTGTATTCACTGTATGGATTCATAATCTTCACCATAATTATAATCCTTAAACTAATCAATAGCTAAAACAGAAGGAGGTGGTGCAGCAAGAAATTAGTAAGCCAGTGTACTTGGCTTAGTTATTACATAAGAAGAAATTCTTTTTAGACATGCTTGGGCTTTTAAGAAATCCATGATTAATCAATACTTGTTTTCTGTGATTGATGGGACTGGTTTTGAGAGGCTTGCTCCCTCCCACCCCCCCATCCCCACACATAACCAGGGTCATAAGACATTCCTGGCACACCTGGAAGTCTTGCTCTGTTGGTACAGTGGGTACAGTGCTCAACAGAGGGACTGTGGTTTTGTGAGAGTTTTGTTCCTTCAAACAGCATCTAGATCAAGTGTTTTGGCATAAGGAACTCTGCACTGCCCTAAATTGTTTTTTGTGTAACTATCAATAAATACATTTCAGAGAAGCAGTGCTTGGTCAGTCTCAAAGAGAAGGCTGTACTGCCCTGCCCTTCAAATTGAAGCTTTGCATTGCCAGGCTGCTCTCTGGATTTGTCTCTGTGACACTTGACACCTTCAGAGTCACAGGCATGTGTAGAGGCATAGGCCAATGAGATTTTTTTTTTCTGATGAAAAGATAGGGCTACCGCTGCAGTTCAGAAGACACAATTTAACCACAAAGGGCTATTCTTATATCTTAGAATCAAATATAATGTCTCCTGAAAAATTTGCAAACTTGCTCTGGACAAGTGTTATTTTTATCCACAAGGTGCTAGGGATTTATCCTAGTGCCTTGAGTATGTTCTAGCCAGGGGCTCTACCAATGAGCAATACCCTTTGCCCCCAAATCAGTGTGTAAATGAGCATTTAATCTTTTCATCCAGCAGCATGGTTGCTAGAGCAAAAGATCAAATTGAAAGGCCTGTGTGATAGCTAAGAAGGGATCCAAAGGCCACGAAGGGATCACATTCAAAGGCCTGTGTGATTCAGTTGGAATGCAGAAAGAATGTTAGCTGTAGAAGAGGCAAACTCAGAGCTGACCAGTGTAATGTTAACTATGTGGAGAAGTCTGCTAAAACTCACACCAATGTTTTAACTGTGGGAGATAGGTCATTTGCAAAAGGATTGTAGGTGAGGCATTCCTAAAGACAGTATTTTCTGCATTCCTAAAGACAAGATTTTCTCTAAAAGACCCCAGTCCCCAGGGTTTGTAGGTGTGGTGAGGGTTATCATTGGACTAAAGAATGCAGATCAACAGGATCCCCTTACTGATGGGAAACTCCCTAAGGTTGTTCACTCAGGCCCCAGCAACAAACAATATGCCAGGTGTTCCCTGTCAGCAATTGAATAACTCGACAGAGCAACCAAAGGAACCTAAACTCGGAATTGGAGACCTAATGCATGCTACAGCAGGCAGTACTGTCCTAGACTTAGCCATAGGTAGAAATCTCACACTATCCCCCAAAATTCAATGTTATAAGATAGGCACTGGAGTTTATGTTCCTCTACACCCAGGAACAGTAGGAATGGTTTTAGGAAGAAGTAGCTTGACTTCCCAAGGATTCATTGTGCATCAAGGAATTATAGATGAAGATTCCAAGGGAGAGATTGATATTATGTCTTATGTATAGAAAGATATGTAGTTTAAAGCAGGTAATAGGATTGCTCAGCTTTTACTGCTGCCATATACCAAGGGCAAAGCAGTTCCCGTTGTAAGAACAAAAAGACTCAGAAGTACTGGAAGACAGGTATTTTGGCAAACTGAATCAATGATCAGAGTCCAAAATTAAAGGTAGATGGTATTGGAATCAAAGGTTTGGTGACACAGGAGCTGAAGTAATTACAATCTCACAAGAATCTTGGAACTCAAATTGGTCCCTTCAGGAAGTATCCACAGTTTGCAGGAACTGGAACATTATCCTAAATAAAACCAAGTGTAAGATAGATTAAATGTGTGGGACCAGAAGGTCAAATAGGAAGATTAAAGCCTTATATGGATGATCTAGCCATTACTCCATGGGAAAGAGATTTACTATAAGAGGGTGCAGTCAGTGGAGGCAGAGTTCAATAGGGAGCTCAGAGAGTAGAAGCAGAGTGTGGAAGCAGAGCTAAGAGAGCAGAGTTCAGAGAAACAGCAAGGTAGAAGCAGACAGGAAACAGACAAGAGGCAGAGCTTAGAGAGAAGCAGAGTTAGCTTAGGCTGAGTGCAGTCAGCTCAGACAGTTCAATTCAGAAGGAAAAGCTGAGAAGAGAAGACCCAGTTCAGAATAAGCAGAGAGAAAGCAGAGAATGAGAAGCAGACAGTTTATGATTTACAGTTTGTAGTTCACAGTACAGCTCAGAGTGAAAAGAGCTAGTTCAGAGGACAGCTAGTCAGAGTGAGCTCAGTCAGCAGTTAAGTCTCAGGGGCTAAAACATTTTAAGTTTACAGATTAGATTAATCAGAGGCCGACGCCTTCTAGGTCTGGCTTGCATCTTGAATTAGATTATATGGATGTTAAAGCCTTCTAGGTCTAGGTTTAAGATTAGATTGTAATGAGGCTGAAAACCTCTAGGACTAGGGAATGAATTAACAAAGAGTAAACTTCCTTTTACCATGAACCTATGAGAAAAATAAATCAACACTATATCCATCGTTATACCAGTGGCTCTTTTATTCTTATAAAAAATTCTCCCTTTTTTAATGGAACTCTCTCTCTCCTGTGACTGCCCTATCATTGTATCTTGGAAGCAGGTAACTTGACTCTAGGCTTCATGATAGTCAATTCTGGCTCAGGCTGGCCCATATCCAGGGGTGCACTCATGCCTGATTCAGTTAACTAGAAAAAGAGATTTGGAATTTTATTTAGGAAAGACCTGTCTCTAAAAAAAAAAAAAATATGGAGGGGGATAGACAGCTCCTGAGAAACATCTGAGGTTATCTTCTGACCTATACACACATATAGCATGTCCATACATGTATGTGCATGCGTGCACAAACACACACACACACACACAAAGTATGGAGAAAAGGGAACTTTGTACATTGTTGGTGGGGATGTAAATATAACCATTATGGGTTCTAAATAAGTTTAGTCAAATGACATAACTTCCTTATTCTTCCTAGATGAAAAATCCATTATGTAAAAATACCGCATTTTCTTTACTCATTCTTCTATTGACAGACACCATAGCCAATATCTTGGAATGTTTTCTGTACCTTTTTCTATAACAGTTTCAAAGTTTCAGGTCTCACTTTGAGGTCTTTAATTCATTTGAAGTTGATTTCATAAAAAATGAGAAACGGGGGATCTAATTTCATTTGCCAATGTGTAGATAGCTTTTTTTTTTTTTTTTTTTGACAGAGCCTCACTAAGTCACCCTGGTTGACCTCAAATTCTCATCATGCTAAGTGAAATAAGCTAGATACCGAAAGGCAAATATCACATGTTTTCTCTCATATACAGAATCTAGAGTTTCAATAAGTGAGATATGACAGCAGATCTATTTGGGCAGAGGGAGGGGACCAACACAAAGGGAGAGGTATAATGGAGATTGAAATGATCAAAGTACATGATATGAACATGAAAATGTCACAACCAAAGTACTATTTTGTACAATGAATACACACTTTTCTAAAAAAGTAGAGCTACCATATAAGACAGTTGTCTCAATTCTAGATATACTTTGGAAAGAAATGTGATTAGCATATGACAGAGATACTTCCATGTCTTATGTTCACTGAAGTACTATTCACAATAGCAAAGAAAAGAGAATCAACCTAGCTGCCCATCATTTAAAAGGGTAAAGAAAATACGGTGCTGGGTAGTAGCAGCGCATGCCTTTAATCCCAGCACTTGAGAGTCAAAGGCAAGCAGATCGATGTGAGTTCAAGGCCAGCCCTATCTCGTGGGGAGTGGGAGGGAGGGAAGGGAGGGGAAGGAAGGAAGGAAGGAAGGAAGGAAGGAAGGAAGGAAGGAAGGAAGGAAGGAAGGAAGGAAAAGAAAATATGGTGTTGCTGGTTAGTTTTTGTATATTTTACACTAGCTAGAGTCACTTGGGAAGAAGGAACCTCAACTGAGGGACTGGAACTGGATCGATCAGATTTGGTCTTCAGGCAAGTCTGTGGGGCATTTTTTTGATTAATGGTTGATGTGGCAGGCCCAGCCCACTATGGTTGATGCACCCTTGGGCAAGTGGTCTTGGGTTGTATAAAAAGGCAGCCTGGCCAGTAAGCAGAATTCCTCAATGGTCTCTGGTTTCAGTTCTTACCTTCAAGTTCCACATTTGAGCTCCTGCCCTGGCTTCCTTCAAAGATGGACTATAACCTATAAGCTGAAATAAACCCTTTCCTCCCCTAAGTTGTTTTTGATCTGTGTTTTATCATATCAACAGAGAATTGAACTAGGATAGTATCTTATTTATCTACCTACGTGTGTGTGTGTGTGTGTGTGTGTGTGTGTGTGTGTGTGTGTGTGTAAATATAGATACTTTAAAACAGTGAAAAAGAGTGAAATTCTGTCATCTGCAGCAAGATAGATGAAAGTACCAAATGCTCTTTCTCATCTGTGGGATGTTAAAAAAAAGTAAAAGAAAAGAGAAATATGGTAGTCTTGACTATAGAATAGTGATTTCTAGTCTAGATTAAAAAGAGGCTGGATTTGATTACTACGTAGTATCAAAATACCACAGTGAACATCTTCAATGTGTACAATCAATGCATACTAATAAATAAAGCCGATTATTTTATATTAACATTTCAAAGTAAATATATTCAGAACTTTCACTAAATTTAAAAGAAACTATTGTTTTGATTTAATTTTTCCTCATCTTTCATTTCAATCATTTATTTATTCATTTATCCTAGAAATCAGACTCAGGGACTGACACATACTAAGCAAGTATTTACCACTAAACTATATAGCCCTTCTATTGTTTTTAAACTTAACAAGTGAAATAAAATAAAAGGTAGAAAAAAAAATAAAGATACATACCAACAATTCAATTAGCAGTTCTCAAGAAGTCAGTGTGACAACTAAGTATCCAGGTCAACATAAAATCCTATCCATTGGCTCAACAATCAGATCTGCCTCCCCACAACACACTTGCTTTGCCATTAATTAAAGCTGCTTTAAGTCATTGCAGGTGTGGTGGGAATCTGAGCGTTCAGATGGGGGATCTGGTGAATGGGTTCTTACACAAGAAAGAAACAAAGTAATTTCTAGTTTTATAGATATTTGTTTAGCAATAGTTTCTAAATTTTCTACAGTAAGAGGACCTCTGAGGTCATTAAGTAATATTTATAAAATATACTCAAAAGATAGATTTCTATGAGTGATTTTCACTATATAATCACAACTGGATAAAAATAGTTTTAGTAGAACTATAAACTCTTTTGAGATTTCTCAAAATCTTTATTCTTTCTTTATTCTTTGATGTGTTTGTGTGTGCTTGGGTGTGGGTACATGCAAGTATGCACAAGTAAATTAGGATGTGTGCACCTATTTGTGCATAGCCAAAGGTAGATCTCAAATACCTTACTCTATTTTTTTTTTCACACGGGGTCTCACTGAACTTGGAGCTCACTGGTTGAGTTAGACTGGCTGACTGGGGAAGCCCCTGGGGTCCTCTGTCTCTGCCCACCAAGAGTGAGATTACAGGTGTGTACCACCAGTTTTTCCAGTGGGTGCTGTGGATCTGAACTCAGGTCCTCATGGTTACTCAGTAAGCACTTTACCTACAGAGCAAGCCATCTCCCTAGCCCCTGAAAAGGTTTTATTTTTAAAAGTAATTACAGGACTCCTAAGTTTATCCCATATTTCTCATATGGCCAAAGTCATAACTACTCAACTCACAATGATATGCAAAAATAGCAAGTATTAACACCTTTTTTTAAAAAAGCACTACACAAACAACTCACATTAAAAAAAGTGTCTATATATGAAATAATTTTTGTTCACAAGCCAATGTGAGGACATATTCACAATCCTGCCAAATAATGGCATTATATTTTCAACTAAGAAGCAATATTATATGGCAAGAATTGTTTACATTTGTCTGAATGCTTTCTGCTGACCTGCATTTGGCATATTTTGACAGCTACATGTATGATATAGATGTGAGAAAATTTATATGACATCCAGTTAGCATATACTCTGGCACATAAATCTATAGATTGTAGTTTGTCAGACCCATAAAATGAGTCAACCACTACGAAAATCATTTATTAAGAAATATGTCTTAATTAAATATCAAATATATAGCACCTAATCCGTTATTTTAACAGTTTTAGATTAATGGGAAATTGCATAGATAGCTCAACATGTACTTTGCACTGTTTCTTGGTTATTAACATCTTATATTATGCATATTTGTTACAATTAGTAAACCTATGCCAATACTCTGTTAATTATAAAGCCAATACTTGAGTCACACTTCCTTAGTTTTATCTAACACACTCTTTTTGTTCCAAGGTGACACCCAAGTGACTACAATATATTTAGTTGCTATATCTTCTTAAGCTTGGTAGCTTCTCAGACTTCCCTTGTTTTATCATAACACATTTTTGAGGAATACTGAACAGCTACTTTCCAGATTGGTCTTCAGCTAGATTTGTTTGATGCTCTTCTCGTGATAAGACTAGGGTTATAGGCTTGGTAAGGAAGAACATAGAAGTGAAGGTCCTCTCACTTGAATAAAAAACTTGAGGCAGATGAGGGAGATCCAGCTCTCTCTGGAGCACCAGGCCACTGTTAAGCATTGTTAAAGTACTGTTAAAACTGGTTAAAGCTGGGACTAAGGAGATGGCTTAGCGCAAGCATAAGTTCCTGAGTTTGATCCCCAGCATTTATGTAAAAGCCAGCAGTGGTGGGAATGTAACCCCAGTGCTGGGAAGGTAGAGAGAAGAGAATACTTAGAGCTTGATGCCTAGCCAGTCTAGCCAAATCTGTGAGTTTCAGCTTTAGTGAGAGACAGTCTCAAAAAATAAGGTGGAGAGCTAATTGAACAGACACAAATAAATCTCTGGCCTATATATGCATGCACATGCATGCACAAACCTTCCAATACATACCATGAACAGGTAAAAATCTGCTAAAGTCACTATTAGTGTTGGTAAGCTCTTTAAGATTTTATTGCAGGAGTCTACAGCAGTGGTTCTCAACTTGTGGGTCGAAACCCCTTTGGGGGTCGAATGACTCTTCACAGAGGTGGCCTAAGACCATCTGCATAACATGGTTACATTACAATTCATAACAGCTGCAAAATTACAGTTATGAAGTAGCAATAATTTTATAGTTGGGGGTCACCAGAGGAACTATATTAAAGGATTGCGGCATTAGGAAGGCTGAGAATCACTGGACTAGAGAGATGGTTAAGAACAGAGGACCAGAGTTCACTTCTCAGCACCCATATAGCAGCTCACAATGGTCTGCAATTCTAGTTTCAGGGGCTCTAATGCCTTCTTCTGGCCACTTGCAGGCACCAAACACATACATGGTACACAAACATATACACATACAAAACACCCATACACATAAAAAAGTATCATTTTAAAAAAAGATCTTATCATAAGCATCCCTGATGTTCACTTTGCTATATAAATGAACAGACACTAAGGGATGGGGCAATGTGATCCTATAATTGAACTCTCCCTGTTTCCCTACCTGCTGGAAAGGGCTCAAAAAGCCAGCCAGACTACAGGAACATTAGCTGTTTCTAACACTTCATGGACACTTTGAAAAAACTACAGCTGATTGCTCTGGCTCCTTGAAGGTGCAGCCTTTGTACCTGTTTTTTTGTTTGTTTGTTTGTTTTTTCTGTTTGTTTGTTTTTTGCTATTACAAGTCTCAGTGAACTCTAGATGAACATGTAACCATTTCTAACAAAGGTGAAGAGGAAACATTTTTCCTGGTGGGACTGCTGTGGCAGGTGTTAAAAAGACAGTGCTGCAATTGGTGTAAAACAAGCTTTCATCTTAATACCAGGTTTGCTACGATTGGTGCAAACACACATTCTCTAGTTAAATGAGCAAGGAGTTTGGTTACTTGGTAAATTAGCTGGGAGACAATTTCCCTGCCATTGCAAAATTAGGCAAAATAAAAAGCTTCTTGGGTGGCCTTTCCTTTTCTACTTTTAGTGTAGGGGCTGAGCTAGTAACATAAAGGAAGAAGCAGTAGAGAAAGTAGTCGCAGTGACAGCAGGGCAGCAGAAAAGCAGTGACAGAGAAGCATCCAGGATTCTGAGCTGCAAAAGCAAAAGGTCAGCTGTCTGAATAGAGACAGGATCACAAGACTGGTGGCCGAGTGCAGCAGAAGCAGCAATGGCAACAACAGTGGCAGAAAAGCAGCAGCAGTCTGGAATGCAGCAGAATAGCAGCATCTGGAAAATCAGTCATAATAACAAGAGGGAGCTGAACATTTCAAGAGGCCATCTAGGGCAAAAACAAGAAGAATGGCAGAAATAGAAGAGGACAGAGTTGAGGCTGACAAAAAAGCAGAAAGTTACAAAAAGCCAGAGAAGAGAAGCTGCAGGCCCCTTAGTCACTCGAAGAGTTCCTGGAAGCTGACAAGCCCTTAGGAACAAGCCAGAGGTCTCAGACACCCCAAGCAAGAGTGTAACACTGACTGCCAAGGGCTAGAGAATCTCAGCCTCCTAGGCCTACCTGCATAAGAGTTGGAACACTGTAAAGCTATGGGTCTGGTTTCCTGAAGCCTGTAGGAGAGCTTTAATACTAGAAGGTACTGCCTGCTCCTTCTCCAACTGCCTACTCCCTGCCCTCTGCTGTCAGATGCTAAGAGGTACAAAAGTTGCTAAAGACTAGCATTTAAGCTTTGCTTTGCCTAATCACTACTTCTATTCTAGTAGAGCAAAAGAACCCCAGCCAGCTAATAGGTAACAAAGTCACCAAGGGAAAAAACCATCTCATCCTCCTTTGTATCATTAAGAGACAGTTTGTAAATGACTGGTGGAGATGGGGAAGTGGACGCAGACCAAAGATTGAAAGGATACAGAAATTTTGGAACTTATTAAAACATGAGCATCAATTCTTAAAAAAGGGAACAAATCATACATTTCCTCAGATTCAAAATCAACCTCAAGCTGAGGAAATAACTCAATTGGTATAGTGCTTGCCATGAAGCAAGAGGACCTGAGTCTAATTCCCAGAACTCACATTTTTAAAAGCATTATACATAGTAATATTAACTTGTAATTTCAGCACTAGAAGGCTAAGACAGGAGTATTATAGGTTTGCCAGCCAGCCTAGCCTGATAGGTAGGCTCCAGACCAATGAAAGACCCTGCTTCAGAAATATAGTGGACACAGTATTCCTGAGGTTTTTCTGTGGCCTCTACATGCATGCAAACCTGCATGGGCACCACCAAACACACACAATCTTGAGTGGCTCGCTGAAGCATTTCATTCTACTGTTTATATTAATCAATTTTCACTCTAACAAATGTCTGAGGCAATCTACTTACGAAGAGAAAATATTTATTTTGGTTCAATTTTAGGGGATTCACCATATTCAATTGGCCCTGTCATTTTGGGCCTGTGGCAAGACAGATTAGCATGGTGGCAAAGCAAAGCTGTCTACTTCATAGCAGGAAGCAGGAACAAAATGGAAGAAGATACGATTGCCTTTGAGGGCATGTCCCCAGTAACCCAGAGAACTCCAAACTTTAAAGGTTCCAGTAGCTCCCCCAAAAACAATCAAGGCTTTAACAAATGGGTCTTTTGGGGGGAACATTTAAGACCTAAACTGTAGCATTAGGATTCTAGTTTGTCTATACTGTTTGATGAAATAATATATACTCAATGAACATATATACACTAACTCTCATAAATGGAATGATAAAGTCCTAAGATCATAGAACACTGCTAGGGGCAGTTTATATGATAAATGGAAAAGGCAATGGGGTTAAGTTAGGTTGGCCTGTGTTTGAAACTGTGTCCTACTATACATTTCTTAATTATGGCCAAATATTTGAGTCTCAGGGTTTGTTTGTTTTTAATATAAAATAGAGCTAATAAAACTTATATGTAGTTAAATGAAGATTTTTTTTTCATGTATCTGTAAGATACTCAAAACAGGATATTCTCCTTCTTAGCATAGTAGCTTACGTGTTAATGGTGTCTTATGACTACATTCTGGAATAAGACAAGATATGTACAAACACACAGAAAAGATCTGAAGCAATTTCCCACAACTTTTTTTTTTCATACAACTAGTTCATGACTGATATACAGCAGCCAATCAAATATCTGATGACTCATTTGTCAAATCTTTTGGTCACTCATCAATAGAATCAGATTCTAGCTTGCACATCATTGCCAAGCCAGTCCTTCTTTGGGCCTCAGTTTCATCATTGACTTAACAGTTCCAGAACTTGAGTTAAAAGATATCTTAGATATCATCATTGCCAATGTCCTTGCCTAAAAAGCCAGCAAATGAAAGACTAAGATTGAAGAGGGACTGGTTGTTTTTTTGTTTTGTTTTGGTTTTTTGAGGCAGGGTTTCTCTGTAGTAACTCTGGCTGTCCTGGAACTCACTCTGCAGACCAGGCTAGCCTTGAACTCACAGAGATCCACCTGCCTCTGCCTCCCAAGTGCTGGAATTAAAGGCATGCATCGCCACTGCCTGGCTGAAGAGGGACTATCTAACCACTGAGTCATACAACAATTTCCAGATTGTTGCGGTGGTATTATTATTATTATTGTGATGATAATGATGATGATGATGATGATGATGATGATGATAATGATGATGATGATGTTATTTGTGTATGGGGTGTGCAGAAGCCACAGGCATTGAATCCCTTCTGGAGCTGGAGTTATAAGAAGCTTCAATCTACCCAGGGAACTAAATTCAGGTCCTCTGTAAGAGCAATATATACTCTTATTCACTGACATCTCTCCAGACCCCAATTTCCATACTGTTAAACTCTGCTTTTAAGTTCTCTTTTATCCTCTCATCTGTAAAGTTTTAAGGCCGAAAGGCTCTTTAGAGTATCTGAAAACCCTTTGTCTTGAAATCCTCTAAAAACAACAATAGTAGTTCTGTTTTTGTTAAAAATCAGAAGGTACAGAATAAACAACACTGTCAATATCAATCCTGGTTAACTAGGAGAAAATATGATTACAGACTGCAAAGCATTAAAGTGCCTTTCTTCATGTTATCACACCAAGCACTTAAATATAGAGATTTCTCTCAATAATATCTGATTCCATCATCTTCTTAATTAAGTGGAATTATAATAACCAGCCCAGAGAATTGGTAGACTGAGTAATTAGTATTCTGAGAGAGCTGTAACTCTATTATCTTGGTGTCCTCTCCTTAAAGCATATGGCTTTTTTTTTTTTAAGTCAATGCTGTCTTTTTAATACTTCTGTTTTGACTACCTTGGGTTTTTATACAATGACGTTATTCTTTTTAATTTACTGTTGTTCCCTTGACATTCGAAACACTATTTCTGATTTTGCTTATAAGTGTATTGTCCATATGTATGCGTAGACTCCGGTTCCAGGCCACTGAGTTCAAATCTTAGCTTTACCAGAAGCCAAACTCATGACCTTGGGCAGATTGCTTAAGTTCTATATAGTTATTCCATGTTATAGAGATAAACGCTGTTATACCTGTTCTTCCTCTTAATCCCTTCCCCCAAGGCATTTCTTTGGCCTTTATTATTCCATTCAAGAGGTCTTTACCTCTTCCTATCTGAAAGGCTGTCTTTTCACTATTTCTTTCTCAGAGTTCATATGCTGTTCTCACATTTGTGTTCTTACAGTAATTTGAACATATTTCAACCAAAACATTTGTTATATTAGATTCAAAGACTGTAGGTGATTTAAAACAGCCTAAATTAGACTATTTCAGACCTACAAAACCAGAAATTTTATGATTCGACTTAATTATCTTTTTTATACTTCTGCTATCTTCTTCCTGTACTACATTCATAAATGAGCTGTACATTATTATTGTTAAGTGGTAAGATCAAAATTTTAAGTATAATGAGTAGATACATATATTCACTACACAGCTGAAATACAACTTAAGCTTTACATACTTATTTTCTGAAATTTACTCTATATTCAAACTTTGAAATTTACTCACAAGTTTACTCATTTTCATTATTTACATCTGATTACATTAGGTAAAGCATCGATATTTTCATTCTTTTATTGAAAGATATTTGAACTAGTTGTTTGTTATTGTTTGTTTGTTTTTTGAGATAGGATCACTCTATGTAGCCCTGAATGTTCTAGAGCTCACTATGTAGACCCTAACCCTAACAAAGATCCACCTGCCTCTGCCTCCCAAGTGCTAGGATTAAAGGCATGTGCCACCATACTGAATCTTAGTTTTATTTTTTGCTATAATCATGTGTGAGTATTTTTGTATATTTCTTTTTTGCTTTAAATGCATTATTATTTTTGAGGTTATAATATGATTACATTATTTCCTCCTTCCCTTCCTCCCTCCCATATACCTCTCCTTACTTCCTTTCAAATTCATGGCTTTTCTTCATTAATTGTTGTTACGTACATATACATACATATAACCTCTTTAGTCTGTATAATGTTACTGTTGTTTTCAGGCCTGACCATTTGGTACTGGATTACCAAATGGTTTCACTATATAACCCTGGCTGGCCTAAACTTGCTTTATTTTTTAAGAAATAAATGTAATACAATTTGGAAACTTTCTGGCACAATGGAGTACAACAAATCAGAATTGGAAGTCTAAACTTCTAAATTATCTGTTCAAGAATGAATATGCTGGCTCTTCTGTATTCTACTTAACATGACATTACAGTTAAAAGTCATATTTCCACCAGGCAGTGGTGGTGTACACCCTTAACCCCAGCATTCAGGAGGCTGAGGCAGGCAGATCTCTGTGAGTTTGAGGCCAGCCTGGTCTACAGAGTGAGTTCTGGACAGTCAGAGATACAACAGGGAAACCCTGTCTCAAAAAAACAAAAACATCTTATTTCTAGCACATTAGAATGCCCCAGAGGAAATGTTTATATAAGTGTCTTAGGGCTTCTCCTGCTGTCATAAAACACTGACCAAAAACAACTTGGAGGGGACAGGACTTATTTCATTCTTCACTTCCTTATCACAGGCCATTATCAAAGGAAGTCAGGGCAGGGACCTAGAGGCAGGAACTGATGGATAGGTCATGCTGCTTGTTGGCTTGCTATTGATTGCTCAGCTTGCTCTCTTATATAACCCAGGACCACTTAGTGGCACTACCCATAGTGAGCTGGGTCCTCCTACATCAATCATCAATTTAAAAAATAATGCACTACAGGCTTGTTCACGGGCCAATCTGGTGGGAGCATTTTCTCAACTAAGGTTCCCTCTTCCCAAATGATTCTCTCTAGGTTCTGTCAAGCTGACATAAAACTAACCAGCACAGTAAGCATAGTATAAAGCAATTCTAATAAAGCATCTAAGAAAGCACCTGGGAAGTGACTATAATAAGCCAACCAGCAAAAAAACATAGCAGATAAAATGAAAATACATGTATATGCTTTTATTTTTAAAAGTGAAAAATAATAATAAATACTGAGGGTAAAATAATACAGCAGCCTTCATAAGCATCAAAACTTAAGAAAATTAATTCATGATAACTGTCAGGAGAACCATCATAAGGTTCAATAGTCTGCACCAAGTGTTTAGAAAGAGGTCAAAAGAGGCAACGAGTCACACAGAGTATAGAGAGAGCTGCTTTGGGGAATCACTCTGAACTTCCTAGCTGTTTGCAATTGGGTACATCATTTCCTCCACCTGCACTTCAATTCCTTATCAGGAAATGCTGTTGGCAATGTCCGGTATCCCATTGGCAGGATTAGTACACACTTCACATTTTAAAAGATGTATAAGACAAAAATCTGTCAATATTCTGTGGCTATCATCATCTGCCCTTCCTCACCCTCCTCCCTATTGTGACCTGCAGCACCTCTGTAACTCCTAGGCAGAACTGGACAGTAACTGCTCTGAGGCAGATATTAATTTGCTAGTGCTGTTCCAACAAATGCTAAAAACAAGGTGGTTTACTGACTGAGAGAGATATGGCTGACAGCTGTTTGTGAAGCTGCATATGTGTGGCTAAACATAAGGCTAACACTCAGAAGTAGTATCAGGACTACAGAGAGGTTTGAGTCATGAATATGCAGATGTGCTTGGAAACCAAATGAATAATTGCTGGTTAAGACAATGTAGTGGAGGGCACGCAAGGGGAGAAAAGTTCTCACTCAAACACCACATGCGATGATGTAGCCAGCAAGGTACCCAAACATTAAAGGCCACTGAAACCCAAGGGAAAAGGGAATGTTTTGAGGAAGAAGGGACAGTCATGAAAGTAAAACGCTGCTAAGGCAGGAACCTGCTACTTTCGTATCTTTGCCCACTGCAGCACCATGGAGGAAACTTATGACCTTGACCAGAGCAGTTCCAGGGCCTTTTCCATTTTACTGTGGTGGCTGAACAAATTCCTAAACCTTTGAGTCTTTTTTTTTTTTTTTTATAAAAATACTATTATCTTACAAGTACTTGGGAAATCGATATAAACATCAATAGCAGTAACTGATATATACATGAATGTAACATATGACAGTCCTACAATGTGCCAGAGATTGTACAGAGATCCTTCATATAGATTATGAAAATTTTTAAAACAGAAATCTTGAACTATAGCACCTAAGAGCTACTACTATTATCCTCATTTTCAGATAAGGCAACTGAACCTTATTTAAGTCAAGATACAGTGGAAACATAAAGGTGAGGGCCTGCAAGACGGCTCAGCATGTAAAGGTGCTTGCTGTTAAGCCTGATGATGTGAGTTCATACCCCAGGACCTCTGAACCTCTGACCTTCACATGTGCACCACCACCACACACACACACACACACACACAGAGGCACACACATGCACATACACGCGCACACACATCTAAAATAAAATGTAATAAAAAGGTGAGAAAGTTTATATACCCAGTATATACAACTTAAGTTTATGTATAAAGGGAAAGCAATTTACAAGACTTATTTAATTGATAAGATTTATGTGTGTGTGTGTGTGTGTGTGTGTGTGTGAGAGAGAGAGAGAGAGAGAGAGAGAAGGAGTCAGAAGAGAGAAAGATGTTAAAGATCATGAAAAGACAAAGATTTAGCTTCAGCAAACAGAAGATGCAGGAAAACATAGATATATAGTTTAAGCAACGCTGTTAGAAGAAAATTGAGACAAATATCCTTTTAATGATATCTATTTTTTAAAGCAGTTGGCCATCTGTTGAGAGTGAGAAGAAGAATTAAGGAAGTCAGAAGCCTGAAAAGGGAGTATTTTTTACACAAGACATCACAGAAAATAGGATAAAGAAATAAGTATGTAGTAAAGGTCCAAAGGCAGCAATCAGTGTTAACAGTGTGTTTTGTCTCAGGTTCAGTAACACTGATGCAGACAACAAAAGAGTTTAGTTTGAGTCAACAAGGTTTATGTTTCATCTAGACAGAGACAGAAAAATAGAGCATGGTACTAAGAAGTAATGGCAAGAGAGAAAACTACTGCAGACAAAGTGACTATTTTTCTAGCATATGGCACTGGCCATGACGGTGGGTCATGCAGGTATGAAATACGCCTCCTTGTCTTTTTTGGTTAGCAGCCACAGTGGCATACAACTACAAGGAATAAAAAATATACTGAAGGAAACAGAACTGGAAAGGGAAGTGATAAGACCAAGAAATAGATCTAGTGAGGATAACCGAAGGCCAGGGAGAGAGAAATTCTGAACAAAGTTGCATACCTTCATTTATCATTTCCGAGGTGGGGCCAGCTCTAGGTGATATAAGGTGACACAAGGAAGCGGATTGGGTATAGAGAGCTTGAGTAGAAGCAGCTAATGTTTTGGTAGAAAAATCATCCATGTGAACACTGAAGTCACTCAGAATGAGGAGAATAATGGAAGTGGTAAGGGAGACAGTGTGTGCCAGTTTCTAAATGATAGAGAAGATCTAACAAGGGCAATATAACACCTATTTCAGACAGCCATAGGCATTTTAACAAGAAGGAAAGGACATGGTCTGGAAATAGTGGTGACAGAAAAATTAGGTATCCTCAACTCTCCCACTGAAATGGATGTAGGAGAAAGGGCTATCCTTAAAAGGGTTACAGAACACAATACCCTCAGCAGGACTCAGGGGGTACACACACCACCTCCACTTACCAGTGAAATGGTCAACAACACAGGAAACAGAAATTGGAAGAACATATAAAAATGCTTGAGAAGAGACTACGAAGGCTTAGGAGAGAGAGGAAGAATAATAAGAATAAAACAAGAATAATCATACCGAAGATAACAAATTATTGAAGAGGCAGGGAGACCAAGAGTTGCTAAGTTTATCAAAACAATTGGCTCTAGAAAATCCTTGATAGCTAGAATTAGCAGTAAGCTTTGGCAAAGGTGTCAACTACAGATGAGGAAAGGGGCCCAACATTTCAGTGCCTTATGTGACCAACGACTGGCAAGAACTTTACACATACTCTCTTAGTTCAACCTCATAGCTATACATTCCCTCATTTCTTTAAGAAGCTGAGGCTAGGCTGTGGTGGCACAAGCCTTTAATCCTAGCACTCAGGAAGCAGAGGCAGGCAGATCTCTGTGAGTTTGAGGCCAGCCTGGTCTACAGAATGAGTTCCAGGATAGCCAGTTACAACAGAGAAACCTTGTCTTGAAAAACCAAAAATAAATAAAATAAAAAAGAAGCTGAGTATCTGAGAAAATGACCTATCTCTATGCAGTTAATATTTAGCAACACTGAGAGATCTGGGCTTCTTAACTCTAAACCAGTTCAGTGGGAAAGAGAATCTTCCACCAATAGGATAGAATCCAGTGGAAGGAGGGGAATAGGAGTGTTGGATGTATTATATGAGAAGAAAAATAAAAAAAAAATAGGATAGAATCTAGTGTTTGACTGAGCCTATCTACCAAACAAGGTCATTGCAAAGATTAAACTACAGCTTCAAAACAAACCATAATAGTTACTTTGTTAACCTGAAATTGGCCTACACAGGCTTATTTTCAAATGTGGAATTTCTTTACTTCAAGCACAAATCTGAACTTCTGAATTAATGTCTATAAACAGACACATAGAAACCTCAGGTAGAGAGGATACACATCTATTACTCACTAATACACTGAGAACCAGTTCCACGCTTGATGTCAAAGCTTTCACAGCAGTCCATCTCTCTAGCCACACATCTCGTTACTAACTTAATACAATACTTGAATGTGCGTCAAAGCTAATAATTTTAAACAAAAATACACTAGAAATACTTGGTAGCTAGACATAATTATTATTTAATCTACTGAAATTTGATCTCTAGAGCCCAAAGAAAATTTATTTTGAATGTGAAGATAAACGTGTTTCCAAATATTGAGAAATGGTTGCTCTCTCCTCAGAACTGATACATTACTCTTTTACCTCTCTTAGGGTACTTACTGTATTCTGCCAAATAATTTTGGTAAGTGTGTGGGGAAAAAAGACTTCATATTTACAAGCAGAGAGTAAGCCCATTAAAAGTAGGGATAAGGAAACTAACATTTACTTCACATCTATGAAGAGCTAATTGCTTTCTAGTGACTATATATTTTCCATGTAAACTCTGTGAAATTCTATAAAATAAGAATTTGTTTTTATAGCTCAAGGTATTTACAGTCATAATGCCAGAAAGTAACAGAGCCTAGAAATGAATCCTGGTCTTTCTAAGTCCAAAGCCTAGGCTCTTTCTACTAGACTTCCCAAAATGATGCTTTATCTAGTTGTTTCCTACTCACCTAACAATCATCAGAGAAAAACCCTTTTGTTGTTATATATGGGCAGAAAGGATTCATTTGCCCTTACTTTTCAAGAATCAAAAAGGTGCAAACAATAATTGATGTGAGTCCTTAATAAAAATGAAGACTCACAACCCTGACTGTAGAAGGAAAAAGTAAAAAGAACTATTATGCTTCCATTCCTATGTTTAAAAAGTCCTCCTTAGAGGTTTGTGCCATCTGGTATACAGAAATACATATATTTCTGCCCCACTGCCTCGTATGTCATCACCACCTCAATTAATCCTTTATCTTCACTGCACCTGGGCCACAATCTTCCTCTTTTCCTCATCCCATCACCCTAAATCACTTTGCTATCGACATACACTAGCCTCACAGCTCCTTGTCACACTCCACTGACCTTCGCTTCTGTTGTATTTACTCACCCCCCTACACACACACACACACACACACACACGCATACCTTGTCAGCTAGGACAGCTCCACATTGGGCAACTTTATTATTAATATATCATTTTCTTAATATTTCACTTTTATTAATAAAATAACAAGCTAATATTTCACTTTCTGACCACAATCTCTTTTCTTCCACATTACTTCCATTATATTTGTCCTCTGCTCTAACTCAAAAATAGCTGAATCTAAAAATAAATTAAATTTAAAAACCCTCATCTTCAAATGTTTCCTGTCTCAGTTAATGATACCACCATCCTCTGGGCATCTAAGCCAAATGCCTAAGTTCAATACTACTCATTCCCTCAAAGACATAAGATCTCATAGGTTTTCTCAAATTTCTTACTTCTTTTAATCTCTGTACCATTTTCAATGTTACTTCAACCATGCTTAGTTTTTTTTAAGCCTTTCAGTGACTAAAAAAACATCACCCACTGAATTAATTTCACGTTGTTCATTGTGACATAGCTTCTGCCTGGCTGAAGGCTCATAATTTATCCTTACTGTATATTATTGGCAGTCACAAGATGTGGTTTTTGTGTGGTTCTCTCCTTTTCTCACACTTTTCCTTCACTTACGCTATTTTCTCTGTTTGAAGCATATTCTACTACGCTTGGCCCCTTATCACCTGAGCCTGTGCTCATCCCTCCCCAAAGCCTTCCCTCAATGTCTGGCTAGTTCCAGAGCCCTCCCTTTCAGGCAACCAGAGCATTCTATGTGTAGTACTTAACTTTTATTGAGATAGCCTATGTAAGCACCACATGATCCAGCTCCACAATGACTAGAGATATCCTATTTATCTGTGTAGCCAGGTTAGCACCATGCACAACACAATGCCTGACACACAGTAGTATAGATGAACAGCAAGTTTAAATGTCTTTGTAATGTTCACACTGGTATTTTCCTTACACTGGAGGGTTCAGAGACTTCTGAATCTATACAATTCTGTACAGAATTGCCCTACACAAAATTTTACCAATTTACACAAAAGCGAAATAGCATGTGTACAAACACACCAGAAATTTAAATCTGACACATGCATGGGGCTGGAGAGATGGCTCTCATGCACTGCTCTTCCAGAGGACCCAAGTTCAGCTCTTAACACCCAACTGTCAAGTCAGCTTACAACTACCTATAAGTCAAGCTGTAGGGAGATCTGATTCCTCACTTGCACGCGCGTGCACACACATACACACACACACACACACACATATGCACACACGCTTTTAAAAAGTTTAAACATTTAAAAATGTTGGCATGTGCACTACAAACTTTAATTAAAACTACTAACCAGTTCAAGAAATGAAGACATAAGAACAAGGATAAAGACCAATTCTGACTCCTGGTAAGTGCTTGCCTTAGTTATAAAAACAGTGAAACTTCACTTAGAACTTGAACAAGGTCCCAGACACAAGAGCTTAGCATTTTTTATCTACAAGGCCATCATTTCTCTAATGGGCTTAAGAAATTACTCATTTGTAGGGCTGCTTAGGCAAGAGTTTAAGAAACTGATAAAAAAGCCTTTTAAAGTACGTTAACCCTATGTACCACCAAGGCTAAGTGACCTTTTTAAAAAAAAAAAAAAAAAAACTTTAAAAGGGTAATGCTTTTAAATGAACAACAAAGTGTTGTTTTTCACGGCAAGTTGAGGCCTTCTGTTGGCAGGGAAAAAAAGGCTGAGTTCATTGTAATAAGGCAACTCTCTCTCCAAGCAAATATTAAATTGCAGTTTGGCACTGAACTAGGTCTCAGTCCTTTTTAGAGCAAAAATATTAAACTCTTTTATTTGCATGATATATTACACTGTAAAATCTTCTGATATACATTAGCTCACTTGATTAAGTGTTCAGAGACATTTTTTTTCAAAAGAAGAGAAACCACAGAACAGGATGATCTCTTTTAGCTTGGGTGAACACACGCTACTAGACAGCTTTCCCTCACCCTCAACCCCCTAAGTTCAACACAGCACAGAAATGAGGAAGGATGAGTACTATTTATTTAAGAAGGTCAATCCTGGGGGGGGGGGGGTGAGGGGATGCGTCAAAGAGCTTCCTTCAGAAGAGGTGAGCGTGGGTCCCTCTGCTCACAATAAGCTCTTCTAGGAGGGCGACATGGGCAAACTAGTGCTCATCAAAGGAGCGAGTCCGGAGTAAGAGAGAAGACTAAAGAAACTGGGGGTTAGCCAAAACAAGACTCGAGGGACTATCTTCACTCCTAACAGCTGCCCATGAGAGAAACTAGGCAGAAAGACCGGGGGGGTGGGGGGGAAGACAACACAGCTGTTTCCAACTATAACCAAATCAATCCAGAACCAGACTGGGCTACCTTGGGACCTCCGTATCAGGACGGAAAGCCGTCCTAACAGGTTCGCCAAACTAGTAGGGTCGTTAAAGATTCTTCAGTTCCGAATAGGATGAGAGTGGGGGAACCTGGATGACTTTCAGCTCACTTCGCGTCTGGGGGTGTTCCGGGCTTCACCCATCTGCTTAGGAACCCCTTTCCCAGCTGTGCTCCCTGGCCGTCCGCCGCTCTCACCACCCCGTCTGAGGTTCGAAACCTGCCGTAGCCGCCAGGTGCTGCCGAGGCTCCGGGCAGGGGCAGGTGGCACACGTGAGTTCCCCCCGGCCCCGGGACGCCGGCGGACAGCTCCCAGCCCACGACCCTCCGCCCTCCCCTGCCCGGGACTCCGGGCGATTCTCCTCCGCGACGCGTCCCACCAGCCCGAAAGAGCCCTCCCGCACTGAGCCGGAGCCGGGCTTCCCGGTTCCGCCCCAGCCCCGCCGCCTCCTCCTCCTCCTCGGAAGGGGCCCGTGCCGGGACTCGCGCGCCGCGCCCCCGGCCGACCCCGACGCGTCAGGCCGCCGCCGGACACTGGGCCCGAGCAAATGCCGCGCAGGCCGCCGGGGCTCGGGCCGGGTTGACACGGCCGCCCGAGGGCCGCAGACACGGACACCGGGGTCACCCGGAGGGGGCTTGCTCCGGCCGGGAGCCGTAAGCGGCCCCTCCGGGCACGGGCTCGGCGGGCCGGCGAGCGGAGGCTGCGAGACGCTTACCTGAGGGCGACAGCGGCGCGGGGCGCGGGCGGCTCACTCCCTTCCAGCCGCCATGTTTCCGCTGCGCAGAGAGCGGGCGAGGACGCCGGCAGAGGCGGGCGGCGGCGGCTCAGAAGAGCGGCGCGGATGAGACGACGGCGGGCGGCGGGGGGCTCCACCGAGGCGGCGGCGGCTGAGGGGCGGGGGCGAGAGCTGCCCAACCCGGCTCGCCGGAGAGTACTGCCGCGAGGTGGCGCGCGCCGCGGCCGTTGGGCTCGCGCGCGCGGGGCGGCGGGAAAGAGCGACCCCGGCTCGCGCCTCCCGCCTCGCGCCTGCCGGCCTGAGGCGCCCGGACCCACTGTAGAGCTCATGTCTCCCAGAGGACTGAGTGACGTGCTCCGAGGCCCCGGGTTCGAATCCCGTCGGCCCTCAGCCCTTTCCCGGCCGACTGCCGACTGTGGAATGACCTTGAGAGCGTTCCTTCGCACCTTCCCTCTTTCCAGTGCGCAGGCAGGAAAAGGTTGGAGAAAATGAGTGTGCCCCAAAGACGGTGCCACGGAGCTAAGGAAAGCAGGCTTTCCCGGAGAGAGCTTTGATCCTTGGTGTGCCAGGCATGGTGACCCTAGGGTCAATCTTCCAGTGACTGTCTCCCCCCCCCACCCCGCCCGCCCCCACACATAATTGTATTTCATAGGCATGATGTTTTATCTGCGTGGAAACTGAAGTTCGAGGAGGTGAAGTTACTCATCAGAAATCACGCAGCTTCAAAGGCTGTGCACCTTCCCAAGAGTCAGATGTTAGGGGATGCGCTAGTTGGGTTTTGTCAACTTGAAACAAATCTAGGGAAACCTAGAGGGAATCTCGATTGAGGAATTATCTCCATCAGATTGACCTGTAAGCAAAGTCTGTGAGGGCATTTTCTTGATTAATGATTGATGAGAGAGGTGCCACCCCTGGGCATGGAATCCTAGGTGATATAAGAAAGCAGGCTAAGTGCACCATGGAGAGCAAACCAATAAAACAGCGGTCCTCCAGTGGCGGCTGTTTCAGTTCCTGTCTCCAGGTTGCTGCCCTGACTTCCCACAGTGATGGACAATGCTGTAAAAGTGTCAGCAAAATAAACGCACACGCGCGCCAAGTTGCTTTTGGTCCCAGCCACGGAACCAACCTAGAACAGGAGTGTTCCAAGGATGCAGCCCATGGGCCCATGCTCATTCGAGCTGGCTCCTAAAGGAAGCGTCAAGGGAAGGCATCACAGGTAAAGGGGAGGCTAAGGGCAAAGGTGTGGAGATGTGGCAGGGTGGCTGGCAGGAGTGTGGGAGGTGCCTGAAATAAGACCATGATGCTGTCAAAACTAGAGTTAGGGAAGAGAAGCCAAAACATAGGAGTTCCTTGCACATCTAGATTAGAGCTTTGACTTTTTTTTTAGTTTGTGGTAATGTGTGGTCTTAAGATTCGGGGTGTCCCTGAAATGGTTTCAGGGACCAGTGAACTGCGGTACCTTTTTCCTCATAATACTGTGTTGGGAGCACAGTGTGAAAGTCCTTGTGCCCACAGATCTCCAGAAAACCCAGAAATGTTAAGCACTGGGTTGTCCTCTCCAAGGAATGAACATAAAACCTGTTCTTCCATCCAGAAAGCTGCGAATTGGAGGTGATTAACAGCCTGGTGATCTGCATTATCTTTCTGGCCAGGCCATATCAAGCTCCTACAACTAGGACCAGAGGTGGCTTGTTATCTAAATGACCCTTCCAGCCAGGGCCTCCCCAGGCTCCCACAACCAGGACCGGAGACACCTGATAGTCAAAATGACCCTTCATTATCTGTATAGCTGGAGGCTCCCCCAAGCTATCACAACAAGGAAGTGGCTAACAGCCCAAATGACGTCTACACTACCCAGATGACCAAGACCAGGTCACACACTGACTTAGGCCCTTAAGCTAGTACAAGTAGCCTATCTCCAGGATCCATCTTCCTGGAAGAAGTGACATGTTCCCCGAGTTGAGTTTCAATGTAATTGTTTCCTTGAGCACCAAGGATTTTATTACACCAAGAAACTTTTTTCCAAATTATACTGTTTTTAAATTTGTTGGAAATAAACCACCTGGCATCAGACTCCTTGAGGTTTGATTAAAGTTGATAAAGTCAATCTGAACCGAATTTTCATTCTTCCCTCTTTGTGGATCACTGACTGCATTGACACTTGCAGGGTCCCCCTCAATGCTGTGCTGGATAGTTTTACGTCAACTTGACACAGGCTGAAGTCAATTAAAAACCTCAATTAAGAAATTCCTTCATAATATGGGGCTGTAGGCAATTTTCTTAATTAGCGGTTGATGTGGGAAACCCAGCCCATTGTGGGAGATGCCACCCCTGGGCGGTGGTCCTGGTTCTATAAGAAAGCAGGCTGAGCAAGCCATAGGGAGCAAGCCCTTAGGCAACACTCCTCTCAGACCTCCAGAGTCTTGCCCTGCTGGAGTTCCTGCTCTTGCTGCTTTTGACGATAAACTGTTATATGGTACCATGAGTGAAATAAACGCTCTCCTCCCCAAGTTGCTTTTGGTCATGGTGTTTCATCACAGCAATAGCGACCCTAACTAAGACAAATGCCACACATTACATGGTCTTATTTCACTCGTTCATTGAAATTTTCCATGTAACACATGATAACAGGGGAAATGCCGAAATAGATTTTAGAATCCAGCTGCCTTTACTTAAACCAAGGAGATTTTGCACCACTCTTAACCATTAATTTCTTTATTGTAGTAGAAAAAGTTCATCTTTATTTAGAATGTGTATGTGTTAACTTGATGTGTTCGTTTTGCAACTTTTAAAGAAAAGTATTTTTAAGGTCCTCAGTTTTAAATTTCATATGGTAAACACTGTTAGAAGTGGCAAACTGCACATAGAAGCTTTCAACACAAGGCTTATGAATGTCTAAGCAATGAGAAGCTTTTGGGGAAGTAGGAAAATGACTTCATCAAATTTGCATTTCAGAAAGAGCCTTTGGGACTCAAGGTGGGCCTGAAGGACGAATTGGTAGCACAGGCAAGCATTCAAGGGAAAGGGGCAGAAACACGAAAAGCAGAGGGCTCATGGGCTAGGGGGCTGGGATCCAGATGACTGTCCTTTTGTTCTTACTGTGGTCTTGCCTTGCTCCCTGTCAACCAGGGTAATCGTCCGTTACTACCTTTCTTTCCACCAGGCCCCACACAGCAAGGAATCTGCTGCATACGGTGTGTGAATGCTGTGGCTGTTTGACTCCAGCCCTGTAAACCTCTCCTCAGCAGCCTCCTTCTGAAAAGCAGTCAGGTCAGGGAGGCGGGTGAGAGGAAATGAGGCGGTCAAGAGGACCCTGACAGAGAATCGCCAAGGCTGCACAGCCCACGGTATCTTCATGTACTTCTAGGCTCTTCAAATGAGTAAGAAGGAACAGTTGTGTCAAAACGCCTGCAGTCTGGAAAGCAGCTTTGGAGGATAATCTCTGCCCCCTCCCTCCCCGCAGTATCCACACCGGTGAATAAAGTATGAAGATGAATTATTCACGCGCTCACCATCCTGACTTCCACAACGCAGGAATAAATTTAACACTCTTTCAGCAGAATATCAAGTTTGATTATTTTGAAAACTTCTATCTTGCCTGATGTGGTAGCACACATCTGGAATTGCAGTGCTCTCTCTGGTGGGGCTGAGACAGGAGGATCTTGAATATGAAGCCAGGCTGGGCTGCATCGTGAAACCCTGTCTCAAAATTTAAAAAAAAAAAAAAAAAAAAATCTCGAGCTATCAAGGAAGGGAAAGGCATATTCCTGTTTAATGAATGCCATGCCATCAGCAAACTATGCTTAGGTTGTGATGACTTCTTAAAGTTTATGGTTGTCGGCTACTGCTACTCTTGCTGTCAGTTTGTCTGTCTACTTCATACCTGCTTCTGTCTAGTCTGCTAAACTGAGAAGGTAAGTGTGTTGGCTAGTTTGTGTCAACTTGCCCCAAGCTATATTCATCTGAGCATAGGGAACATCATTTGAGAAATTACCCCCAAAAAATCCCGCTATAGGGAATCCTTAATCAGTGATGTGGGAGAGCCCAGCCCTGTTGTTGGTGGTGCCACCCCTGGGCTGATAGTCCTGGGTGCTGAAAAAAAGCAGGCTGAGCAAGCCAGTAAGCAGCACTTCTCCTCGTGGCCTCTGCATCAGCTCCTGCCTCCAGGTTGCTGCCTTGCTTGAGTTCCTGCCCTGGCTTTCCTCAGTGACAGGCTGTATCTGCAAGTATAAGCAAGGTAAAAACCCTTCCTCCCCAAGTTGCTTTTGGCTATGGCATTTCATCATGGGAATAGGAACCCTAACTAAGACAGTAAGTAGTCCAAGTTTACCAGGATCTCTCTGGCTTCTGTTTCCTTCTCTTTCAAATGCCCTCCCAACACTTGAGATCTTGAGGCAGAAAATTGCCAACTCGAATCCAGCTTGGGCTACAGAGTGAAACCCTGCCTCAAAAACAAAACAATAAAGCAGAGTAAAGGGCTCTTCAGGACAGGGATTAATATCTGTCTCAAATTGTTGAAAGGATTAATTTGAAGCATTTGACTTTTGTCATCAGACCTGCTTATTCTAGGCTCCACTTGTAGTACACAGTTTCATATGGAGCCCTTCAACGTCACAGGTTAAAAAGCAAAGAAGTGACTTCCCTAAACCTTCTCTGTGTTCACCACTTTAGGTAATGACATCACCATACTGCTAGTCTTCTAGGAGTAAAACTATGGTGGTTGTGTTAGTCTGCTTTCCGCTGCTGTGACAGAGTGCCTAAGAGAAATCAAAGGGACAAAGGTTTATTCGGGCTTGCCATTCCAGAGGTTTCCATGCATTGTTAGCTCACCTGGTTGCTGTGTGTTATAGGCATCTGTGTGTTTATATGTTTGTGTGTACATGCTTGTGAGTGCACCTGTAGAAGCCAGAGGTGGACATCCAGTGTCTTTTTCTGTTGTTCTCTGTCTTATTTATTGAAACTAGAGCTCACCGGTCAGCTAAGCTGACTAGCCTCTGAAACCCGGGGTCTGCCTGCCTTCATCCCCGAAGTGTCGGGTTTCAAGACATATGCCAAGCTTTCACATGGGTGCTGCATGCTTTCACAGCAAGCACTTTACCCACCGGGCCATCTCCCAAGCCCCTCCCCATTTGCTTTTATGTGTGTGGTAAGGAAGCAACGAGAGAGCCCACTTACAGCAAAACCCTCCTCCCCAGACTCATTACATTATGAACCTATCAGTTGATTTATCCATTCATGAGGTTAGATCCTTCATGACCCAATCACTTCCCAAAGGTCCCACCTCTGAGGACCAAGCCTTCAAAATGTTAACTATTCAGGAGGCATTTAAGATCCAAACCTTAATGGTGGTTTTGAAATGACGTCCTGTCCTCATCCAGGTCCAATAAAGTAACTATAGGGCTTGTAACCTAACTCCAGATTGTGCTCTCTCCAACTTGCCTCCCACAGCTGCCAGATTCTGGCAGCACATCTCCTAGTTCATAAAACTTAATAAGACCTCATTAGCAATGGGACACCATCCAAACTTCAGCCCGGCATGAAAGGCTTTCCATGGTATAACCACAGCTTTCCTTTCTAAATTCATTTCCCACTACCCTTCTTTCCTCATTGTTGATTGACTTGCTTTCTAATTTTTCCTTTGTGTACTCTAGGCTTCCCTATATACTTTCTATCTCAGGATGCTTTTCTCTCCATCTTCTAAGTCTAAGTCCCCCCACCCCCAATCTTTTAAAACCCTTGACTTAATACTGCCTCCATGCAGCCTTCTGTGATCTTGAATGTCTAAATGTTTTTCAGTAGAGCCAGGGTCTCATTAGATGCTTCACATGTACTGTCCTAACCAATTCACGGGATACTGACTTTTCACAACAAACCCGTGCAAAAAGTAGTGTTATGGTTCATATTTTATAGATAAGACAATTGAGGCACAAGGTAAGTGAATTGTCCCAGGGTCACTCCAGTAAGTGGTGGACACACAAAGGAACCTGAGGAGTCCTGTTTAGAGATCCTTTTTTCAAACAATATTTCAATGTGAGGTGACCTTTTCTATCTCCCATTAACTCTCACAGCCAGCCATGCAATCTTCCCTAAGAGCATTCAATACTCTTTGTCCCATTACTAGGTAACAGGATTTATTTTGCCTATGCACACAGTAAGTTTCTTAAAAACATTACCAATGTCTAATCTGCAACAGAACCTGGTAGACAATGTGTAACGATCTCTAAATGAAGAAATACACAGTAGAAGACGAGCAAGAAAAGACGTGAGGGATCTGGTGCGGGACCAACAAGCCATTGTCCTTGGACTAAATCTGACCCCTCTTATTTGTGTTTGGACAGAAACTAAAAATGGCTTGACATTTGCAATTTCGAAAATGTATTATTTATTTATTTATTGTGTGGTGGGGGATGGTGGGGAGAAGAAGAGGAGACAGGGGAAGAGGAGGAAGAAAGAGCAGAGGTCAATTTTTAGGGAGTTGGTTTCTCCTTCCACCTTGTTTGAGGCAGGGTCTCTGCTACTGTCTCTATGGCTGCACCTGCTGCACCTTCCAGGCTAGCTGGATGGAGATCTTCTGGCTCCCTCCCCTGTCTCTGCCTCCCATCTCTTAGTAGGAATGCTGGGATTACTGAAGTCACCACCATGTCTAACATTTTAGGAGGATTGAACTCAGGTTGTCAGGCTTGCACAGCAAATGCTTTTACCTGTTGATCCATGTCCCCAGCTTTTCTTTTATATTTTGAATCACTTGAAAGGAAAAAAAAAAAAAAAAGCATGCTTTTTTTTAAGTCAAGCACTTAGGAGGCAGGAGGACCCAAAGTTCAAGGCTGTCTTTGGCTACATAATGAGTTCTAGACCAGCTTGTCTCAAAAAACTAACTGAACATACAGAAGGAATCAGGAGAAGAATCTTACAGCACAGGAAACTCATGACAAAATTTTGTCATAGTTCATCTACGCTTCCTGTGGAAGCCTTTGTGCTGCAATGGGCCTTGTGACCTACAGAGCTTAAAGAGAGCCCTGATCTTGAACTGTAATATACCCTACCATGAAGACATCTCAGAAACAACACTGCACAAAAAAGAGTAAACAGTATGATACTACTTACAGCATGTTAAAGTGAATGCCAGCTTTGTTGAGGCACACACACAGTAAAAATACAAAGGCATGCACGGAGACAAAAACACCCCATCAAAGTGAGATTGTTGGGAGTTTGGTAATGGGTGTGTCAACAGGTAGGACTCCAGTGGGATCTTAACTGTTTTAAACACTTCTAGTTACTGGGTTACACTTTTCATGTTAAAAAAACAATATAAGCTGGGCAGTGGTGGCGTGTGCCTTTAATCCCAGCACTTAGGAGGCAGAGGCAGGCGGATCTATAGAGTGAGTTCCAGGACAGCCAGAGTTACAACAGAGAAACCAGTTTTTGAAAAACTGAAAACCAACGCCCCCCCCCAGAAAAAAACAGTATAAAATGTTTCTTAATAAATTAATAAATGGAGTTCAAGACTTTTTGAACAAAAGATTAGTATAGGTAATGTGTTGGGGGAAATAAAACTCCTGAGACTCCAGCTGTGCTAGGGTTGTCATGGATGTGAATATCATTCAGAGCTCAACTTCTTTGTGTGTGGAGGACTGGGGTATGTGTGGTGTGCATGTGGGTTAGGGGTGGGGCACAGGTTCAACTGTGAATGCTGAGGTTAGAAGACAACTTTGGAGTTGATTCTCTCTTTCCACCCTTATATAGCTTCTAGAGATCTGCAGTGTCAAATATTCAGCCGAGATTTAACTGTTGATATAAAAATGAGCATATCTATCTCATTAGTATACAAATTTGCTTTTGCCTTTATTAATGATAAAATTATGTCTACCAAAGAATTGTTTTAAAATAAATTTCTTTATGATGTAAATGTTTGATTTGTATGCCTATTTTACAGACCTGGATATCTAAGGTCAGACATAAAGATTTTTTAGGCAAGAACAGGTTGCAAGTAGAAGTTTTAAAATGTGGTAGCTGTCATGTCATAAGAGGCATCCTGGTAGATGGCGCCTCTGCGAGCAGAGAGCCGTGGAAGGAAGTCCATCTAACCCATGCTTGGGGCGCACGCGGCTGATTACTTGCTTTGCTCCAGAGCCAGGCCCTGGGATATCCTACTGAAGGGAGCTTCCTTTCTGTATAGGTGTTAGCCTCTGTCCAGCGGTCCCTCTGTGTAAGGTCGGTTACTCTCATCCTTGCAGAAGCAGAGTAGACACAATGTGTCTGGGTACTGATCTGCATTCTTGAGTCTCACTCATTCTTCTGTTCAGCGAATTTAGTTAGTACCTAGCACCTATGTTGCAGGATTAGTTAGGTACAGCTTGAATCCAAGGTGCTCCTTGTCAGGGAAGCAAATGTGTTAATAACTGTGACAGAAGCGCTGTCACTGCATGAGCAGTTAACACAAATTTAGTAGCTTCAAACAATACCTGACCTATTAGCTCTTCGCTCTTGAACTCAGAACTCTGGTCAATGTGGCTAGGCTCTCTGCTCAGGCTGACATGGAGGCATCTGAGGCCTCATTGAGGGAAAGGTCTGCTGTGAGCACCTTTGGGATGTTGGCAGAATTCATTTCTTCATGGTTGTAGCACTGTGGGTCTCGGTGCTGCTCACTGTTAACTGAGAACTGCCTTAAGGTCCTTACCTCTTAGCTCGTCAACAGAGATTCTCTCACACATTGACTTCCTCTTGTCCTTTGAATCTGTCTGATCTTCCTTCTTCAACTAGTTAGAGAACACTCTGATCTTTTAAAAGACCCGTCCATACCTGGCTATGTTTGTAAACTCTCTTTTGAGGCTGAAGGCTTCTTGAGAGCCAGGATCTTCATTCACATCTGTAGCTCCAAAGCCCAGACAAGGTTTGGCAAGGAGGAGACTGTACTACTTTGCTAGAAAGTAAATAAAATTGTCCGTTCATTCCCTGCTTTTTTTTTTTGATCTAAGAAGATCAAAACATCTCTGACACTTCTCAGATGGCTCACTGCTCCCTCCTCTGGGTGGTCACTTAGTAAACACCAGCATATGAAATGTATTACATTGTAGTATTTTAAGTGAGACTGGTTTCCTTGGACATACAAGTTTCATTTATACTCCACTTAGTATCCCAGGATACAGCCATCGTAGATGTCATTATTTGTTTAATGTTTGGATTTTTTAAAAAGAGATCAATGAGCTTTAAAGCTCAAGAAGCAGCTGGAGAGTGAAATTGGACAGATGCTGTGACCCTTGGGGTCAAACATAAGAAGAACAGAGGCAATGGGGAAGGATAAAAACAGGCAAATTAATCAAGACACAAGCTTTTTTTTTATTTTTTATTTTTAGAAAGGATGCAAGAAAGCCCATGTCTGATGTTACATGTATTACATTAAGGAATTAAACTTGGCAGAGCCTTCCAGGAGGAATAGCAAACAAGAATGATTATTGTGTCATTGCCAATTGAAAGAGCAGTATTTTACTTTTATTGTGTTCTTGATGACTCAGGGGCAGAGCTGGTGAAGGCAATGGAAAACATGGCTCCTGGTACTTAACGAAAGGGAGTGGAGAGAAGAGAAGGAGAGGCATGGGTGAGACCTTGGTAGCCTCCTTCTGGATTCTGATAACGCCCCACTCACATCTGCCTGTTCGCCTTTTGTGACTGCCTTTCTGCTTTGAGGCTGTCTGAGATCATTACATGGGCAGTTTAAACCTACCATCTGTGTTCCAAATTTGGATCTGAAGAAGAGTCGGAAGTTCTTAAAATTTGATTTACTAGGAACTCTGAACTGTCCCTCTCATAGAAAATGGTAATGTAAGCTGGCAGGTACAACACAGTGGAGAATGCATTAACCCTGACTCCAGATATACCACATGACAAGAACAGGCACTGTATTAAGACCTCTCTGAGCCCTGAGCCTTTCTAAATCTATTCATCTGTAAAATAGGAACAATGTACTCTCTAAACAGTGGGAGTATTCATTGCAGGACCATTAGGATGGGTTTGTTTTTTTGTTTAAATAGTCTCACCTTGTAGCCTAGGTTGGCCTTGAGTTAATGATTCTCCTGCCTCTGCTTTCCCAGTACTGAGCTTATAGGTTTGTGCCACCATAACCCTGATGTTATTTCTTATCAACCTTCTTGTTGCACTCCATCTACACCTCTCAGCTACCTTCATCCTCAGGCTTCCATCTGAAACATGTCGGAGGACGGCAAAGGTTAAGCCAGATTCTGATGCAGTAACTGGAGGTGGCTTGGACTGCCAATACATGTGCCTGAGTTTAGGGAGTGATTGCAGGACTAAGCAAAGGAAGATAAAACAAGGATTCAGGTTGCCTTTAAGGGGTAAGTTTCAGCAAGTTTACTTAGCCACTCTGTGTGCTCAGGGCCTACAGGTTTACTGAGGAGCTGGTCCTCTCAGGGACTACTGAGTGGCCCCAAGTGGAAGACCACAGGGAAGATATCCACATAGCATGTACTTCTCAAGGAATTTAGAGTCCAGTGGGAACAGACTATGAAATAAGACAGGAAAATTAAGTACCCCAAGGGGTATACAATCGAAACACTGCTGTGTACGGAAAAGACCCAAGAAGAGAAGGTGGGATTTTAAATGGGGCTTCAACAATGGGGAAGAGAAGTTGATTGGAGGCTTGGAGTGGGGCTAAGGGAGTGGGGGGCCTTACATGGAGAAGTATAATAAGGAACACAAAATAACGAGTGGTTTTGTGAGGCCAGAGCAGAGGGTCCTTGTTAGAGGAGACCTAGAAGTATGAGCTGGTTATGGAGAACTTCAAATGTCAGCTGAGAATTCCAAAGGTAGAGCGAGTGAGCATAGGGGGGTGGGGCAGGCGCAGGGAACAGACGTACGGTGTTTGGTTAACTTTGCCAGGCTCTTGCTGTTGCCTTTGCCCGAAATGCTCCTGCCAGGCAGGGATTGTTATCTACGTGAGTTACATGAATGGGAAAAAATAAAAAGGAAAGGACATGACTGCTCCTAGGTATGGTGGAAGAGAAAGTTTATTGTAGATCAGAAGGCAACTATATCAGATATGAGGAAGAGCATGGCCAGAGGCAGAGACATCTGAGAGAGTCCAGGGTGGACATGACCAGACTGAGGCAGGCCATGTGAGGACATGGGGGAGGGAAGAGAGGAGAAGAAGGGGAACCTGGAGACCACGGGAGGACAATAAGGGAGAGGTAACCAAGGGCTGGATTATACAGGGAAGAGCAGCCCAGCTCCCTGGGCTGGAGAGTTCAGTGTAGGGGGCAAGGTGTGCAAGCCAGGAGGACCCTGCAACAGGCAGGGGCTGAGGGCTTCAGGGAGGCCAGGTTCAGTTTGATATGTTAAATAGGTATCTCAGCCAGTAGTTTGTCCAGAGTTTGAGACCTAACGTGTGCTTAGTAAATAGTTCTAAGCTTAACGGAGTCCTCTTGAGTACTCTGTCTGAAACTTCTGAGTACGAGATCGTCCTGGTGCTAAAACATTTAGTTAACCTGTAAACACAGTAGATAGATTGTAGATTTGAATGTCTTTACTCAGGAATATCATATATTTTAAGTGGGACCTTAGAAGTCACCAGTGAGGCCCAGGGAGGTGCAATAGAGTCACGTGGTAAGAAAACGTTCAGAAAAGAAGCGTGTGAAGAGTTTGTCACAGGCTCTAACACACACCTGACACTGAAACCTGTCTACCTCCCCAGACTCTTGAACTTTCAACCTTGAGCTGCTTGTAATTCCTCCCACACTCAAGCAAACTTCATTCTGTTCTTGCATTTGCCATACCTGGAATTTTTCTTCTTTCAGCTGTCTTCACCGGGTTAACGCCTACTCGTGAATGAGGAGTGCCTTCCCCGGGCATGTTGGATGTCTGTTGCATCCTCACCTGGAGGTGGGGCAAATGATCTCTTGCTGTCTTGGCACACTGGGCACACACTTCCATTGTTCAACTAAAACATGTGTCTGTTGTCGTTTCTGTCTTCTGCTGTGCTCCAGAGGGTGGGAGCTTCATGTTACCTGTGTCCCTGGTGTCTTACACCTGGACTAGAACTGCTGCTCAGTAGATGCCTATGGGATGGAGGTATACAACAGGAGCCCCCAACACACACACATCCCACACCACAGGCCGGAGAAGCAGTTTCCTTATTGTCCTCCGTGTACATAGAGACCCATTTGACACGCAGACTCTGATAACATGAGTGCTTTGCAGAGACAAGCTGAGCCCTGGGCCTCACTGTTTATCTAAAACACTTCTTTTCCCTCTCCCCTCTTGTAAAATACCAAATAAAAATAGTTCCAAGAAACTATGTGGTTGAGAAACTCCAGGCTCTGCTTAAGCTCTTAGATCAAGGCTGTTATTGTTGGGCAGCTGGTCGTTAATCCAACATGCCTTTTCTCTGCACTTTGGTTTCGTACCCTTCTAAAGACATGGATCCTTTCTGTCCTTGGTTGCCCTGAAGTCTGCCACTGGCTTGTAACTGGAAAAAACTTGACAGCAGTTGATGTTAAAATGATCTACAGGTATCAGTTGACCACCAGCTCACCGTGCTCTGGGTTTGGGATGTTAACCAGAGGACTAGGATTCTCAGTTTAAAAACAGGAGCAAGAAGCACCTTATCAGATTATTGAGGAGTGGAAGAAAATAAAGCAGGAGCAGAACCCCACATGGGGCAGTGGTATACGGAGCACTCCTTCTAGGTCACAAATTAGAGTTCTCATACTTTCCTTTGCTTGGCTGTACTTTATCTGGGCCATTGAGTATTGCCCTGAGTGTCATATACAGAGAGAGGGATAGGTGAACAGTTGACACCAGCGGGGTAATCTGGAAACAACCAGTAAATAACCAAATGGATGAAATATTTGAGACCACCCTGCATGACTAAGAGTAGAATGTGGCAAAGCAAGGCCTTAGGTCTTCAGAAACTCAAAAACAAATATGGAGAAGGATTAAGCCTGTTCAGTTCTATAAATGTTGATTCTATTGGCTGTTAGGAACTGAGGATGCAAAGAGTAGTAAAAAACAATCCCTGTCCTTGAAGCTTGTAGACCGCAAAGGACCAAGACAAGGCCAAAGAGGCTCTTTCAGAAGCCCATAGAACGTACTAGAAAAAGTAGAGAAAAGGGATATTTTGCTAGATGAGAATGAGCAAGCTTCACCAGGGAAGTGACATTTGAAGGAGCCTTAAAGGAAAATCATGATTTCTTTAGGCAGAAAAAGAGGGGCAGGGCATGATGGCAGCAATCACAATACATACAAAGACACAAAAGCATCCTCTCGGGAAATCTTGGGGGCACTGGAAGAGTGGCGGAAAGTGGGCATGTGAAGTCTTTGTAGAGCCAGATTGTCAAGGGTCTTGGTTGTTCAGCTAAACAGTTTGGACTGTTTACCTCAAGTGGGCACTGAAGAGCCATCAGAGGTGTTCAGCAGGATATTTGATTTTAAAAGTGAAGCTTTTAGCACAGACTCCTGTTGGGGCTTTACAAAAGAGATACATACCAGAGGCAGGAGAGACAGAGAACACACGCATTGAATCCTGTGCTTGTCACAGTTGAACTTGGGCATGTTCTTTAAACTCTCAGAACCTTTTGGCTTTTCAGATTTATATTTCAACTTATATTGGGGTATTGGTAGGACACCCCTGAACTGAAAATCTGAAATACCAACCCTTCTGAACACCAACATGATATTGAAAAAGCTTCACATTTTGGGGTTTTGGTTTAAGGATGCCTAGCCAGGAAAGTCCATGCAAATATTCCAAAATGCAAGAAACTCTTGATGTCTGAGACTTCTGTTCCCCAGTGTCTTAGATAAAACCTGCAAGACACCTACTTTACAAGGCGAAGTCTATAAAAGTGAAGCGAGCTGTCCTAATTTTGTTTTTGTTGCTGAGATAAAAGACCCCGACAAAGAGCAACTTCGTGGAGAGAGGGCTTAGCTCACAATTCCAGGTCACACCCCATTACGAGGGAGAGGGGAGTCAAGGCAGGAACTTGAAGCAGGTAGTCATAGCACATCCACAGCCAAGAGCGGAGAGAAGTGAATGTGTGTGTGTACAGTTCTCAGCCAGCTTTCTCTGCTCTCATATGCTCCAGGGCTCAGAATCAGGGAGTGTGGAGCCGCCCACTTCAGGATGGGTCTTCCCACAGTAAGTAAGGCAGTCAAGGTAGTTCCCCCAGACGTGCTCACAGGCCAACCTTTCCGAGGCAGTTCCTCACGGAGGCTGTTTTCCTAGGTGATTGTATCAAGTTGACAAACTAACCACCACACAAGAAATGATTTATCCAAGGTGTGTGGTGTGTGCTCAGTGAATGAGCACCATCTCCCCCTCTCCCTTCCTTCTAACAAACATATCAGACAAGCAGAATTCTGCTCACTGAAGCTTAGAGTTGTGGCCAGTGGCACACATTCCCTTGGAAGAGGTGAATACACTAATGAGTACGTTCGAGAACAGTTTTTATTTTGTAGGAAGGGGGTTGAGCCAGATAAATCTCTGAAATTTGTTTCTTACTCCTAGAGTCCATTTTTACCACCGCCAGGGTCCAAGAACTGGGGAGATCTCTAAGAGTCTGGGAGATGTTAGTGTTGATCTTCTCTAAAGCAGTCTCTCGGACCCAAAGGGACTGTGTCTTACTTGAGTGAGCATCCATGACTGTGGTGTAAAATCTGGAAAGACTCACAGGCTCTTGGGAGTAACTATAGTACAGAAGCAAGAACACTGGTGGGAAGCTTAGAGGTCTGAACTCCAGAGTTGGAAGTGAAGGATTGTGCTCTGTGGACTTGAATAGGTCATGGCTGCATCTTGGCCTTAATTTCCCCATCAGGGACCCATCTTTGAGAGATCTTCTAGTACTAATCTTCTGGGATTCTAGGAATCTAAATTATTAAGATCATGAAACTGTGGCTGTACAAAGATCAGGCAGTCACAAGTGTTTCTACAACAACTATATTACTCCCAGGTCATACGCACGTCTCAATCTCATGGCATCGAATTCCATTGAACACACTTTCCAAGATGTGTCGCATGCACTGGGGCAAGACTTGCTCGACATTCTTCTTAGAATCAAAATTTTGGGATTCAGTGCATTTCAATTCTCAGTGTTAACTTAGCTGCAAATTGGATTACTTCATATTTCTGGTTGAGAGAGAAGGCGCTTTCTCCAGTATGGCACGAAAATAAAAATGTCAGTCATCTGTCACAGAAAGAAGAGATTGTTTTCTCCCTGAGCTAACTTTGGGGCATAGAAGCTGCCTCATTTGGAAGCAGACAAGGTGTAGGACAATGCTGCTTTTGTGCTATACTTCCCCTTCCTGCTATGGAATATCCCCGCCAGCTCCTGTTCGTCCTCTGATGGAAACTATCCCACCCCCCATCTCTGGTAGAACAAATGTTTCATTCGCAAAGCTTTGTACTTTTAAATGTTTGTCGCTGATCAATGTGTGTGATGATTAGCGCCTGTGGTTCTCTTTGAAAGGCAAAGGACCTTTAACTAGGGTTAAATGACCTCTTGCAGTATGCCGGTGTGTGTATCTTACATCATCCACATGGAGTAGCTGTTGTTATTTCCTCTTTAACTAAGAAAGCTGATATCTAGGGAGTTAAATGGCTTGGTCAGGATCAAATGACCAGTAAGTAACTGAGTCTGGCTTTGAATTAGGCTGTTTTTGCATTACAAAATGGGCTCGTGATTATTCATGGCCTTTTCTTGTTTTCTTGTCATCTCTGTAACCTGAACTGTTAGTATAGGGCCAGCCTTTGGTAGAGATCAATTACGGTTGTTGAATGACAGCCCAATTCTGTTCAAACGGTCAGTAAAGCTTTCCTGAATGGAGCAAAGCTGTAGGGGAGCTACAGAGAAGAATGTAATTGGGAGGGGATGGAGCTAGTCTTTCCTTGACTTGCAATGGGCTTCTGGAGACATCTGCTTTGAAATAAATACTCTCATTAACCTTGTTGGTGTCTCGACTCAGCAGGAGGCTGTGGTAGTCCTTTGACAGGGCCAGCTGGCATGATAGACTTGGTTAAGCCAAATTAATTTCACGTGTTTCTAACAATCCCACTTTAAGGTCCTCATGTCATAGGAGAAACAGGACTCAAAAAGCAAGTGTTACAAAAATAACAATGATGGAGACTTTACGAGAAGAATGGGGGGAGTGATTCATTCTTCCTACAAGCATTAAAAGTTCTGTGGCTGTTTTTAAGAGCATTGAGGGGAGATTCAGGGAAAAGGTGACATTTGAGCTGAGACTCAAAGGACAAGCTGTTTTGTTTATTTTCCAAAGAGAGAAAAGAAGGGGCATTCTTAGTGGAGAATACATAAAGGAGGGAGGTGCCACCACGAAGTGCCAATGGTCCTCTGCAATGGAGCATCCACTATGAGGGGGTGACAGCAAGAAAAGAGAGAGAAATGCTAGCTTGGGCAGGGAATCTAGGAGCCTTGAATGTCTCGCTAAGAATCAGGATTTATTTTGTAAAGACCCCCAAGACATTCCAATGTCCCTGAGCTATGGCTTCAAAGTATCACCCAAGTTTATGTCTTTTGTTCCCAAAGTCCTGACACGGAGTAGAGTTAGCAGCACTGGGAATACGGTGGAATTGAAATTCTGTATTCTAGTCTGATATCGCTGTTCAATGCCACTGGCTGCTGGCTCTCCCTAGACCTTCTCTAAGCAAGGCGGAATTGTGTGTGTGTGTGTGTGTGTGTGTGTGTGTGTGTGTGTACATAAAATATACTGTGCCCCAAATATGCTTAGTAGTTTTGCCAGTAAAATCCCCTAGAAGATTTACCTCAGTTCTTGTAGTGAGCAGGTTGTTGAGTTAATCACCCATCATCTCATTTGTTTCTTCTGCAATCATGGCTATGTAGGGCCTTCCATGTTAGTATGGGTAAGGCCTGTGACTTGCTTCTAACTGGTAGAATCAGTATGGGTGGTAGGATGGAGGCGGTAACAAAGTCATATCACATGAAAACATGATGTGCCACCCCCCCATAGTCAACAAGAAACCTGAACTGTCAATCCTTTAACTGGAGGAATTGAATTCTGCCAAAACCACAAGTGTACATGGAAGCAGATCCTTCTGTAGCCAAGCACAGAGGAGACTCAAGCCCTGGAAAATCCCTCCATCTATTCCTGACCCATAGAACCCAGGTCATGGCTATGTGGGTTAAGCCTCTGAGCTTGAGGAGATTTGCTGGAGAAGTACATTTAATTTCTGACCGCTGCTTGTTTGTAACTCCATGCTGCCTCCCTGTGGCATTTCCCAAAATGTAGCTATGTGTACATCTGTGTGTGTGCTTTGGTTGGTTTGGTTGGTTTTTGTTTTTATCCCCATGTGGCTCATACTTACTTATAACAGCCAATGTTATGTGTTAACTCAATGGGCCACAGGATGCTCACACAATCATTCCTGGGTGTATCTATAAAGGTATTTCCAGAAGAGAACAGTTATTGATGGATAGATGCCCCTCAACCCCAAGGTCTGAGCTGCATGCATACTGTCGGAATGAAGGTCGGAAGAGAACATAAAGGCAGAGGAAGATTGCTTCTGCTCTCTTCTCAGCTTTCTGAGCTGGGATATTGACGTCTTGCCTTTGGTACTCCTGCTGCTCAATTCGCTGCTCAATCAATTCCTATTGCTTCTGTTCTCTGGAGAACCCTGACACTTAGGGTTTATATTCACTATTCATATTCAAAATTCATGATCAGTGGGAAATATTTAGCATGTTTCTAGTATACCCAGGGACAGTTCTCATGATGCTGAGAAGAACTACTAGCAAGGATGAACTAGCTGAGGAAAGGACACATACCCAGCACTGCACCATACTGTCCTTCTGTAAATGAGTTAGCTTTCCCAGCATTCTGCTTGGTTTTCTCAAATCTCCGAGGTGGGAGCTAGAGGGGCAAAGACCTCTGGAGAGGTTAAGGGGTGTATCTTTTATTACACACTTCACATCAATGAAATTCAGGCTCTAACTCAGGCCTCCTAACTTTAAATGGTTTAACCAGTTAAGAACCCCCTATGCACTTTCATGTGTTAATAGATTCTATCAGATCTAGCAGGCAAGCTTACCCAGAAAAGTCTGTAAATGATGTGGGTGGGAATCTGTGTCTGATTCTAATGTCTGTGTATCACTAAACTTCTAACATCACCTCAGAGGTATAGAACCAAGATGGAGGGCTTAGGCCAGGTAATGGTGGCACACACCTTTAATCCCAGCAGTCAAGAGGCAGACGCAGGTGGATCTCTGTGAGTTGGAGGCCAGCCCTGGTCTATAGAGTGAGTTCCAGGACAGCCAGAGTTACAGCAGAGAAACCTTGTCTCAAAAAACAAAACAAAACAAAAGATGAAGGGCCTGGTTCCACCCACCCTAGCTAGCAGGCAGCAGGCAGCAGGCATTCCGGAAATAGAGGTAGAGTTCTATCTTCTTTGAGGGTTCAACCTTTGCTGTCTGTGGCTGAGATGACCCTTGCTATGGCAGAGAGGATAAAAAAGTTGTGACACTCAAACTCAGAAACCAAAGCATCATCTCAGGAGACCTGACAGAAAATGCAGGTCCCAGGGCCTCCCTTCCCAGGCTCCTGACTCAGAACAGCCCAGGGAACATTTTCAACAAAATCCTCTGATGGTTCTGATACAAGTAGTCACAGACCACATGAATATTAATGGAAAAATCACAGTTTGCCTGTTCTCTGACAGGAGTTGTTCCCAAACATCCCCACTCATGTTTACTGTCCCTTCTCCTCATGGAGAGAAGAAGCCGATGGTGCGCTGGCAAATGTTTGACAATCGAGTCTCTTTAGCTACCCAAAGTGAAAACAGAAAAAAAAAATAAAAATAAAAATCCCTGTCTGTAGCATTTGCTGACGTCCGTGGTGGAAATTCATACACCAAGGCTGAAACAGCTAAGGATGGGCCTTCCCTTAACACCGGAGGCTCCTCCTTGTCCCTCGCAAATGCCAAGGAGTTGGCTCCCCACCCACTGGGGGAAGTACAGAGGGAAGCAGGGACTTACCTCCTCTAGCTCCAGTTTCTTTCCAGAGTGAGAATTCATGAAGGATAAGTGTGCTGTCTCAGAACAATTGTTACATCTTAGCCTGCGGGTTCTATGTGGGACTGGAGGAAGCTGCACTGAGGTGGTGGAGTTGCCTGGACAGGGTGGGCCAGCTCTACTCATCCATAGTGCAGGTGCCCACAGTCCGGGGAGACCAGGCAGAGGATGCACGGGTAGCTCTGTTTCACATCTCCAGCACACTTACCAAACCTCTGTGGGCTTCTTTCCTTGTCTCCTAACTGGAAGTTAGATACAGTAATGGACTTCCAGGATGGTTGCAGGTAATAAATGATAAAGAGTGACATGCAGTTGGGTTTCTACAGATATGTCTCTCTGCTTGTGCTCATTTCTTTCCCTGCCCATGAAAGTTATTGCCCAAATTTTTACCAGGGACTGGTATAGGCCAGGGACTCTTTTCTCTCATTCCCGAGTTAGTCACTCATACTGCACAATGACAAACAATGTGTATATGTGTGTTTCTATATATTTCTCCATTATTCTATGGTATAGCATAAGCTTCTACCATTTAAATCTTTGTGAACATTCTACATCAAGGCTCCCCAGAAATACATCCCAAAACCAAAGCTGGATGGTCCCACACTGTACAACGGACATGGCATGCCAACGGAGCATGTGCTGGCAGAGGGCAGACGGCACCCTGCAGTCAGCTGCCTTTTTAGTTTTTATCCAAGAGATGGAAGAATGGAGCAGGGCCCAGTAATTGGTAGAGTACTCAGGGCACCCATTGCTCAGGGGAGAGGGTGTTTGATTCTTTTAATGATTTTGCCCAGTGTTCTTATCTCTGTCAGTACTCGGGCATAGTTACAGGTGTATTTTTGTCTCATTGTATTGTTTTTATTTTCCTGCTTAATTTATTTTAATAATTTATTTAATTTTTATTTTATGTGCATTGGTGTGAGTATGTCAGATCCCCTGGACCTGGAGTTACAGACAGTTGTGAGCTGGCATGTAGGTGCTGGGATTCGAACCCCAGGCCTCTGGAAGAGCAGCCAGTGCTCTTAACTGCTGATCTCTCCAGCTCCATCTCATTGTATTGTAATAACAGAAATCTTGTCTGGCTTGTGTTCTGTGGACTCCTGAATATTCCACCTGTGGATCTCCACTGTGGAGAATCCCACAGCCTGGCCATGAGTGCTGGTCCAGAGAATTGCTGACATGGCCGCCTTTTCCTCATCCACACAGCATCCAGCAAGGTCTTAGGCACAGTCACACACTTCGCCACACCTCACCGGATAACAGCTCTGGGAGGCATCTTTGTGTCTGTTTCACAGAGTAGGATGCTAAGAGATGAGTGGCTCTTCCAACTCACCCAGTTCAACAAAAGGCAGTGTCCGGCCAGATGTGGCGATTCACACCTTTAGCCACAGCATTCTGGAGGCAAAGACAGACAGATCTCTGTGAGTTTGGGGCTAGACCAGCTACAAAGTGAAATCCCCCCTAAAACAAAACAAAACAAACAAACAGTGTCAGGGGACATGTCCCCAGAGAGTCCAGGAATACCCCAAATCTCTTTTCGTTGTCTGGAAGCGACACTGTTGCAAGACCCGTCCAGGTCTTGACTCCTAGCAGCAGTGAGTCAGGACCACCTGTTCATCAGCACAGTTCTTTAGCGTTTGAGAGGATGACGGTCTTGAGTTACAGGATTGCTAGTGACTCCCGCATGTGACCCAGAACAGGCGAGACCAGCCTTCCTTCCCCTTTTCTTGTCTTCCCTTCTCTTTTTCCTTCCTCCCCAGTACGGATTGAAATGTTGGGTCTCCAACTTGCTAGGAAAATGCTGCATCACTGAGCTGTATATGTCCCCAGCCCCTCAGCGTCTTCTTCTAATGCCCTCAGAGCCCTCCATTCAGGAAACCTGAGAAAAGTGCTAGGATGGATGAGGGAGCTTGGTGTGTGGATGAATGGCTGTCTGGCAGAAACACCTTTCTGAGTGAGATCTGTGTTGCTTTTTCTGTTTTCCTAGTGTGTCAGGTTTTATGCATACCCCCTCCTCCCTGCTCCCTCCTCCCCCGAGTTCCTCTCTGTGGTGTTTCTGGCTTCTCCCTCACTAGGGCTCTGGGTCCCTTGAGCTCTCCTGGCCCAGTTGCCCAGCATAGCAGTAGCTGACACACCACATTTCCCAGTACCGGGTGATGATCGGTTTCAGCCACTGCTCCCAGCAGCCACCTCCAGTGTCTCTATCTCTGTCTGCCCAAGTTCCTGAGGCAAGGGTCCCTCAGGGCCATGCTCCCAGAAGAGCTCCAGGCTTGCTTTAGAAGTGATCCAGTCCAACTGCCTCAGACCCAGATAGGGACCCAATTTCTCCACAGTCACACAGCAGCTCAGCATGAGGCACAAGCAGAAGCCAGTCATTCTGGTAGCTAGCCCTTCCTCCCTCTTCTGGCAAGGCTGGATGTAGCTTGGAAGGAGCTTTGGTGCTCTGATTTCTTTAAAAATGCAAAATGGCGTTTGGACTATGTTTTTGTTCCCATCTCAGATGTGGCGGATGATAATGAATTTGATCTGGACTGTTCGTTGCTGGTGGCTCTCATTTGGTTATGTGCAGCTGTTTTGCCACATACAGCTTGTCCTTGTGATTGTGTGCCGCTTGGACTTCTGAGGACTTTTGCTTAGAGTATATAAGGGTGAAAGCCCTGAGAGCCAGGATTGGTTGGTTGGTTGCTTGTTTGTTGGTGGGTTGGTTTGTTGGTTATTGCTTAGAAGAATGTTAGTTAGAGAAATTGAGTTCAAGGGTATTGAGCTGAGACACTAGTCCAGCTCACTATCAGCCCCTGCTCTCCAAGCTTCAGGCAGCCTAAAAAGGCTGTAGATATTTCTTCCCTTCTCTCTTTCTCCCTATCAAGGCTGCCTACAAGGGCGGTGAAGATTTCTTTCTTTCTTTCTGTACCTCCTTTCTCTTTCCTGAAATTGAGGGTAAAGGCACGGTAACTAACTGCTACTGCTAGATTTATGTAAAGCCTGGTATATTTGCTGGGCTGATTCTGCACATATTCGTTGAGCAGCTTTTTGTGCTTGGTTCTGGAGGCAGGAAGAATAAAGCCCCACCTGTGTGTTCAGAGGATACTAGTGAAGTAGGAGAGACAAATAGATAGAAATGACATCATAAGTTCTCTAACTAAGTAAACCTAACTAAGCAGACAGAGTGCTGCTGGAAGGTGATTTCAGATAAATGACCTGCTGGGGATGGCAGAAAATAATCATGATATCTGAACTAGGCCTTGAAGCATGAGTATTAGCTCACCATGCAATCTCAGATGTCACGACTATGTAGATATGGGTCAGAAGAACACGTAGTCAGGGTGCTTACTGAGCAAACAAAACTGTAGAACAGAGCCAGAATCCCCAAGCATGCAGTGGCAATACTGGGAGGCAGGGTACTTATGAATATGGACGCATGGAATGCCTACAAACAAACCAAGTCTTATTCGTCGTGTCTCAGGTACCTTCTGGTTTCTGCAAGATGATGTCCATCCACCTTGTGGCTCCAGAACTGCTGTATGCAGCTCAGTAGCAATCAGCTATAAGAGACTATTGAAGTATAAATTAGTCAAAAGCAAATAAGACAAAACTGACGACTGATGAAGTGTTTCACAGCACTGGTGCCTCCTGACTGCCCCGCTCTACTGTGTAGCAGAGACACCAGAACTCACATCATCTAAGGGAGTTCTGCTGGCCTGAGCTGCTCTGGAGTCTGAATTCTGAGAAAAGAGGCTGTGTCCCCGCTCAAGGCAAGGTATCCTGTGTAATTTGTTTTTAAAAGTGTGTATTGTTTTCTGCCATTTGGATCTGGGTTCCAAGCCTTCTTTGTTTGGGGAACAAAAGGTAAATGTTTTCTTAAAAGGTAGCAACCATTTCTAAATGCTGTATTGAAGCTTTGAAGCTTTTTGTAACTGTTACTTATCACTGGTAAATGGACTCTTAACGGAGCTCAACCCCCCTCTGGTTCCGTTCCATTTTCTCCCAGGTGTTGATTGTCACTAAGAAAGATTCCTAATTTTCAATTTTTTTTAAAACTCCCTTTAGCTATAAAAGGTTAGGAAGGAAAGGAAGGACCTTACGACCTTTTTTAGCTGTCTTAATCTGTCTAAGCCTGGGGAAACTGGACTAACTTCTAAAATCCTTTATCCCATTAACGATTTTTCCCAGTTCTCTCAGTAACCTCCTGTCTGAGGTTTCCCAGCAATGGTCTGCCTTCTTTCTTATTCTCTGGAACTATCTGTCTCTACCTGAGCCTTGTTTCTGACTGCCTTCCCTATTATCAGCTTCTGGAGCTCACTGTCTCCCCTGTCATCACCCAACCAACTGTGTTTTCCAATGGACACACTCTCTTAAATAGTTCTCCCCAAGCTGTTCCCAAAAGTCTAAAGTGCATGCAACCATAAGGAAGACTGCACAGTATGAAAGATTTCTGGGCAGTGTCCCCCTACACTGTCCAGCCTCCCAACATGGGCATTCGTGAAAAGACCCCAAAAAATAGGGTAAAGAGAATCAGCATTCCATGGTGTTGGTCCTGATCCTGTGCATTTGCCCTGCGTGTATGAATGCATTCGTATGTGTGTGAAAGTCAGAGACAACCTGAGGGACTGCCCTGAAGAGCACTATCTGCATTTTTTCATCCTTATTTTTATATTATTATTGTCATTAGTAGTAACGTTTTGAGACAGGAAATCCCAATGGCCTGGAGCTTGCCAAGCAGGCCAGGCTATCTGGCCAGCAAGCCCCAGAGCTCCACCCACCTATCCCTATCTCTGGGATTACAAACACATGACACCACACTGGCTCTTAGGTATCTGGGCTCTGGGGATGGAACTTAGGTCCTTGTGCTTCCAAGGCAGATACTTTACCAACTAAATTATCTCCCTAGCCTGGTACCTCCAGTCTGTGATCCAGGAGAGGGCCAGTGTCTTGTCCCTTTGCCAATACACACTGTATTTTGACTTAGCTATATGAAAACCTACTTAGGACCTGGACAATACTAGGGATCTTTGCAAGTACTGCTTAGTCTAGTCCACAGCTCACAAACTGGACTCCACTGTGGCCTGGTTTAGGATTGGGGTCTCTATATTGCCAAGGTATCTTAAATAATGAAACTTATGATAGAACAATGCTTTTTGGGGCTCTCTTTGTCTTAAGAATGTAAAATTTTATTGACATTGTAAATCCGGGTGATCCTATGAGGAATGTGTGTGTCAGAATTTAGCAGCTGCTTTGTCTGCAGGCGTGTGTGTGATGGTATGCAGACTTACCTTACGGGAATTAACACAGTCCTGTCTGTAGTGTGCGAGGCTTTCACATGATCAGAATCTGTGACTTAACAGAAAGAATTAGGTAGCATGCAGAATATCTCCCCTCCCTCTCTATATATACATTACCACCCATGATGAACCAAACAGGTTGCACAGGTTCTCATACTTTCATATTATTATTTTGAAGAGAGGAAACTTGCCCACAGTGGCACAGCTATTAAATGACAAATCTGAGACTTGTGCTGGCAGTAGCCACAACCTTAACTGTCAAATGTTAGCGTTTGGGTGAACCTTTGAGACCACCTGTTTCAATCCTTTTTTCCTGGTGACGGTGAAGGCCACCAAGGGTCACCGATCACCTAAGATTACTTAGCCAGTTCTTACGACAGACCTTGACCCTGGGTTTCCTGACGTTACTCGGTGTCTTCTTCATTTCATTGCTTTAAAAGAGCCCCATGTATAGAACGGGCCACAGAACATACCTAGTTTGTACTAGATGCAACTAGTGGAAACCTTGGACTTGGGCCAGAGAGATGGCTCCAGAGTAAAAGAGTAAAGGCACTTGCCAATGAGCTTGGCAATCCGAGTTCAACCCCCAGAGCCCACAAGATTGTCCTTTGGCTTCCATCTGTGTACTGCACGTGTGCATGCATGTGTGTACATATGACAGACATTGATAGATAGATAGATAAAAATTTAAATCCTTGGACTTGAAGAAAGAGGCTCTGAAACCAAATCTTACCTAGTAACCTTAGTAGCCTTAAGCAAATGTCACTTTATGTGTTTCTGCCCCTGTTTTTTTCAGAGAAGGAATAAAGATACATGGATCTCGAGGACTGGATTAGAGTGGTTGCACCAGAAGACAAGTGGACGTTGAAGACACAGGTTCCTGCACTCTGCCCTCTGTCTTCGGGATTCATGCCAAGTCTGACACGCAGTGGGTACTGCAGGGCAGCAGCGAGCAGGTTTCGTTGGCAGGTCAGACAGTGAATGTTAAGATGGTTAATGTGTCCTTGGCTCTATCTAACAGAGGAGCTCTTCTTAAAGCCATTTCGGGATCATGCAATCCTCCATCCCGAGAGGCTGGCCTGCGGTAATAAATGATGAACGCTAGGTGGCAGTAGAGACCTACCAGGAAGGAGAGAGGGAGGAGCTCTGGGGAACTGTTGGCCAGGTCATCCTGCTCCTGGGGAGGAGGGAGGCACACTTTTTGGCAGACTTAGTAGTCACAGCCACCTTCTCAAGCCTAGCTCTGTATCACACTGGTGGGAGAAGCTAAATTATTTCCCAAAGGGATACAGTTGTGAGTTGGCTCCAACCAAGCCCACTGCTTCCAAGGCCTGCACTCACCCCAGAGAGGATGTGCCTTCCAGCCTGTGACTCATCCTTACAACACAGCCTTGTGTGCTTAGAACCAGCTCTTGAAAGTGGGGAGCTCAGGTTTGTAGTGTTTAACAGTGGTGTGTGTACTTCCTCTGGGGTGGTTGATTCCAAGCTTCCACGGGACATCACCGAGCTCAGGGTTGAGAGGCAAACAGTCAGCGCTCAGAGTCTGAGGGGCTCCAGCACAGGGCTGTACTAAGGGTTCACATGAAGAATGAAGGAATGCAGTCCTGGACTGCTTCTTCAGGCAGGGTGTGGATTTACTTTTCTTTTTCTTGTTCATCCTTGATTATGCATTTCAAATCCTCCTTTAATCCTGGAAAATTCTTAGTCTTTACTGCTTTAATCTTGCTTCTCTGGCAATCCCTCAGTTCTGGAACTCTTCCACAGCACCTGTCAGTCGGTGTCTCTGAGCTGCTAGGGCCCTACAACGCTACTTGCTTCTTGGTACCTAGCCTCCCTCTTCCTTAGTAAATAAAATTTATATCTTTTAATCAAGCACATGGTCTCTCAGAGTAAAGACCACACTTTTGAGTCTTCCACTGAGATAGAGAGGTAATAGTTCTAGACCAAATACAAGCAGGAACCTTGCAGAAACATCTTTCATGCGAAGGAGTGTGCTGGATATTGACCTGTTTCTCTCTTACCTGTTTGAAAGATCTATGAGACGGCTGGAGTTGAGGCAGGCTTTATGAAATATTTGATGACTTTATACAGTTGTCTTAGTCATAAACTACTTAAGACCAGACTGCTCCAGGAGAGCATCTTGGTTAAGCTATGGCTTTTTTCCTATTCGTCCCCATGTCAGTTTCCAAGAGCAAACCCTGAAACAAGGATTTGCATGCAAGTGGTTTACTCAAGGGATGACCCCAGGAAACACAGCTAAGAAGCCCCCTGAGACAGGAAGGAAAGATTAACAAAAGATTGGGCAGCCACGAGCAAGTTACTGATGGGTACAACTGAGAGACCCTGTCCTGTCAAGACAAGGATAAGGATCCAGTGCCAAAAGGACTGTGCAGTTAACCCAGCAGTTCGAAGGAAGCCAGGGCATCTAGCCATGAGCTGATGTCCTCTGAGGGCTCAGCAGCTTTTCTGGAGCTTACCTGTTTTAGTACTCTGCTTGACCCCTTTCTAAACTGAGCACGATTTTGTGTTCAGAGTTGCCGTCCTAAAGGACCACGCAAGGACCACTCAGAGGAATGTGGGCTAGACACTGACACTATCCCCAAACCAACCTTCCCGAGAACATAATTTCCTGTGTATCCTATAATTTGAATCTAGCTGCATCCTAGGTGCAATCTCCAATTCTCGCCTCTCCAAATAATGAATTCTTCCTTTTACCACATCTAATCAGAATTATTCCGTCTTCTGAGGTTATCTCAGCAGTATAGATACATGCACTATTTATCATTGTTAGGGTTTTAAAATGGTGACTGCTTGTTGTCCACCCATCTTTAATTTATAATCTACTATTATTATGAATGGGTGTTATTCTTGACTTTTTTTTTTTTACATTTAATGTGTGTGTGCCCACGCGTGTGCACATGCATGTGAGTGTGTGTGTGTGTGTGTGTGTGTGTGTGTGTTTGCTACAGCATGCTTGTGGAGGTCAGAGGACAATTTGTAGGAGTTAATTTCTCTCTTTCTACCATGTGGACTCAAACTCAGATCACTGGGCTTGGCAGCAAGCCCCCACTGACCCTTCTCACCGTCTCTACGCTTGGCTTGTTTGAGGCGCTTGAACATTAATTTTGAAGTTGTTTTCATATAATCCCATGACTTGCCTTTTGTCTGTAATGGAGTCATTCCCAAGTCACTTCCTTTGGTCTGGAATTTTCTTCTCTAGTTTTGTTTTGTTTTTTTTTTTTCTTCTTCTTCTTGAGGTGAGATGAATACTCTGTGGATTACAAGTCCTTTCTGCATTCCTGGATCTCTTCCAGTCTCTTCTGGAACTGGATTTTGAACAGATGACTCAACACTCTTGTCCTGGGATGAGAGTGGTGAACTCAAGACCAGTTCCTGAACAGGCATGAGCTTTGCATAGCCTCACAGATGGGCTCATGGAGCCTGATTGGTCCTAAGGGAGCAGATGCCTGGTGAGTCCCCTGCTGCTGGAGTCCCACCCTGGCTGAGGTTCACTTCCTGTGTTCCTGGTCCATAGAGATGTTTGTCTTAGTTCTGAGCATGGCATTTCCTGAACTCAGTGTCTTTTATATCATTTCTCTAAGTTTAGAATGGGGGTGGGGAGTGTAGAGCTGCAAACATGGATTTTCAGGGTCACCTCCCCAGAAATTATGAACCCCTTAATCTGTACAGGGAAGACACCCGTGGCTAAGGTCAGAGTTGTCCTGGGAGCCAGCACACAGATTCAGGGAACAAAGGGTCCTTCCTTCTAGAAATGTCTGTGCGACTGCCTGAGAAGACAGGTCTGGAGAGCGTTTGAACCTCCATACTCCCAGGCTTGCCATTCATTGCACCTCAAGTCTTCATAATCCTCCTAGCGAGAGGTTCTTACCAGCATTCCACCTTAAGGTCTCCTCTCACTGGAGCTTTGGGTGTTCATGGTCGTATTTGCATTTCAAGAAGGGACTCGTGAGGATGTTTTCATCTTTCAAGTGTGTAGGAATGGAATGTAAATGGCGGGCTGACAGGTGGTGTGTGGGGTTGATTGGCTGGGTCAGAGCCATCACACCTGGTTGGCTGGGAGAGCGGCCTGACAACAGGAGCTGTCCAACACGGGGTGGGCTGCTGTCACTGGAGGAACTCAAGCGGTGGACAGCTGACCTTCCCCTGGAGCCTGGGGGCCCTGGGTAGAAGGAAGAGTGAGAAGCCAAGGAAACAGCTCCATGAAAGCACGTGGCACAGTGGGATGTCACAGGCGCCGCTGCTGTTCTCGGAGGCTGTGCAGCTCCCCGGAGCTGGCTGTGCTCCCGGAGCTGGCTGTGCTCCCGGAGCTGGCTGTGCTCCCCGGAGCTGGCTGTGCTCCCCGTGTTGATGAATTTTCAAAAGCAAGGCCTGAGAACTTGGAGCACAGGCTTCCCACTTGGGGGTCTCGTCTGTGAATAAGACAGTTGCCCTTGAACTTGGTGGTCCTCAGAGTCTCTCCTAGTGAAACTCAGAGACTGGGCACTACAAGGGCTTTCCTGCTGCCCAGAATCCTCAGCCCACCCACTGTGTCCACCCACCTGTGTGGCCACTCTTGGCAGGAGACTCTTCTGCCAGTATTACTGTACTTACAAACAATAATAACAAAACAGGTTTCTGGAACATTTGACGATCTTTAAGGAATTTTTCTAAGATGCAGCTAGTCTTCTTGGCCCCAGCATGTGAAAGTAAGGCACCCTCAGGCCGGGGCAGTGCTCATGACTGGTGGCTATCTTGAGCCCCAAAGGGACTCATCTCCACTGAGTGTCATACGCTTCACAAGTGTTGCGTTTCTAATGTGTATAACAGCTCATTTTACAGATGAGGAACCTGAGCCCAGAGAGGCAAAGAGACCTGCCCGAAGTCACACAGCTAAGAGGCAGAATGCATTTCCTTCTAAGCCACTTTCTTTCCAAATCTCCCAACTGGTTTCTGACTTCTCTTTCTGGGGGTAACTTCTGCTAATGTGAGACTCTCTGTGTGGACTGAAGCTCTTAGGTCATTGCAAGATATATTTCAACTTTCATCCATGTGGTTATTAACATCTTAGGATAACTTTTCTGATTATAAACTAGGACATGTTCAATTTCTGGTAACTTTTTAGTTTAAAATAATGATACATTCACAGGAAGTTGTCAAACATGTACAAAGAGGTTCCTTGACTATTTGCCTAGTCCCCCCAATGGCCCCAATTAAAACCAGGAACCCAACATTGACACAATGTGTGCACTTTATGTCATTTGGTCACATGTACAGATGTGTACAACCACTTCTGCAATCAGGATACAGAACCATTCAAGTACTGCAGAAGTCCTCCATATGCTACCCTCATAGTCCCCCATCACCGCCCCCGCCCCCACCGCCCGCACACACACCATGCACCAACCCTGGCCCTGTGATTGCTAGTGTGGTCCTCAGCTCTACAGTTTTGTCATTTCCAGAGTGCCACAGAAATCGAACCATACCACATGCAGCCTTTAGAGACTGGCTTTCTTTACTCAGCACTTCAATCTGCTCAAGTTGTCACACATTTAGTATATTCCTTTCTGTTGTGAAGCACTATTCTATGAGAGATCCTTTACAGAAAGTACTTACAACACACACACACACACACACACACACACACACACACACTCTTCAGAGCAGTAAGGAAAACAATTCTAAGCCTTCAGATTGAAGGAGGAGGTCTGTTAGGTCCCTTCTTGGCCAGGTTGGGTCAGGAGTGGCCCTGAGCTTAATGCGCTGACCCTCTGCAGACTCAGGAACCACAGCAGACACAGGCCAGGTGCAGGCTATGCTCCCCACCCCGATGCTCCCAACACACTCCTCACTGAGACCCCCTCTGGCTGCCACCACCTCTCTGTATGTTCACCTCTCCTCCTTTTTCTTGCCCTGTGTGTTTCCGGCTGTATCTGTGAGTGAGTCTCGCTTCTTCTCAAACCACAAAACATGGCATGTGATTTCCATTGACTATAGTCTTGTGTCTGGACCGTTACGTGATTCCAATTGCACAATTCCCCTGTTCCTCATTTTCTCCCCAAGACTTTCTCCCACATAATATGAGCATTTGGGCGCCTGCTTTTGACAGCTCTGCTTTTGAATGTTTCAGAAAGTAGAGCAAGGGCCTCTTTCAGTCCTGCACCACCAAGGATGCATGGTTGGCAAGTCCCCTGGGGTTCCTGTTGAGTCCATTCTTTGAGGCCAGTCCTGGGGAGGGAGAGCCTCTTGCCTGCATCCCAAAGCCAGGGTGTTGGTCATAGCATCTGTCTCGAAAGGACCCAAGAGCCTTCTGATGGCCAGCTCAGGCCTTCTCCTTCTGGGTCCAGACTCCTACCTGTTCAGACCCTCAACACAATTCATTCACCTATCTGCTCTTCCATTAATACAGACTGGGTGGCAGTGCTTCATGCTCCAACAACCACTGTAATTTTGAAATGGGCTTGAGAGAGAACAGTCTGGAGATTAACTACTCTATAGCCACACTTCCTTAGATGTGCCTGATTGTGCCTAAATCTCCTCCAGGAAGAGAATGGTTAAATTTCTGTGAGATGTCCTAGAGAATCAGATATCGTACAGCTGTTAAATGATGGTTTAGAGACCTTCAGGACGGAAAAATATTTAGCATATATTGTTAGATTTCTAATGATGCAAAAGCATGTAAGTGTAGAACAACTTCGAAATCCCTGCCATGCTAACAGTTCTTATTTCTGGATGATGGGATTGTAAATGACTTACTCTTAAAATTTTTGTTTTGTTTGTTTTCAGGCTGGGGTGATGACTCATTGAGGAAGAATTATTTGGTGCACAAGTACAAGGACCTGAGTTCAAATCCCCAGCACCTGTGTAAAAAGCCAAGGGTGGTTTTGTGACCCTGGTGCTCAGTTGTGGGGAGGGCAGAGCCTACCTCAGGTTCAGTGAGAGACCCTGTCTGAAATGCACAGCAGAGAGTTACAGAGCAGGACACTGACATCCTCTTCTGGCCTTTGTCCGCATACACATATGCACACATGACATTTCTTAATGCTTAGAATAAGCATTTTTTTCTTTTTAACTGGAAACTAATATGCATCATTAAGACTAAACGAGATCTGCAAGATAGGAGAAGTCACCTCTGCAGTTTTCTGCTTGAATGGTGTCACAAAGACTCCACGCCTCCCCTTGGGCAGTAACTCCCTGGGAGGCAGAAGGAGTGTCCAGACACTTTCCCTTGGACTCAGCCCTTGCTATGAGGCTGGGCTGATGGAATCTTGCTCTGCAATGGAATGACTGCTTATATCTGTCCTCTGAGCGTGTCTTCAAATAACATTTATGGAGTAGGCAGGGTCTATTTGATTCCCCTGCCTCTCGGTGTGGCATTTCTGAAGCCAGGCACTGCCTGTGTCATCCCAAGTAGCTTGATAGTGGCTCTGAGGATTCTTGTCCCCCTTGTATCCCCTGCCCCACACCATACACAGGCCCTACCTGGGATGAACACCAACACTGGCCTTTTACCTCTTCTACTTGGGACCCAGAGCTCTCAGCTGCCAGCCCATAGAGAGTTTAAGAGGCCTCAACTCTGCCATTCACTCCAGTTGGAGGAAAGAGACCATTTGCCTGTGGGGAGTTTTGGGGAGGGCACCTTTTTGTTTCTTTGTTTCTTTAGTGCTAGGGAGCAAACCCAAGTCCAGGACATGATGCTGACCACATGTTCTCTTACTCAGCTATAACTCTGGGCAATTGCTTTTGGCAAAAGGATCTTAAAGCCACTTCTGGGTGCCATTCAGGCTATGACAGCGGTGGTTTGGGGCTAGACTAGGAGCCACTTTGTGTCTTGGCGGGGATTCCACCTCTACCAACCTTGACAATTTTCTTACTTGTTCTTTGTGTCTCAATTTCTCGTGTGAAAAGGAAGAGTGATATGTCCTGCTCTGTCAGGACCTTGTGAAAGTCTTCACAAGTCCATTCACAGGGTCTGGAGAACAGTGCCTGTCTGGGCGTAGCACACAGCGAATGCTAGCCATCACGCTGATTATTCTGAGCTGTATGCATGGGGATGAGAATGAAGGATATCTGACATTGGTGCTCTCCCAGAAAAGCCCAGATGTGATGAATATCGAATGAGGATCACCAATTAAAAACCCTGCCTTCCGTCTGTGCCTTAGTGAGGCAAGGTATAAAGAAACACACGCAGCTCTGTAAGGGGCCTGGAAAGAGGAAAGTGGCCAGGGGCACTGATCAGGAGTCCTCCAACCCCGCCCCCACTGCCTGTGCTTGGTCTTGAAGGAGGGCAGGAGGCAGATGAAGGGGCCTGGCAGGAAGAATGAGCACCCCTGGGAGCAGAGGGGGATGTATTATCTCAGGCTTCTTCAGTAACTGTGAAATCCCAGCTGGGGTTTGGGGTGGTCCATAGATGGGACTGGAGCAAGAGGTAATTTTGAATCCATCCCTGCAATCCCTACCCTTTCTCAGATGCAGTTTCCTCTACTACCTACAAAACGAGCCATCGCATAAACAAATCAACACAGACTCAGCCTGGGCAACGGTTGCTCAGGACTCTGCACCTGGGAGGGGTAGGCGGGTCTGAGACTTGAATCCAGGGCTGTGCATTACAAGTCCTCAGTTCCTGCTTTGCCAGGACCGCAGACCTCTTCATTGCAGAGGTGGGGCTGGGAAGGCCAGAGGCCTCAGTGGGGACATATGGCTGCAAAGAACAGAGAGAGGTGGAGGGAGACCTGGTCCCAGGTGTGCGAGAGACCCAGAACTGCCGGGCAGGCACATGGGAAAGAGCAGAAAGTAGGTCAGTCACACAGGAGGTAGAGCGTGAAATTAATGAGCACATGGGAGTTGAAGGGCAGCGAAGGAGGTAGGACATCCCTCTGGGAGAGATAACGGGGCCTGGGGCCTGGAGCAGGTGGGAAGAGTCTGGACCATGGGGTTTCCTTTCTAGTCCTGGGCATTCCGGGGGGGGGCACATATCAGTGGGGCACAAAATAGAGAATAGTAGGGTTCTGAGGGGCATAGCCTTGTGGTGCTGGGGTGTCAGACATGAGCTCTGTAGGGGCAGAGGGCATGCTTGTTCTCTGAATGCTGATATTCCTGCTACCTAGGACAACACCTGGCACAGGATGGGAATTTTGAGGGGATAGATGAGAAGCATCTCTGCCTTGTACGTTGCTCTGTACCCTAGGGTGCGGGTAGAACTGGGGTCTCTGATACTTATTGGTGTTGAGGGGCATCAGCTGAATTTAGTAGCTTCTGCTGAGAGCTTGCAAGGTGCTGCCTCTGACCTGATGCCGGCCACACAAGGCTGTGTAAGGTAGGACCCTGTCCTGTGAAGCTCACCATCTAACAGGCTGTAAATGGCTGTAGCAACATGTGCTGAGTACAGAAATGGATGCTAGTGGGGGTCGAGAGAACGAGTGGTTCTGTAACATTGCTTTGAGAGAGGGATTACTAGGGATGGGGGACCATCAAAGCTTAGTGCATGTTCCAATGTGGACAGATAGACAGACAGACACACACATATACACACACATGTCCAGACATAGTAGCACACTCCTGCAGTCTCCGGTCATGCGCAGTGGGAGAATCACAAGTTCAAGTTCAGCCTTGGCTATATAGAGCTCAAGGGCAGCTTAGGCTATATAGTAACACCCTGTCTCAAAACTAAACCAACTAAGTACTATGTTTATAGATTCTGGTGTGTCTTTCATACTAAATGCCTCTCAAAGGCTCACGTGTCAGAGCCTGTCTCTTATACAGTGGTATTAGAAAGTGCTGTGGATCTCTCAGGAGGGGGGACATAATGGATGTTCCTTAGAACATGGAAGGGCTGACTCTGAAGGGAATTGTGGGGCCCTAGCTCTTTCCTCCCATCTCTTTTGGCTCCCTGGGTGATGAGATGAAAGATTTTGCTGTGGCACACACTTTTGCCATGTTGCACTGCCTGCACAGACCTAAAGCGATGGGGCTGACAGATCATGGACCAGAACCTCCAAAACTGAGTTGAAATAAACCTTTTCTTTTTATAAGTTAAGAACCTCAACTATTTTGCTACAGTGTTAGAAAGCTGTCCACTTGGCTTCCTTCTTCCCTCCTACAGACTGACATGGAGTTCCTTTGAGTAGAGGAGTCTTTGACTTGAACTCCTCCTGGAGAACCGGGAGGGTGGTTCAGTTGGAAGGCTCAGATGCTGAGATACCACGTGTGGTGCCTCAACCTTGTGCCCCCCTGCAGTGCCCCCATTCCATTAGGAATGTGTCTCCTCACAGAAGGGCTGTTACAAGTGTTAAGTGGGACTGTGAGGACACCAGGACAGGACACAGAGCTGGTAGGTCTCCACTAGGGACAGCAGTGGGTGTGACATGTTCCACCAGTGTTCACAACGGCGGGATGAGCTAGCAAAGATGTTAAGTGCTGCCCTGCTCAGAGCATCCATTCGGTGACCTTGGGCATCTCTCTGGGTCTCAGGTCAGGGCTACTTGCTGCTGATTTGGTTTGGACCCTGTTCCTGGGACCCTTTTGTTGGTTCTGGCTTGACTAGGCCGTGGTAAGCATGTGCTGTCCAGCCAGGTCCTTGTGATCAGACCTCTCCAACCTAAAGCAGTCAACTTGTCCTGCATAGTTTAGAGACTTGTCTATACCAATGCAGCCCTTAGCGTGGGCTCACATGCTTTAGGGGGCAGGGCAGGGATCATGGCTTTGGTTTACAAATGAGAAGGGAAGATAAAATGACTCACTAAGGCTATTCAAAGGGTGTGTGTGTGTGGAGAGATAAGCTTGAATTTATGTCTGGCCAATCCCAAGGCGTCTGAGAGAAGGTATATAATGGCAGAATAGGGACTGGAAACTTCAGGCAGAAATGGAAACATATATAAGGAGGACTTGAGTCCTCTTTTCCTGGAGACACGTCTGGGCCCCAATCCCAGATCTGTCAGCCTGTCAATGAGAAGGTTGTATGAAGTCTGATGGGTAAAGTCAGAAAGCTTTAAGTCACAGGCCCAGAGCCTGGCAGACCCAGAGACTTCCTGGTCTGGCCCACATGCGCCAGCGAGCACTATGGATGTCATTGCAGGCAACACACTTTGGCACCCACCGTGTGTGTGCAAAGAAGACTCCAGCACACACACCCTGATCCTCCAGGCCTTGGGACTGGCAGGTTTTTGTACCTTGTCACAACTGACCCTTCAGGCTTATCAATCCTTGAGGGACACTGCCCCTCATAGGAGGTGTTGCAGAATTTCTGGCCTCTACTGTCTCTGCTGCCCCCAATGTGGCAACCAAAGATGTCTTCAGACATTGCCAAATGTCCTCTGGAGGTAAAATTTCTCAGGGGCCCAAATGCTAAGGCAGTTTGCTGAGTGCTACCCCAGAGAAGAGCCCTGAGGGAAGAGTGGGTAAAGAGGTAAGACCCTTCAAAATTGGCCAGTGGAGAGAGGCCATTTGCCAGAGAAGTTAGGATTCAGTCCTGGAGTCTCTATATCTGTCCCGAGTGCTGCCCTGCCCGCAGCACCCTGTTTCTCTCCAGGTCACCCGCTGCTGCCCTCGGCTCCCCCAGGAGGACAGATTCTGCTCTGGGAAGCCAGCTCTGCTGCTTTGAACAGCTTGCCTTCTCTGCCCTGCGCTGGCCTCTTAGCCTGTCATAGGGCTGGTGCCTAATAGGCTTTCATGCATGTTAGGAAAGGCTCTGCCTGTCCCCTGAGATGGGCCTCTGAAAGCCGACTGGGTGGCCACTTAAGTGCTGTGCTTATGCGAAGAACAATACTTCAGCGGAGTGCTTCAGCGTAAGTACTTCCAGGTCCCCCACTCCACGGAAGCTGCAGCGTGGGAAGGAGGTGGCTCTGCAGCCGGTGAGCCTACAGACTGGGCTCTCAGCAATACCCTGACCAGCTGTGGGCCCCATCCCAGCCCTTGAGCCTGCAACGCTTCCACTTCATTATCTACAGGGGTGAGGGGCACTGCTGGAGCTTTCCCTTGTCTCCTGGTGCCCTGGGGGGGGGTGGGGGGTGGGGCAGGGAATACTTAAAGGCAAGAATTTCACAAATGAAGTATTCACATGTTATAACTCTTTTCTGAGATTCCAAGGGTAGTTGGTGGGGTGGCTCAGTGTTCTGTTTTTACTTCCTTTTTAGAATTACTACTTGAATAGTCATCCACACACTTAAGGAGTGTTTACTGAGTTCCTTCTCTATGCCAAGAACGCAACTGCACCACGCTGAATGGAGGCAGAAAGTAAAGAAAAGTACATTCAGAACAAAGCTAAGGCTGAGAAAACCGGACAGGTGCTGAATTTCAGGTAGGGAAGACCTCTCCAGAAGGTGAGATTTAATTAAAACCCTAAAGGCAAGTGGAGGGTTACACAGGAGGTATTATTACAGACACAGGGCAGAGCAAAGCCTCCCCTCTAAGGTCCTGAAGAGTGGTGAGCTGGCTGGGATCAGCTGCGTAGATGAGGGACAGTGGGTGGGAAGAGAGGAAGGAGGGTGAAGGATAAAGGGCAGGGAGGGGGAGGGAGGGGAGACAGGAACTTTGACTCCCAGCCTAGACTGGTGGGGGAGGGGCTGGTGGCCAGAGTGGTTGCCCGGAAGACAGAACCCCAGTCAGGCAGGTCACATGTTTGCTTTCAAATTGTACTCAGGAGAACCCAGAAGAAAGTGGACTCCATCTTGCTACTTTGCTGGAACTTTCTCCTGGCCAGTGACAGGAATCACACAGCCAAGTCCTTGATGAATCCAGGCCCTGGTTTGGCCCTCCAAGCCCTGTGGTTTCCGCCAGGCCATTCCCACCCACAGCTCACTCCAGCCCGCTGTAAATCTTCATAGGAACAAGCAGAAGAATTTCCTACTGACTTACAATTTTTTCTGTGCTGCCAAGGAGTATAGTCTTAAGTCTTACTTTGTATAGGTAAAGTTGCTCTATCCAGATGTCCTTGGAACAGGGAGACAGAAGGGAAAGCTTGCTAGATTGGAAGGCCTGAGATCTGGTCTGGATTCTGCCATGTTGTTGCTGTCTGACCTTCTGCTTTCGGGTCTTGAGTTTTCTTAACTACCCAGAAGTGAGAGACCAGGAGCTAACTCTGCCTGCTACCTTTCTCCTCCATCACACTGCAGTGCCCTCCAAGTGCCCCTAGGTGGCGCAGTTTCCTAGGCTCAGTTCCCGTGAGGAACTGCTAAAGGGGGCTAGAAGATTTGGGGGAAATGGGGGCAAAGATGAGAGTGATCCAAACGGAGACTGATGCAAAAACCTGCAGCTAGTGATCCTTACTGCTCCATCAGTGGGGCCTGGGGGTATTGGTGGCACAGGGCACCTCTGCCACTCTTTCAGAGACTGCTGTGGGACCCCGGGGACTGTAGTCCTTATAAGTGAGGGGTGAATGTTTTGGAATGGATATGACACAGTATTCATTCTCTCTCACAGATGAAGAAGCTGAAGAAAGAAGGTCTTGCCTGGTCATCCGAGAAGCCAGAGACAGCTGTCTAGCTGGCCCCTGCTGATGAAGGGCTCCATAGCAGAGGGGTTCGAAGCATGCAAAGACATACCTTGATTTGCCTGGCCATTTCTCTTAGCTGGTGTCCTGCTCTTCTCCCTGCATTTCTTCTTGGGCTTACCCTCTTTTCCTCCACAGCCATGGCTGGTCTCAGGAAATCCTCAGAGAGGAGTTGTTTGCTCCTCAGGACATGGGGTGAGGGTCAGGAGACTTAGAGTGTCACTAGCTCCTCTGGCTCTCTTTCCCCTTATAAGGTAGATAAGGTAGAGTGAAAGAGGGAGTTGGGCTAAATATTGCGAAGGTCACACTGTCTAGTTTGAACCTTCTGAGTTGTCCTTGAAGCTCCTTAACATCCATCAGCGAGCAGGAGGAGGGGAGCAGGGCTCTACTTCGCTCACTTAAGAAGAAGGGGGAGGCGTGGAATAGGTGATGTGTCATTCTGATTCTGACATCTGGTTTGGCACAGCTGACAGGCAGCCACCAAGGCCAAAGTCCTCCTTTCTGTGCTTCCACAATGACCACCCTGTCTAGGGAGATGCAGACCTGTCTCTCTCAGCCTCCAGAGGAAGCCATGCAAGGCCTGCATGCGCCACCAGAAGAGAAGCCCTCCTTCCCACTTGTGTCCCTGAAGGTGTCCTTCTCGGACTCCATTACTGACCCTCTAACTCTCTGACCTTAGGTCTTTTCCAAATCAAAACCTCCTTAAAGAAATAGATTGCCACTGAAGAAATTCAGAGAGCAACACTAGAGAAAAAGATGTGAGGGGGAATGGAGAGAATGCCACTTCTCACGGGCCAGTGGCGTGCTAACTACTACATGAACCTCAGCGTGTATTAACTCACGGCAGGCTGTCAACCACAGAGTAACTTCTGGGCTCTCCTGCTGTTTGAGAAAAAATCTCCAAGGACATGTGTCATTCTTCCTACAGTTGTGCAAATGTGAGTGTTCCATGACCCGCTCTTGTCCCCCCTAGGACAGGGCATGGGCCATGACAGCTAAAGGATTTGTGGCAACTAACGCTTTACAGTTTCTGAGTGAACACCAAATCAATGTCTGATTTTATTCTCAGATCAGTCTATGGTCAAATGAGGAAACAGCCTCAAATGAGGCTCACACAAACCTAGGAACTTGCCTAGGTGTGGTCATAGAGTAGCTGGGCTGACTTCAAGCAAGTCTTTGATCCCAAAGTCTGTGCAGCTCATAAAGAAAGCTAAGTCTTTGACAAGTTGGGTTTCTCTTGCATTCATTTCTTCGTGCTGTGGGAATAAGGGTTAGATTAGATGTGCAGGTAAACTATGAGTTCCCAGACTCCTTTACTAAAAAGGTGGGAATGGGATACGGAGAAACCAGAAGGTCACGTAAGGAGTGTCTTTTTTCCCTTGAGTTTACTAAAAAGAACATTTTGTGGACTGGGTATGTAGCTCAATTGGTGGGGTGCTCCCCTGCATACACTAAGCCTTGAGTTCAGTTCCCAGCACCTCATAAAACAGGAATGGTGATGCATGTCTGTAATCCCAGCACTTCGGAAGTGGGAGTTGGAAGATCAGAAGTTCACGGTCATCTTTGACTATGTAGCAAGTTTGAAGCTACCCTTGTCTACATGAGATCCTGTCTCAAAAAAAAAAAAAAAAAGGACATTTACTTTTTAAAACCTAGAAGGATATAATTTTTGTGTAAAGTAGAGAGAGAAAGCCAATCATAGATAAGGGAAGAATTCCTCTGAGGAATTAACTAAGCATGCCTAACGTAATACTTTGATGAGCCATTGTGTTTGTAGCAAACACTTGATACCTGGGCCTGGCTGGAGTGAGGCAGAAGACAGATAAAACTAGAATAATTCTTTAACAGACTTGGAAGGATGAGCAGATAGGTAATCTGGAAACAGAGAGTTAGAGACCCAGAGACCATCTGCAAAGTTCCCCAGGTCAGGGGCAAAGAAGGGCCCAAGGACTTTGTGGGAAAGGATGGCCAGTAATCAGCTTTAATTGGCAGGTGTCTCCCCCCCACACACCTGCTGATACCGGGGTTCATAAGCCCTCAAACTCAGGAGATGCGGCTTTGACTGTACAAAGTGGCAGACTCCGGTTTGAGACCCAGCTCTGTCACTTGGAGGTCACAGGAGCTGTGCAAGCTCCAGTTTCCTTCTCTGTGAACCGGATATGATATTCCTGGTGGGAGGTTGATAGAGGAGGTAGGTGGGACTGAGGACTCAGCACAGCACCTAATGCTCAAGCCCCTAGTAAACAACCACTCAGCTGCCAGTTGTGATTAGGCAGTTACTTGGATATTCACAATTTTATGTACTGTGGCAAGCATGTAGGAGGTTTTCATTTGAGGAGGGGGGGTAAGTTCTGCTGCTTTTAAATCCAGCACAGGATCAGACAGTATATCATTTGGGAGGAGAGGGTGGGGCAAGGGGAAGAAGTACAAAATCCCAACCTTAGTCCTTCCTGCTTTCTTAAGGCCGAATGCTGTCTGTGCCTGAGAATCTGCCCCCTTGGAAATGACAGCATCTCTTTCTAGGGCTGAGCCCAGAGGGCAGGACTCCCGACAAGGACAGGCTGAGGGCTGAGGGTAGAGACACAGAGGAGGGTGAGGGAGTAGGAGGAGATAGGGGGAGGGAGAAAGAGTGCTTTCAGAGACTGACAGTCATTCACAAAGGCAGAGAAGTGTGCTTGTGCCTGTTTGCATGCAAGCGTGACTGTGGAATCACATGTGTGCATCAGGTAGCAGGTGTATGCAGCGTGTGTGTGTGTGTGTGTGTGTGTGTGTGTGTGTGTGTGTGAATGTATGAATGAGTGTGAAAACTGTCAGTGTTTGAGTGTGCCAGTGCATGACTCCGCGTGTGAGTGTATGCCCCCACCCCCGCCGTGTGTGAAGTTCATAAGCACATGCATCTTGGGTGGGCTTGAGTGTGAGGCTGCCTGTGTGACTCTCTGAATGAGAGTGAGCGAAAGAACTGTCTTCTAACTGTCTGAGTAGCACATGGAGTACATGTATGCCCCCATGCATGGAATATCTAAGAGGAGGGACGGTCCGCAGCTTCTGACTCCCCTGGCTCCCCACCCTGCCCCCACCAATTTTGCCTCCTCACTTCCTCGGTCCATTCCAGAACCACCAGCATCATCAACCTGCTGATCTCTCAACAGTGGGGTAGGAAGAGAAGGAGAGGGACAGGGGAGGGGGAGGAGTGACCAGCCCCTCCTACCCCCAACCCTTGGTGCTGCCAGGGAAACGTCCTCCTCCACCCCCCACCCCCCAATCACCGTGATTCCTGCTGTGAGGGAGAGAGGAACCCTCTGTTTCCATGGCAACATAGCAGCCCTGCTTCTCAGCCTGAGCCCAGGCTCCTCCCGAGCCATGGAAGGAGTGGGAAGAAAGCCCTTCCTCAGGCTTTTGCCCCCACCAGGTGTCCTGACCTCTAGACTCCCTGCCTCCACCCTGAAGACACCCCCCAGTCTCCTTTTGTGCTCACAAGTCCTCTGAGACACCCCATAACACGTATCTATCTCTGCTGCTGCTTCTAGGGTCTGGTGCTGTCTTGTCCTTGCAGAAAGGATTAGACCTGAGCAGGAACCCCAGACAGTGGCAAGATGGGGTTGAGTTCCAGACTTCACCTGAAAAAGGCACCAGTGTCACCACCTCCTGTGTTCTCAGGAGGAGCAAATAAGTTCAGATGACACACAGGTTGTGAGTGTCACGCTGCTGGCAGGGTGTAAATGAGCCCAGCATTTTTGCAGGAGCTCCTGGAGCTCCACTTACTTTGTGGGGTGCTGATGATGGAACTCACAGCCTTGCTCCATGCTAAACAAGTGCTATAGCCTTGAGCTACTCCAGCCCCTCGAGTTCCCGCTCCCCTAGAAACACACGTTCACAGATGTGAGCACATGGGCATCGACTGCAAAGTTTGCTCTGATAAGGAAAATCTGGGCATCGCCCCAGTGCCCATAAAGAGATGGGACTGAAGGAATGCACCCACAGTCTCGGGGATCTTAGAGGGGAGGACACGTGTGCAATCTTAGAGCTGCATTGTTAAGCAAAGAAACATGAAGTTGAAGAGATGGACAACTGGGCACAGGTGGGTCTCAGAATGAGGAGGTGAATTGCAAGGACAGGGTCCTGAAGTAAGAAGATGAGCCGAGAAGAGGCAGCAGAGGACAAGTGGCTGGTTCTCTTCATGGGCACAACACCCTGGGTACAGCACTCACTAGCAGTGTCCTGTCCACAGGTGTGACCGTGCATAGCGAACTGGGTGGGCGTGAAGACTGATGCCAATGCAGAGCAAGCTATAGCATATTGATACAGGTAGATTGGACAATAGTCTAGTTATGTGCCGGTCCTTAGCAGAGCCTAGTCAGCCAAGCTAGGTCAAGCCTCACACGTAAGGTGGCAGGAGACACTGAGGCAGGAGAGGTTCTAAAACAAGAGGAGGAAGGTAAGATGAAAATAAATGACAAATTGGCTACATAGTCAGTTCTAGGCCAGCCTGGGCTATAGGAGACTCTGTTTCAAAAAGCAGAACTTATGATCCAAAGTATGCCAGTCATGAACTAGATATTTGAATGTATTTGTCTGGTGTTCACAGATATTTCCGGAGGATAGATATGCTTATGTGTATGAGGAAGAAACAGAAGTTCAGAGAAACTCATTCACTCACCTGCCTACCTGCTCACCCATTTACCATTCACTCAGCATCTGTCCATTTACCCACCTATCCACCCACACACCACCCACCCACTCAGTCATCCATCTATCCACCCTTCATAGCCCCTCTGATCATCATTTGCTCATGCAGCCATGCATCTCCTAATCCATCCGTCCATCCAGCCATCCATCCATCTATTTATCCCCTCAGCAAATACTTATTAGGCAGCTTCCACGGTAGACCCCATTCTACTTGCCAAGCGATTGAAGAGTCCTGACCCTCATGGAGTATGCAGTCTGGAAGAAAAATAGTCAAAGCCTAGTAATGTTGAGTAATTGTGAATGATTTGCAGAAAAACTCAGAGAAACTGAGCAAAGAAACACAGAGCATCAGGGGTTGGTGGGACAGGTTGCTCTGATTTTTTAGACAGAAAACTCAATGAAGTAATGATTGGGCCATTCTGAGCAGAGGAAAGCAAAGGCCCTGGGGTGGGAGCCTGTCTGCTGTAATCAAGGGGTGACAAGAAGACATACGTGGTTGTGGGTGGGGAATGAGTGAGGCTGGAAAGGGGAGACAGATCTAGAAGCATAGGTTTTGTGGGGCTTTCCAGGTCAAAACAAAGGCTGTAGATGCGATTCTACATTGTGTTGGTTTGACTGGGGCTGGATCTCAGTTTCATGGTTATAAAATCATGAGGGTAGACCACAGAGGGAAGATCAAGTCGTGGGTAGCAAGATGGGAGGCAAAGGGTTAATTAGGAAGCCACTGTACAGGTCCAGGTGAGAGGGGAATGACAGAGCACAGTGGCAGCCTTGGATTGTAAACTGAAGTCAGCCCTGAAACACATTTAGCAAAGAGAGACAACAGCATTTCCTGTGAGATTGAATGTGGCGACGAGATCAAGAGAGAAGCAAAGAATGGCTCCGTGACTTCAGGCCAGAGTGGCTGTGTGAATGTGGGTGCTGTTTGCTAAGATGAGCCAATAGAGGAAGGACAGGTTTGGGGACAATGAGGGTTGACTGTAATTTTGAGATGGCTTTAGACATCTAAGCAGGAATGTCAGCTAGGCGGCGGGATGTATGAGGTGGGAGTTCAGGGGAGGTGTCAGGACTGAAGATATAAATTGGGAAGCTGTCACTGTAAAAGCATTGTTGAAAGCCCTGGGGTGGGATGGTATCATGGGGAGGGAGGTACAGGCAGGAGATAGGCTGCAAGGAAACATCAGCTTTGGTAGCGTAGATGAGAGGAGCCAGACCCTCTGATGACTTGAGGGGCCCTCTCCCTGGCAGGTCTCCTGCTGGCACAGTGGGGAAGCACCAAGTACTGTAATGGTGGGCCTTAGAATCCTTCAGGTTTGTGAACTTTGGCCAGGCAAGACCCCAGTCTTGCATGCCTCTTTCTCTTCCACCTCCTCTTCTTCCTCCTCTTCCTTCTTTTCCCCTCTTCTTCTTCCTCCTCTCATCTTTTTCATCCTCTTCCTCTTCCTCCTTCTCTTCCCCTTGAGACACGAACATATAGACGGGGCCTCAAGAATCCCAGGTTGATCTCAGAATTGCCACATAGCCAAGAATGATCTTGAACTTCTGATCTTCTTGCTGTTGCCTCCTGAGTGTTGAGGTCATCAAGGTGCACTGTCATGCCCATTTAATTAAACCCAGAGCTTCATGCATATTAGGCAAGTACCCTTACCAACTGGGCCACATCTCTAGGACAAGAGTTGCATTATTCCCCTTCTCCTGGGTTTGTGTGTGTGCGTGTTCACATGTGTGTGGGTCCACACATGTGCAAGTGTGTGTGTGTGTAAGCATGCATGTTGAGGCCAGAGGTTGCTTTTGTTGTAATTCTGGCTGTCTTGGAACTCACTCTGCAGACAAGGCTGGCCTTGAACTCACAGAGATTCTCCTGCCTCTGCCTCTGCAGTGCTGGGATTAAAGGTGTGCACTACCACCACCCAGGGAGGCAGCATCTCTTAATCGACCGGGAGATTGCTGATACAGCCAGTCTTACTAGCCAGCTTGCCTTGGGATTACCTGTTTCTGCTTTCTAAGGCTGGAATTATAGGCTGGCCACCATGACACCACGCCATCTGACATTTACCTGAATTTTGGGGATCTGAACTCTAGTCTGCATGTTTATATGGCAAGCGCTTTAACCACAGAGGCCTCTAAAACAAAAATCACATATCTAGCAGGTTGCCTGGTGATGCCACTATGAATGTAGGGGCACTTTGTTGGTCCCACTCTATGGTGTAAAAAGGGAAAATGATCTGCAGCAAGAATCTGGATTTAGAAGTCAGTTCAAACTGATTTCAAATCTAGACAGGAACACTAACTTGCTTTGTGATCTTGGGTCAGATAGTGATGGCTCTCAAGCCTCAGTGTCTATATCTGTGAGATGGGAACAGTCTCTCTGAGCTCCTGGGGTTATTATGAAGACAAGCAAGTCATATCTTCAGTCGTCCTCGGCAAGTTCCCAGACAGGTGGATGCGAAAATGATGCTGGATGCTTGCAGCATCCCTGGGCAGGCAGGAATGGTCCAGGCCTCTGAAGGCTCATAGAGTGCCTGGTGCTCAACTGGAAGAATGGTAGAGGAAGTGGCCTCCACACTGGAGCCTTGCTTGCTTCAGGAAGCCTGACATCAGGTCTCACAGGAGAGGCAGTGGACTATGAGGTCACCCCATCCCCACTCCCAATGTCTTCTAAGCTCTTTTGCCTGTCACCTTTCCTCTAACTCATGTCACCACCAAGGCCCCCACCCATGCTCTTGTCCCTTGTCTTCGGTGACCAGTGACAGCTCCCCTATCCACTCTGGCCCTGTATCCCATCTCCATAGACATTCCCACTCAGCCTGCTCTGGTAAGAATGTGGCCTGATGACGAGAACCTGGCCTAGCATCACACAGATGGGGCATAGCCTTGGGAACAGGGGCAAGCTGTCTTCTCTGCAGCTGTAGGAGCTGAGCAGCGTGGTGCAGGTGAGTGTGAGGAAGCTTGGAGCTCACAGTAAGTATGCTCTACATGCTCCTTTCTCTTACCCATGCCAAGAGCCTTCCTCCCCCTGAGGCCTGGAATGCTGAGTAGAGCAAAGAGGCCGCCTCCCCTCCCCCCTGCTGCTATTTAATGCCGTTAACAATGGATTCATTAGCTGGGATTAATCTCATACACCAGCTCTCGATCCCCCTGGCTATTAATCACTCACTTCATTAACAGGACAGCATTAGCCAACCTACGAGCCAGGACATGGCGCCCATACCAAATACCTGTGTCTGCACCTTCTGGTCTTTGCTCCTGGCTGGACCAGCTCTCCATTCCTCCCAGCCTCCCTGCCTCCCTGCCTCCCTGCCTCCCTCACTCCCTGCCTCCCAGACTCCCTGCCTCCCTCACTCCCTGCCTCCCAGACTCCCTGCCTCCCTCACTCCCAGCCTCCCAGACTCCCTGCCTCCCTCACTCCCAGCCTCCCACTCCCTGCCTCCCTCACTCCCTGCCTCCCTCACTCCCAGCCTCTCCTGCCTCCCAGCCTCCCTGCCTCCTTGCCTCCCTTATTCCCAGCCTCCCAGCCTCCCCTGCCTCCCAGCCTCCCTGCCTCCCTCACTCCCAGCCTCTCCTGCCTCCCAGCCTCCCTGCCTCCCTGCCTCCCAGACTCCCTGACTCCCAGACTCCCTCATTCCCTGCCTCCATGCCTCCCTCACTCCCAGACTCCCTGCCTCCCAACCTCCCTGCCTTCCTATCTCCCTGCATCCTTGCCTCCCTTCATCCCTGCATTCCTACCTCATCCCTGTCTCCCTTCATCCCTGCATCCCTACCTCCCTTCATCCCTGCATTCCTACCTCACTGCATCCCTGTCTCCCTTCATCCCTGCATCCCTACCTCCCTGGCTCCCTGCATCCCTACCTCCCTTCAATCCTGTATCCTTGCATCCTTGCCTCCCTGCATCCCTGCATCCTATCTCCCTGCCTCCCTGCATCCCTGCCTCCTTACCTCCCTGCCTCCCTGTATCCCTGCATCCCTGCCTCCCTGCCTCCCTGTATCCCTGCATCCCTGCCTCCCTGCCTCCCTACCCCCTGCCTCCCTGCATCCCTATACCCCTGCATCCCTACCTCCCTGCATTCCTACCTTCCTTTATCCCTTCATCCCTGTGTCCCTGCCTCCCTTCATCCCTACCTCCTTACATCCCTACCTCCCTTCATCCCTCCCTGCCTTCCTGCATCCCTGCATTCCTGCATCCCTACCTCCCTTCATCCCTGGCTCCCTGTATCCCTACCCCCTGCCTCCCTGCATCCCTACCTCCCTGCCTCCCTGCATCCCTGCATCCCTGCCTCCCTGTATCCCTGCCTCCCTACCCCCTGCCTCCCTGCTTCCCTGTACCCCTGCATCCCTACCTCCCTGCATCCCTACCTCCCTGCATCCCTGTCTGGGCCCACTACCTGTCACCACCCACATCTGCAGAAGTGTCTCTCTTTCTGTGTTTCCTGCTGTGGTCTTGTCTCTGCCCCATACCTTCTAGGTGACTGTTTCTCCTTTTGTCCTCCCACTCCAGGCCCCACACACAGTAGGTTCACCTTCTAGGCTGAACGAACAAAGCACTGAGCGAACCAAGGAAGGAGCCGCCAATCCCGAGAGGCTTATTTTTTAAAATTGCCTTTTCTGTTTACAAAGATAATATATGCTCGCTGTACAAAATCCAAACAACACAAGAAAGGAAGAAAAGAGAAAATACAAATTCCCTGAAATCCCCGTCAAGATAATAACCTTTCGCGTTTTGGTGAGCATCGTCTCCGATCTTGAGTGATATATATATAATTTTACCTAAATGGGATCATACTAGGCATGCTGTTTTGCAACCTGCTTTTCCACTCAACAATATGTTGTGGAAATCTTTCCATATCAGCGAATATAAATATACATCAGGCTTTTTAATGGTTGCGTAGCATTCTGTCTTATGGAAATAACATAATTTAGTCAATGGATCTCCTATCGATGAGCTTTGAAAATGTTCCCATCTTCTCAGGGACATATTTGACACAGAGGGCAATATTCTTACATCTATATTTCTGTGCACTTGCCTAGTTAACTCCTTAAGATTCATTCCCAGAACTGAAGTTTCTAGACAAAGGGTTGGCACACTTTACATTTTGCCATAGAAAAGCCTCCAAGAGCCAGGTGCCTGAGATTCAAAGCCAATGTTAAGGTCTCAAGAAAATTGTGTCTATGAGCTTCAGTTTTCTTATCTCTAAAATGGGGATGATAGAGGGCTGGCAAGATGGCTTAGCAGATAGAGACTTGCCACCAAGCTTGATGATGAGTTTGACCCCTGGGACCCCACGTGGTGGAAGGAGAGAACCAACTCCTATAAATTGTCCTCTGAACTCTACAATACACCTGCCACAGCACCCCCCGATACCCTCCAAAATTAATAAATATAATAAAAAATTTTAATAGTGTTGGTAATTTACTCATGTGTTAGGACTAAGTAGATAGTTACATGCAGAACACCTAGAAAGCTGCCTACTGCGTAGTAAAGGTGGTGCGTTATTCGCCTGAATGGACACAGTGGCTGGTTGGTCCTCAGAAACACTGGACCTACTTATGTCTTTCCCTCCATAGTGCTAGCAGTGTGGGGGGCAGCTCCTTTCTTTATGTCATTGCCAATTAAGAAATACCCTTGCCCATTTGAAAACAAAGCATGCTTCTGCGTTTGTTCGGTGACAGTGGACTTCCTTTTCCTATTTGTTTTCTTTGATCAGCAGTGAACCAGCATGTGGACTTGAACTCGGGTCTCAGCAGACATTCACATCTCATCCCTGAGGCGTCTGATCACGTGCTTGGCCCAGTTCTCCGCTGGAGCATTTGTCTTTTTTTCTTATTCCTGGGAGCTGTTTTGCATATTAGAGACCATATCTCTAATCTTTTTCTACTTGATCCTGACTTTCAACCTTATTTATTTCTTGTCCTTCAGAAGTACTTGATTTTTTTATGTGGTAAAGTCTGCCAGGCTTTTCTCTTTGTAACTTTTATATTTCATGTTGTATTAGAGAGGCCTCTTTTCTAAACTACGGATGCATACTTAGCTTTCGCACGCATGTTCAACATGGTCACGCTTTGCTTTTTTACACTCCATGTTTTTATCCTTTTGAGTTTATTTTGGTGCAAAGAGCAAGGCACAGTTCCAGCTTTACCATTTCCCAAATGATTGGTCAGTGTTCTAGTACGCTTTGCATTGCTAGGAAAAACACTGTTACCAAAAGCACAATGGGGAGAAATTCACTTACAGGTTACATGCCATCATCAAGGGAAACCAAGGCAGGAACTCAAAGCTGGAGCTTGAAGAAGAAGCCAATAGAGGAACTCTGCTTACTATATTGCTTCTAGACTTAAGAGATCAGCTACCTTTCAGGTTCACTAAGGCTCACTTGCCTAGGGATGGTGCCACCCACAGTGGGCCAGGTTAGCAATCATGAAAATGCCCCACCTGCCAATCAAATGGAGGTGATTTCTCAATTCCCAAATATGTTTAGTTGACAACTGAAGTTAACTATGACAGTCAGTTGAATATTTGTTTATCCAATCTGAACCCCAGTGGAGACTAAAGAGGGGCAAAAGGCATATCAGCACTGTTCCACAAAAGAAAAGGGAGTCAACAGGCCAGAAGCATAGTTCTGAATAAGAGTTCACAGAGGTCCCTTCTCCTGGTGGTCCTGCCTGTCCTGAGTGTGCAGAGATGTTAGGGAAACAGAGCCCGACCCAGTACTATCATCTAAGTCCCTTTCCAGAGGGGCTGGAGAGATGGCTCAGCAGTTAAGTGCACGTGCTGCTCTTTAAAAGAGGACTGAAGTTCAATTCCCAGCACCACATCAGGTGACTCACAAATACTCATAACTTCATGCTCCAGGGGCATCTAACACCCTTGGCTTCTGTCAGCAACTGCACTGAGTGCATATACCCACACAGATCCATGCATATAATTTGAATAAAAAATTAAAAATAAATGAACTTTAAAGCCCCTTCCAGAAAGAGCTATGTGTGATGAGAGCCTTGTAGCTAGCTCTTAGCAATCAAGATCAAACTGTGCCTGCTTTGGGTGTCAAGAGCAAATTGTCTTGTGACCTGAGACATCACCATCGTTGTTACTCTAGAAGCCACTCTGCCCCACAACCTCCAAAACATAACATATAAATAAGTAACATATAAATAAGCCACCCTGCTGTGCTCATTCTTACTATTATTGCCTGGGATGAGCGTTGGCCCAGGCATGATTTACCTTCCATGCTCTTCAGGAAGTTGCCCAAAGCCACCACAACCAGCATGTATAAAGTATGTTAGAGTTTAGGGGAAGGGAAGCTCTTGCGATGTCAGCAGTAGCTTCTGGGTCACCTGTGCAGGAAGAGGCTGGATTCTTACCTTCAGTATCCAGGCTGTGGCTACTGGATCCTCTGTGCCAGTTTGTTTAAGGTGGCTTGGATTCCACCTTGATGGTGTTACAAAGCAGGTGGTCTAGAAGTCCCCTGGAAAAATGTTCAGGACAGGGGATCCTGAAAGAAGTATCAGGTGATGTGAGCATCTCAGATCCACTACAAGCTTGTATGTGCACGGTCTTTACACAACGGCTGGACTCCACTGCAAGCCAGAATGACAGGTATGGACAAGCCTGGAGTCTGTATCAGACAGAATGTCAGGCTGGACAGTCATCCTGTGGGCACTAAGGATAAATTATGGCACCAGGGCCCATAGAATAGGCACAAATCATGGGCCATCAGGAATAGGGAGAGGCAACTCTAGCCTTTCCTCCCCAGCAAGATTGATGGGCTCAGCTCTCAGGTCTGGGTTTGAGATGATTGGATTTTATGATGTTTCATTTCCCAGGGACACACCCCTTGTTCAGAGTGTGTCACAGGACTGTGTGTGCATGAGTGGGCACACACATTTATCATCTCGTGTGATTTGCTGTGGGCAGTGGGCTCTGTATGCCTCTCCACAGGGCTCTGCCATCTGTGTGACGGAACAGTCCTCTGCATTACACACAGGCTTTGTGGGAATGGGAGTGTCCAGTCATAAGTGTCCATGGGGTGAAGACATGGGGAGCTGTGAAGCCAGTGAAATCTATGTGTGATTGGGCCTCAGTTTCCATGTGTCAGCTGGAGGACAAGTTGCGGGGTCCTAAGTTGTATGTCTGGGTAGTTTGGTTACATTCCTCACCAGGGAGAAAGAGAACAAGAGTAGATTTGGGAAGGAAGGTTTGGAGTGTAAGTGTAAGATCCAGGCAGAACATCAAGGGGAGACAAGCCAAAGGGAGACGGGAACTCAGGACAAAGCCCATGCCAGAGGGATGGGTGCAGGCTTCCACTTCTGTCCAAAGGATAATGCATTGGAGGAGGATGGGTTTGGCACTTCCTCCATTCCTCCACCAACACACACACACACACACACACACACACACACACACACACACACACCTCTGAAGGTAGAGAAGATGCCTGAGGCTATGCTAACTCTGGCTGGTTAGAATTCAGTAGGCAATTTCCCAGGGAGCTAGAGTGGCCAAAAAGACACCCCCCCCCCACAGTGGGGAGAGTTGAGAGAACTTCCTGGTGAGGATGAATACCTAGGGGAGTCATAGGAAAGGAAGATGCAGGTGGGTGGAGATAGTGTGGTGGCTTTCAGGGTGGGGATGGCACAGTGTCTTGTAAGACCCGGGGGCTGAGACAGAAAAGCATTTTGCTGCTCAGAAGGCAGGGCCCATTGCCTCACGGAGGCATTTCTAATGTTGGGTTCAGGAGAGGGGCTTGTGCCCTGAGCTGATGTGAGTAGCAGAGTGGATTAGAGTTATGGCCAGAACCATCATGAGGGAGACTGGGTGGTTTGCTAGATAGCCTTGAAACCTACACAAGTCCTCAGGTGGCACGGGGTAGTATGGAATGGCTGGGTACTCATGTGAGGGTTTTATGACCCTCCCTACCCTTCTATGAGGGGGTATAACAGTCAACAAGCCCATCTGGGGTGATCTTTTGCAAACAGGCACAGTGAACCCCCCAACCCTGGTGGTGGTAATTGGGCTTGGGGATGACAGCTGAAACATGGGTCCTTGACAACATCATGGAATCACTGGGCAGGGGCTCTTACTCCTCAAGGCGTTCTCATGTGCAATAACGCATTTATGCGTTTTTGTTCGCTCAGTCTCCAAATTGCAGATCTTCCTTAACTAACATCCAAAGGTGTGTTACACACTTGGTTTCAGAAGGCCCCCCGCCCCCACATCTCCACTTGCACTCCTGCGAGACACTCGTTTTAGGCGTCTCTTGGGAGTGAGAGCTCGTCTTCAGAGCCTTGTCAGACAGGCTCCTCTCCACATGCCTGTGCCTAAACTAAGAAATGGCAAGGGGAATGGGAGGAGGCTGTCAGCACTGCTGGTCAGTACCTGCCTCAGCATCTAGACTTGTGGGTGGGCCCAAGGCCAGCTGCTCTGAAGCACAGGCCTCATACAGAAGAATGCCTGCACATAGCTGCACTGTAGTTAGGAAAAGAGAGTCGGACATTCAGCAGACAGCAAATGCTCTCTGCTCCATCGTGCTTCCGCTAATGCCAGAGAAATGAGGACAAGACAGAGGTGCAGGGGAGGGGATGGGAGAGGGAGTGTCATTGTCAAAACTCCACAATGGGAGACCAAATAACATCCAGTCATTTGAGGTGAGCCTGTGTCTCGATGGAATTATCAGACAGGCCAAGCCATTCGTCACCCTCTCTGTTCCAACTCCTCATCCCACGCCCACTTCAAAACCAAATGCCACACAAGACCTTCAAACCCCTGCGTGATATGCCCTCTGCCTTTTAAGCCTCCATTGGACAGAGCTCCTGTCTTCTCTGCCTCAGAGCCTTCGCACATACTGTCATCTCTCCGTCTCTTCCCATTATCCCCCACCTCTGCCATGCATTCCTTCAGCTCACAATAAACCTCTCACGTCTTTGGGAAACTTGCAATTATTATCTGACCTCACTACAGCTCCTTTTCATAAAGGATGCCATCCATCATATGTACCCTATGCTGGCCTCTCTACCCAGTGCAGAGTAGGCTTCTAAGAAATATCTGTGGGTTGTATGTGTGAGTGAGTCCCCACAACTAGGAACCTGGTTGGTGTCATCGATGAGGAGTGTGGTCTGTTGGAAGCCCCTGGTAATTCTTGAGCACAGAAACAGTGTGGCCACAGTGGATTCCAGGACAGTAAGGAAACCAGTGTGTGCAGTAGAATGGACAGCCAGCTAAGACTCTACGCTCATCTCCAGGCATTAGGTCTATCCACAGAGGTAGCATCCAGAGAATGGGCATACTGGAGACCTGGTGTAAATGATGATGATCAGACCTGCTTACAGTCTCAAGAAGAGTAAATGAACAACACGAAAAGGACTTTGTCTAACGTCAGGTGCACAGCAAGTAAACTTGGCTTTGCTTTTACCTCACCCCCCACCAGATATCTGTTCTGGGAATCACACATAGGGTCTGGGTATGCTGGACAAGTCCTCCAATACTGAACCACACCCTGCCTTCACCAGTTCCTTATACTAAGTGACTTACAACCACAGCCCAGACCCAAGCCAGGTCTGAGCCAATCTCTCTTCTCAGTGAGCCTGGGCTGGGCTCTATTCAAGTCTTACCCTAGGCTCTTGCCGAACCTTCTTCTTTTTCTAATTAAATGGGTCATTATGTTGCTTTTATCTGGCTGGTAGGTCAAATAAGAGAGTGCCTTTTAGGGTGTTCAGGAAACTGTGAAGGGCCGTGGGCCGAAAGGAATCACGGTTCTCATTATCTTGTTGGAGTTGGGCTCATTCCTGGGCCTGGCATCTGCTTTGACTTTCCCAGTTCCTGTTTCTTGCCAGTCTCCGATTTCTTGTAGCCACCCACGATTCTGGCACGGATCGTGTAAGGATGGGGAATTTGAATGCAGAAGGAACGTGACGGCAGACAGCAGCCCCCTGCCTTGTTCTCAATCTCAAGGACGACCTGCCATCTTCCCAAGTCAGAAGGCCCCAAGCCTTACCATTCCACATCTTGGTCCCAGTTGCTACAGTGACTTCACAAAACTCTTTTGAAATGTAGGGACTTGGAACAACAATTTATTATGGCTCTGGAGTTGATTTTGTGGACCCTGTTAGGGCTGTGGTTTGTGGGTGGCTGGAGCTAGTGCCCCCAAAGGTGGCATGGAACTGGACATTCAAGATGACCTCCCTTTTTTCCTTTCTCACACATCAGGTGGCTGGTTTCATAGCTGGCATAGCCTGGGATGGCTCTCCACGAAGCCTCTCTGCAGGGCCACCTGGGCTTTCTCATTGCAGAATGATCTTAGCATAGCTGGGCGTTTAAAAAGGCAGCTGGCTTCTCCTAGAGCCTGCTCAAGGACCAAAGTGGAAACTTTGCATATCTTGAGTCAGTTCAAGTCACAGTCCTGCTGTGTTATTGATTACACAGGGTCAGTCCAGATTCTATGTGGGAGCCATCCCTACAGACTGGCTGGCAAGGTGCTAGTCTATGATTTGGAACATGGCTCCATAGAGCACTCTTGCTAGGGTTTGGCAATGTTTGAGTATGCCCACCCAAAGGGTTTATATATTGAGGTTTATTTCTCCAAGGAGTTAGGATTGGGAGATAGTTAGAGCCTTCAGAGGAAGGAGCCTAGTGAGAGTTTGGTGCAGCCTTCCCTTGGAAGGGATTAAGGTGTTTCTCACAGCAGGATGGTTGGTTCTCTGGAGAGGGTTGTAAAAGCCTGAGCCTGGCGAACATCATGGAAGAGGGAGCAGGAAGAGTTTAAGAGCCGGAGATCAGGAAGGATCAAAGCAAAACAATGTCTTCTGGACTCTATGGGGCCACTGCATTAATGAACTAACAGCAGCTGTGGTTGCCTGCATGAGACTTGCACAAGATCAAACTAGTCAGCATCTAGCATGGAGTGGGAGGGGGCTTGTTAGCCCCCACCCCTGAGAGGCTACCAACAGTTGATGGCTACCGGGAGAGGGAAAGTTGGCTTCCTTTAAGGGTGTGGACCAGTTGGCCATGCTCCAGTTGGATGGCCTCACACTCATGCGCATATGGGTAGCTCAAATTGGACTCAGTGAGTTATTAAATAAAAGGACATAAAGTGGGGGGGGAGAAATATGGGAGAAGTTAGGAGTGGGGTGGATATGATCAAAATATACTGTATGAATGTATTAAATTCTAAAAGAATTGATTAAAATGGTATATATGATATATATGGTATATATCACATACATATATCCCGTGTCTGGTTCCACTGGACTCTTGCTTTCTTACCCAGCATTCCAGCAGTTGTGACATCATAGGTTATAAGGTCCGCACTGAAGCCATGTTGATACTGGAGTGACGCCTTTGAACTTGCAGAATTGGGAACTAGTCCCTCTGTTCCTCTGTTTCTGTGTCTCTGTATCTCTCTCTCTCTCTTTCTCTCTCTCCCATTAGCCTGCCTCAGATACCTTGTTATAGTAGCAAATATGACTCTTAGTCCCCTAACTTTCAAAAGCAGTTCTTGATTATGATTTAAGATTTGGGAATTTTACAAATAACTTCATGTAAATTAAAAGCCCTAAGGCTTGCCTTACTAAAGAAGAGTTAAAGATAGAAATGTGCTCAACATTAATCACTAGAGAAAAGCAAACACAATCTCAATGAGGTATTACTACACACCTGCTAGCATGATTAAAATAAGAATGTGTTCGAAGGCTGGCGATCTGGCTCAGTGGGTAAAGGCATTTGCCACCAAGTCTGGTGTCCTGAGTTCTATTCTACAATCCACAGAGGTTGCAGGGAGGAGGTTGCAGACTCCATGGACACTCGGTAGCATATGCATGCACGTGCGTATACAGAGAGCCTAAATAAATAAGCAAATGTAAAGTAAAAATGTTTGAAGACTGAGCTTTTAAACTGATGGCATCAAGTGCTGGTAGGAATAAGAATTTGCACACATGACCTTGTAGGGTGCAATACGGCACAGCCACTTTGGATGTCGGACTGGCAGTTTCTTACACACTTTGTATCTGATCCAATAATTCCACTCTAGAGAAATGAAACGACACAACCACAAGAAGACATGTGCATAATGTCCCCAGCAGCTTTCGTCATAGTCCCAAGCTGAAAACAGACCAAGAAAGAAACCCAGCCGTCATTGAACTCACTATTTGTGGTGCATCCATGCATCGCAGTGGATCTCAGCCAGTGGACGCTGCCTTAGTTACTTTTTCCTATCTGTGACCAAGCACTTGACAAGAAGCAACTGAAGGAGGAACAGATCATCTTGGCTCAGAGTTTGAGCAGAGCTATAGTTCGTCTCCTTGGGGAAGGCATTGCGGCCTGAGCATGAAGTGGCTGATCACATTGCATCTGGTTGGGAAGCTGAGAGACGGGTGCTGGTGTTCAGCTTGCCTTTTCCTTTCACTCAGTCAGGGACATCAGTTCATGAGATGATGACGCCCACATTCAGGGTTGGTCTTTCCTCTTCAGTTCAGTCTTTCTGGAAACACCCTCATAAACACATCCAGAAATATTTCCATGGAGATTCTGTACCTAGTCAAATTTGCCATTAATATTAATCATCAAAGATGCCAAGTGTGGTGGTCTGAATAATACTGGCCCCCATAGACTAATAGATTTGAAGGCTTGGTCACCAGGCAGTGGCATTATCTGAAAGGATTAGGAGGTGTTGCCTTTTTGGGGTACGTGTGGTCTTGAAGGAACGTGTCAATTCGGGTGATCTTTGAGGTCTCAAGAGCCCAAGCCAGGCCCAGAGATTCTGTCTCTTCCTGCTGCCTGTGGATCTGGGTCTAGAACTCGCAGCTGCTTCTCCAGCGCCATGTCTGCCTGCGTGCTGCCATGCTCTCTGTCATGATGACAATGGACTAAAGCTCTGAAACTGTAAGCCAGACCCGGTTAAATGCTTTCTTTTATAAGAGTTGCTTTGGTCGTGGTGTCTCTTCACAGTAGTAGATCACCGACAAACAGATACAGACAGATACATCTGCATGGAATAATCTCAAAAGCTTTCTTTTTATGGAGTGAGGAGACCATCTCTGAAGGCTACAGATAAGATACAGTGTAGCAACAGCAGGCTGACCAGTGACTGGGAGGCCTGGCATAGGCGGGTTTTTGAGGACAAGGAAACATTCTGGGGCTATAGAAACGCTCTATAACTTGACTGTGGTTGTGATCTCATGATGACATGTTTGTCAAAATGCACCAAACTGTCTACCCAACAAGGTGACATTTCCTGACCAGAACCCAAACAGTTCTAAGGCTATCAGAATCTGAAAATCCAGGCAGCTCCTTTCCCCACTCGTCTCCTTAAATCTAATCAATCTCCGAGCCCCTTTCCATTCCCGTTTTTCTTTGCAGATAACCTGTGCACCACATACCTGTCCTACCCACCAACATCCACCCTTCGGAAGCACAGTTCCCCCTCACTCCCTCTGCCCTGCCTGTCACCTGGCTAACCCTTACTTAGCCTTCACTTTCCAGCAGAGGCCTTTCCAGCCTCTGTCTAAATTAAGTGTGCCTCGTCACTTGCTGGAACGCTTGCTTTGCTTTCTCCCCGCCCTCAAGGCAGAGTTTCTCTTTTATAACTCTGGCTGTCCTGGAACTCACTCTGTAGACCAGGTTGGCCTCAAACTCACAGAGATCCACCTGCCTCTGCCTCCCAAGTGCTGGTATTAATGGCATGCACCACACCTGGTTTGCTTTGCCTTCTTTAATAGAAGGCAGACTCTATGGGGATAGAGAGTATTTTGCTCATGTCTGGCCCACATTAGCACTTAGCTCAGCTCATGAATTAGTAAACGAGGCGAGGATGTGCACATCTTCCTTGGACTTACATTGCATGAATTTGTTTACCCATAAGCATGCAATACTTTTTTTTCATTTTCATGTATATTTAAACTCCTTGTTAATATTGAAATAATTCAAAGGTTCAAAGAGGAAAAGATAAAAAACTTTCACATGCTGAGTTTAAAAAAATAAAAGCAAGGCTCTGCTTTTCCCTGTTCGTACATGGAAAATCTTCCTTATTATTTTTAATAGATAGGTGTGATGGTTAGCTTTAATCATCAACTTGACACAACCTAGAGTGACTGTGAAGACAGTTTCAGTGAGGAGTGTCTACATTGGGTTGACCTGTGGGCATGACTATGGGGACTATCCTAATTAAGTTAACTGATGTGGGAAGACCCAGCCCACTGTGGGCAGTGCCATTCCCCATGTAGGGGGTCCTGAATTGTATATGAGCACAGCAAGCAAGCAAGTACAGGAGCATGTATGCATTCATTTCTCTCTGCTCTTCACTGTGGACGTAATGTGAACAGCTGCCCCAAGTTCCTTGACTTCCCCACAATGATGGATTGTAACCTAGAATTGTGAGTAAAACAGACAGACAGTCTCCCATAAGTTGCTTTTTATCTGGGTAATTATTACAGCAACAGAAATGAAACTAGAACAAAAGATGATGATCCAGAATACATTCATATCATTTTAAACATGATCCAGTCCTTGACGGAAATTTGGGGAGTCCTCAATATTAATGCTTCAGTGTTGATTTAATTAAAATGTGGCACTAGGCACTGACATAATTGTGTCACTATTGCTGAAAGATAGAGGCCTAGAAAACCGAGCTGTTAGGGAGGGTTGAATATTTTAGATGTACAGTATACCTACTATGTTCCAAAAAGAAATACAGGCTGGGCATGATGATGCACGCCTTTAATCCCAGCACGTGGCAGGCAGAGGCAGGCAGATCTCTGTGAGTTGGAGGCCAGCCTGATCTACACAATGAGTTCCAGGTAAGCCAGGGCTACTTATAGACCCTGTCTCAAAACAACAGCAAAGATGCATATAAATACCTGTTACTCCAGGGTATTAGAAATCCCGTGTCCTCACCCTCGCCAAGGAGGCAAAGCAATCCCTCCGCAAGTCTCAGCACTCAGACCCCATCTCATCATTTTGACATGCCTCCCTGACGCTGTTACTGTGTTGCACACAGTGTCATGTAATTGACAGTTTTTGTACATCTAGGACTCCCCTTGTCTACCCTTGGCTCACTTTTATGTTCTTTTGCTTTTGTGTTTGAGACAAGGTCTCATTATGTAGCTTTGGCCATCCTGGAACTCACTCTGTAGACCAGGTTGGCCTCAAACTCACAGAGATCTACTCGCTTCTGCCTCCCAAGTGCTGGGGTTAAAGGCGTGTGCCACTAATACCCCACTTATTTTTTTATGTTCTTGTCTTATCGAAGTGTAGGAACTCCTTATGTATGTATGACATGGAAATCGTCGGCTGGAAAGTTATAAATAACTTTTAGGGGTGATGGGGATGTTCATTCTTGATTGTGGTGATGGTTTCACAGGTGTATGCTTATGTCAAAACTCATCAAATTTTGTACTTTAAATATGTGTAGTTTATTGTATGTCAATCACACCTCAATAAAGCTGTTTTTAAAAGAAAGTTACATAATTTATAATTCATATTATCCTTCTCACCTTGTTTTTTCTTAAACCTTATTTAAGACACGTGGAAATTCTATACATACATGTCAATTATCAATTTCTGTTCTGGAGTTAGCTGTGTGACTTAGACAAGTTACATCATCATCTGTGCTCAATTCCTTTATGTAAAATGAAAGAGTAGCTACTACAGTGGAGTAAGAAAGTACACACACATTAAATATCTTTAAAAAAGATTTGTTTATGCTGAGCAGTGGTGGCACACACTTTTAATCTTAGCACTCATGAGGCAGAGGCAGGGAAGGTCTTTGAGTTTAAGGCCAGCATGGTCTGCAGAGTGAGTTCCAGGACAGTCAGGGCTACACAGAGAAACCCTGTCTTAAAAAACAAACAAAGAAAGATAGTGGTTAAGAGTGCTTACTGCTCTTGCAAAAGACCCAGGTTTGGTTTTCAGCACCCACACAATGGCTCACAAACATCTGTAACTCCAGTTCCAAGGAATCACATGTCTTCTGTGAGGGACACATGCATATGGTACACATATAGACAAACAGGCACACATACATGCATAAAAACAAATAAATTTTAAAAATGTGAAAGTTAAGCCTGGCAGTGGCAGTGCACATCTTTAATCCCCGCACTTGGGAGGCAGGGGCAGGTGGATTGCTGTGAGCTCAAGGCCAGCCTGGTCTACAGAGTGAGTTCCAGGACAGCCAGGGTTACAACAGAGAAACCCTGTCTTGAAACCACCTCCCCCCCAAAAAAAAAGTTTATCTAATTTCCGTGTAAGTAAGTATATGTGTCACATGTGCAAACAGGAGACCAGAGAGCAGAGAGGGTGTTGTGTCTGCTGGAGCTGCAGTTACAGGTGGTTGTGGGCCATCATGTAGGTGGTTGTTAGGAACCAAACCTAAGTTCTTTGCAAGAGCAGTAAGTGCTCTTAACCACAGAACCATCTCTCCAGCCCAAATTCATACACATTAAAAGTTCTTAGACTGACTGGGTAGTGGTGACGCACGCCTTTAATTCCAGCACTACAGAGGCAGATCTCTGAGTTCAAAGCCACCCTGGTCTACAGAGAAAGTTCCAGGTCAGCCAGAGCTACCCAGAGCAACCCTGTTTTGAAAAGGTTCTTAGACTGATAACCGACATATGACCCCAGAACAATAAATTAACCATTGCTCACGATTTCTTTTCGAATTTAGGAAAACTTTCTCATCCCAATATTATAGAACATTCTAACCATTTTCTTTGAGTAACTAATGTTTAGCTCTTTCAGTACATTTGAAAGTTAACGAGCCAATGTGAGTCAGGGGTCAATTTTTATTGTTTTCCAAATGGGTAGAGAGTTTTTCAGAGTTGCTATTTATGGTGTAGTCCATCCTCTTTATTCTAATTTCATGAATTATTTTTCCTAAATGGTGAATTCCCACACCTGGTCTGCAGAGTGCAAGGGTTTTTCTACACTCTGACTAAATCCTGGCTGTGTTTACTCCTTCCTTTTTACTTTCTTCTGGTAAATGATTGTGGCTTCTACTAACTCTAATCTGGTCATAATTCTTGCTGATTTCATGTTCAAATAGATCCTCTTTTGGACACCCTGATGCTATGGTTTGAGGGCTGTGTGCCTTCTGAAATTTACTGGTGGAAACCTGATCCCCAATGTGAAAGTGTGGGAGGTGGAGCCTTTAAGAGGTAGTAAGAGATAATTTAAGGCACTGGGGATTAGATCAGTGCTTAAGAGGATTTGTTGCTCTTGCAGAGGACCTGGGCTTGATCCTCAGCACCCAGATGGCAGCTCACAACCTTCTGTAACTCCAGTCCCAGAGGATTCGGTGCCTTATTCAGATCTTCTCAGCACCAGGCACATACACAACACACAGACACACCATTAAGGCAAAACACTCGTACACGTGAAATAATAAAATAAAGAAATATTAAAAAATTTAAAAAAAAGAAATTACAATTTAAAATCAAACATAGGGACTGGAAGGATGATTCTGAGGTTAAGAGTACTGGCTGCTCTTCCAGAGGACCCGGCTTCAATTCCCAGAACCACATGCCAGCTCCCAACTGCCTATAACTCCAGTTCCAGGGGATCTGATACCCTCACACCAATGCACATAAAATAAAATTAAATAAGCTATTTAAAAAAATCGAATGTAATTAAAGTAATTACCCTTACAAGAATGTCACATGGACTGACACTGCTGTTAACACAGGCTTGTTACAGTGGGCTGGCTCTCTGCTAACCTTTCGCCGTTTGGCGTTTGATACAAGGCCCTTCCTGAATTCTGGCACCTTGACCTTGGACTTCCCACTCTTCAGAACATAGGCCAATAAATGCCCGCCGGTTTTAAGTCCCCCAGCCGCAGGTGCTCTGTGACAGCAGTGCACAAAGGGCTCAGACACTGTCCTTCGCTCCTTTGACTTCCTCTCCACAGTAGTGTATGCTTTCAGCTCCTTCCTCTGCTCGGATCTCCTGACACAACCATCAGCTCTGACTTCTCAGCAACCTTAATCCAAGCAATTCATCTGTTAGGGCACCGCCTCTCATCTTTCCTGCTCACTCTTCTTGTTCGTCTACTCTGGGACATGATCGACTCACCAGGACCTACCATCCAGTCATCATCTAGCTTCTTCATGCTTATCTTCCACCCTTCCCAGGTCAGAGCCTGTGGTTCATCATCACAGCTCCCTCCACACTTCAGCTCCTGTGCCCCTCACCCATGTCACCACACTGAGCCACCGACTCTCAGCCTTGGCTCATTCCAGCTGTCCAGAGCCCCTTGTTTTTCCTGTGCAGCTAAATGAATCTGGAGGGGGAAAAAGCTAGCCAGTCTCATCTTAAATTCCTGGCGTCCAGTCTCAAGTGGTTCTGTGGTGGGTACCGGAAAAGAGAAAGGTTCCCAACCACTCGCTATCCACGCTCTCCCATTCAACACCGAATCACTCCTCAAAAGACTCAGCCACTTTGTAAAGGAAGCATCCAAATGGCTTTAAATGTATGAAAAGGTACTCAGCTTTATTCATCATCAAAAGAACGAACATTAAAGCCATTGCTGGGGACACAGAACTGTGGTACAGCACTTGCCTAGGATCATGTATTTGGTTGTAGGTTCACTTCCAAGCACGGGGCTGGGAGGGAGGAAAACCGCGGTGGGGTACCATGACACACCCATCAGAGTGGGTCAAGTTAAAAATGCCTGTGACGGTGCCAAGTGGTGTGGGCTGCTCTGCTGGTGGTAGTGTAGATTGATGCAGTCCTGTGGGAAACTGTTGGACAATATCTACTAAATATGAAGAAACATTCACCCTAAAACCCAGCAATTCCAACTCCTTGTTTTACACCAAATGGGAATCCATGCATTTGTGTTTAGAAGGCACATTTGGGCATGTTCACGGAAACACTAAATACAACATCACCAGTAGAAAATCCTCTGACTGTCCATTCGTCAGTAACAGAATGGACACATCAATTGTGAAATGACCAGAGAAGAGCATTCTATATGACGATAGAAAGGAAGGGATCCTTGCTGCCATTGGTTCCCAGCGTTGAGTGAAAGAAATCACACTAAATGGCTCTGCTACTTGAATTCCAGAAATAGACAAAGGCAATTTATTGCTTAGAATAGTGTTTACCTTTGGGGAAGAAGGGGTGGAAACTGAAGGGGAAGGAGGGGCCTCTAAGCACTGGAGATGTTCTCTTGCCTGACCCAGGAAGTGGTCTTACTGGTTGGGTATACTTCTGAAAACTGTGGGCATATACTTATGATGTGTAACCCCTCTGAGTGCTCATTATACTTTATCAAAAAGATACATATGTGTACACATATACTTGTACACATGTGTATATCATTTTGCTCTTGATCCTACTTTCATTCAAAATTACTATATGATTTTATATATTGAATCTCCTTTACTTTACAACCAAAGTTGCAAAACATTGTTTAGATTCTTAGTCTCATAGATTTCGGACTCCAATGTTCTCCTGAAATTGTTCTTGTCAGGGTCACCAATAGCCATGTTGGCAAAACCTAACAAGCTAGGAAAACTTCTATGCTGGACTTTATGAGCAGAATTCGACACACAGGACCCTTCTCTTAGGCACTTCCTTCATTCAACTTTCACTCTTCCAGTTCTGTTTGCTAGTCAGTTTTCCGTTGCTGTGACAAAACACCTGAGATAATCAAATTAAAGGGAGGGAAGGTTTGTTTTGGCTCATGATGTCAGAAGTCCGTGGTCAGTTGCATGTTGCTTTGGGCTCGTGGCTGGCACTGCATATCACGGCAAGAGCTTGTGGCAGAGGGTGAAGACCTTGTGCCAGCCAGGAGACAATGAGAGATAAGTGCTAATGTTTCAGCATCCCCTCTGAAGGCACATACCCAATTACCTCACTTCCTCCCCTTAGGCCCCACCTCCTACAGCTTCTACTGTCTTTCAGCAGCACATCGGTAGTGACCAAAACTCTTAACACAAGGGCCTTTGGGAAACATTAAGAGCCAAACCTCAGCTTCCTATCTCTCGGGGGCACCTCTTCTCAGATTCCCTCACCAGTGCTCATCCTCCTGCCCTCTAAACATCTGTTCTGCATCTGTAGTTACCCCACTGGCATCCATCGATGTTCGCAGAGTTTCTATTCATGCATTGATAATTTATATTTGCATATCAAAGCTCTTTCCTGACAGGGGCTCTAAATCCAACTGCCAACTTGCTATGTTTGAATATTTAATAAGCACCTCAAACTGAACATGTCCCCAAACAAGCTCTCCGTTCCCTCCTGTTCCCTTAAAGCTGTACCTCTTCTCTATGTTCTCGGGTGCACGGGCCACATACCTTGCAACTGCCTTTGCCTTCTCTCCTCCTCTTCCTCCTCACATTCTATCTGTGAGCAAACGCTCTGCTTCTACCTCTTCTTGTCACCTCCAGCGCCGTCACTTTGAAATATGCCACCTTTATTTTTCACCTGGCTACCACACCAGTTCTGTGACAGGTCCCCGCATTCACCCTCCCCTGCTTCTTTCAGTTGGAATCTACCCTGGGAACCAGTATCATTTCACAAGGGGAGCAGGACTGTGGGAAGACTGAGGAACCAGGCAGAGAGCATGGGGACAGTGCAACCGTCATCAACAGCAGGGAGTTACAAGCCCCCCCAGGCTGTAGAGTTGGCATTACCCACACTGGGAGCTTCACCCACACTGTGAGCTGTGGCTGCTTAGGAAGAAGTCAGAACCCAGACCGGCTCATTTGTCAGGTATTGGGGGCACCCAGCAGAGAGGAAGGAAAATGGATGCTCCTTACTGCCCTGCCCTGTCATTGGTCAGGTTCTGTCAGAGGTGACTGACAGGATCCCTGGAAAATGGCCAGAAGCTCACTCCCCTGCCTTGGGGGTTGAGGTTCAGAAGGATGAACAATGGATCTCAACAAAGATGCCAAGGATAGCATATAACCCTTGCTCTCATCCATACGCTGGTCCCTTTTGAGTTGCATTCATGTCTTGTTGGACCTAAAGCTTAGACACTTAGAGGCCCTCATTAAGAAAGATGTACGGGTTAAAAACAGGATTAAATATAAAAGTAAACGCTTAGGATGAGAAATCATAGCTAATTATACCATTTTTTAAAAGCAGATAAAGGAGCAGATGTGGTGGCTCACACCTGTAATCTCAGCAGTTGGGAGTCTGAGGCAGGAGGATTGCTAAAAGTTCAAGGCTAACCTGGGCTACACAGTGAGCTCCAGGCCAGCTGGTTTCAAAACAAAACAAAACAACAACAACAAAGAAAACAAAACCAAAACAGAGCAGATGAGAATACAAACACCTGAAAAAAAACTAGGAAAAAATGGCAATGCTTTTTATTAATTGTCCACAACGTTACCTTTTCCCCTTGTTTTTGATGAAGAAGCGATTTATTTTGCAGATTGCCTTTCTTTGTCAAAGTTAATTTTTAAAAACGTTTTTTAGTTCTTTGACAGTTTTGTATTTTGTTCACATGTACCTCCCCTCCCCCAACTCCTTCCAGATCCACCCACTCTAACTTCTTTATCCACTCAATTTTGTGTCCTTTCTTTTCTTTCTTTCTATGAGGATCAATTTGTGTTGCCCAAATACTATTGGGTGTGTGGCCTTCCACTGGGGCGTGGTCGCCTTACCAGGGGCTATGCTAACAATTGTCAATGCCTCTCTGTGACTCGGGATGGGACTTCGTGCCCAACCCCCTCTCCATGCTTGGGCTTGGTCTGGCTTGCGCTGCACGGGTGTGTTTTGTGCACGCTGTCCCAGCCGCGGTGAGTTCCCGTGAGCAGCTGTCCTGCTGTGTTCAGAAGATGGGGTTTCCTCCTCACTGTTATCTATCACCTCACGCTTTCACACTCTTTCCATTTCCCCTTCCCCAGTGATTCCGGGACCTTTGGGGGAAAGGGTTTGGCATATTTTTTGGGGGGCTTTATATTTTTTGGTCACCCTGGTTTATATGATTTTGTTTGCAATGAAGTTTTCAGTAGAATGAATATAAATGTCCTCTCTCCTACGGCTGGTTAAAACGCACTGATATTGCTAACTCTTTAGAAAATTTTCCTCTACCCTCACCGCTTGTTATTACTAAAGGGGAGTAAACTTCGGGATTGTCTCGTTTGCTAAAGATCCGTCAAATGCCTTTTATTTGAGAACAGAGTTTTTCAAGTTTTCTTAGGCAGTGACTAATTTTAAAAACTTTTGCAAGATGACAACACTCAATTAAATGTCTCACGGTAAGATCCAGGGTACAGCAGCAGAGTGGGCGGGAGGAGGGTCTCTGGAAGTCATTCCTGCTCCAGGAAAGCTAGTAATAACTGTCAGTAACGTGGAAGGAATCGTGGACCACACTAACATACCCCACAGAACCCAAACTAAAGGTGCCTCCACTCAGTTCTCCCTGGGTGCCTCCTTGACATGCCCTGGTCACCCCAGCACCGGGGAACACTATAGAAGAGAACCCTCAGGTACTAGCCTTGGTTAAATACCCTACTTTTGCAAATTTACCAAGTATGTGCCGTGTTAAAGCACAGCTCAGGTAGTGTCTTTTCTATGTAAGGCAGGGTGTGTAGGTTCTGGAGACTAGAACATGGACACTTTGGGGAGGGGTATTATTAAATCTATTCTCTCTTGCTAGTAAAACGTTTCCTAACCACCCCTTTAGAAGGTTGTTTGGGAATGGGCATCTGAAAGGCTAGGCATGGTGGTTCATGCTTGTAATACCAACACTTGGGGGCTGAGGCAAAAGGGTCAGTGTGAGATTGAGGTCAGCCTGATCTGTACAATAAGTTCCAGGCTAACCAGGATGGCAGGGTCTTACTGCAGCTCAGAAAGAGAGGAGGGGAAGGGAGCAGGCCTCATGCTTCAGCCTGCTGAGAAGGAATGCTCCCTGGAGTTCACGTGAATAGGAGTTTGCTGCCGTAAAGTAGGAGACTCCTGCAAGGAACTGGCTTATGTGATTGTAGGGCAGATTAGGCCTGTCCCAAACTTATAAGGCAGGCTGTCAGAAAAGTCTTGAGTTGGAAACTGACATCAGAAGTAACATTCTGGACAGCCTTGATTCTGCCACTGACTGAGCCAGGTCCTTTCAAATTATCAAGTATGACTTCCTTTAATTAAAGGGACTTATGGACTCTAATCACAGCTACTAAAAATCCACAGTAACACCTACAATCACACATGGTATATGATTGAATAACTAGTGCCATATATAGCTTAGCATCTAGACGTGCACAACCTATAAGCCTGGGCCCTTTGTCTGATTAACATAGCTTCTTTCTTTTCTTTGTTATTTTTTTCTAAACATTGCTGGGTTTGAACCCAGGGCCTCATGCTTTCTAGGCAAATCCTCTAACAATAGGCCACACCTCCAGCCATTAAGGAAGATTTTTACAGTTTTTGTTTTTCAGTCATCCAAAGAGGCAATGCTCACATTTTCTTTAATATGTCGCCAGTGAACTAAAAAGCATCATTTAGTTTATAATGTTAAGATGGAGAGTTGGTTGGGATAAACCTGTTTGGTCATGATTTATCAGTTTTATAATGTAGAGTATTTAAGGTGGCTGCTATTTTATTTATAAGTCATCTAGCTGAGTAGCTGATTGGGCCGAATGCCCTTGTGTGTGTTGTCTTTGTTCAGCTTTGGCACCTCAGGGTGAGTGGCTCAAGCTGATAAAGATAACCTTGGTTGATTTAAAGACTGGCTCAGCAAGCTGAGGGGGAGGCACACCGTAGGCACACTTGAGGGGGTGCTCCTTAACTAGTGATCACCTGCTTTTGCTTCCCCGAGTTAGCCTTCCTGTCCGACTCCATGTGGCAGGCAAGTGTCTGCCCAGAGGACTGTGGCCTCCAGGTCAACAACAGCCAGTCCCTGAAAAATGTCTTTCTTTTTGCTGTCTTTGGCTAGAATCCCACACTCATTCTGGAGTCATTCCCAATGGGTGGGAGAGAGCAAAGGCTGATGAAGCCTGGGCTGGTGCTGAAATCAGACTTGGGGTTCATGTGCCTGGAAGGACACAGCCACAGAACCGGATGCAGAAGGAAAGTCACGGTGCAGCTTCTAGAGGGATGAATGGGAACCGAAGAGCTAAGACAACAGATAGCCCAGTGCGGTGCACTGGGAATGCTCCTGCCTCTAAAGCTCTGTAACGATGCCGGGACAGAAGTGACTTGTTCCTTGAGTGTCTCTTCTAACTCATTCTGGGCTGGATGCCATTTGCAGAAGCTGATCTTAACTGACCCAGTTTCTTCTGTGGGTATTGTGTTTTCACCCCTTCCTGAGCCCTTCAGTAAAAATGTGTAAATGACCAGCATTTGGTTTCGTTTTCCATGTCTACATTTGCTTCTCATTTTACTAATTTCTGCTTTTCTTCTCCATTAATCTCTTGTTTTTAGAATTTTTCCCCTCCAGTTTTCTCTTTCCCAGCTGCTTGCATTCGGTTTTCTCTCTTCCCTTCTAACAAACATGTTCAAGGCTATATGTTTTTCTCTAAGCGCCGTGCTGACCTTGACACTCAGCTTCATTTCCAGATGCCCTTCTATGCCGTTCATTTTTGAAATGATCTGTCAGCTCACTCTCAAGTGTTCTATAGACAGTGTTTTAAGTTTATGAGGGCTGAGTTTCTGTCTCTTCTCTCATTGAGACTATTTCTTTTCACATTGCAGTCAGAGAATGTAGTCTGTATGCTTCCTACTTTTGGAAATCATAGTCTTTTTTTTTTTTTTTTCACTTGTAATTAACTTTAAGGATTGGCTATTTTTGTAAGTAAACCATAAATATTTTAAATGTATAAATATGTGTTCTTTCCCATTTCGTGTTGCTATAGTAGAATACAGCAGAGTGGGTAGTTTATAATAAAGAGAAAATCTATTTGGCTCATGGTTCTTGAGGCTAGAAAGTGGGAGGTTCAGAGGTTGCATCTGTGAGGGCCTCTTTACCACATCAAAATACGGCAGGGCCTGGAGGAGGAGGCTCAACAGATAAAGTGATTATTGTACAAATATGAGGTCCAGAGTTCTAATCCCCAGCATGCATGTAAATGCCAGGGGAGCATGGCAGCAACTTATGATCCCGGTTTCAGGGAGGAGGACTCAGGATCCCTGGAAGGAGCTGGCTAGCTAGACAGGCCCATTGGAAAGCTCCAGGTGAAGCAGGAAACCTGCCTTGATGTATAAGACAGACAGTGACTGAGGGGACACCTGACATCAACCTCTGGCCGTGGATGCACACGGGCACATCCACACATGTGTGTGCACCCACAGATGCCAACAGGCATACACACATGTTTTAAAAAATGCTTTTTTAAATGTGACAGAAGGCCAGACATGGTGGCATAAGCCTGTAATCCCAGAATTTAGGAGGGAGGAGGACATAGTTGATGGCCAGTCTGAGCTATATAGTGAGACCCTGTCTCAAACAAACAAATAGCAGCAGCAACAACAACCCTCCCCAAAAGACAAGCAAACAATATTAGTAAAAAGGGGGAAGGAAAAAGAAAAAAAAAGGAAAAGGAAACTTACTTGACAAGAGCTGCAGCATGGTGGAGGGAAGGGGCCAAACCCGTTCTTTTGCCAGGAACCACTCAAAATGCAGCTAACCCAACCAATAAATAATGGCAGTAATCAAGTCAAGAGAACTCTGCTCTCCTGATCTTATCACTACTCTCTTCCTCCTCCTTGTCCTCCTCCTCCTCTTCCTCCTCCTCTCCTTCTTCCTTGTTATCCCCCCTCCTATTACCCCCCCTTCTCTTTTCAGCCCCTGTGGTTTGTATTTTTAATTTCCGTATTTTACTTTGTGTGTGTGGAGGATTTGTGTGTGTGCCATATGCATGCCTTGTAACTGAAGACGTCAGAAGAAGGCATCAGATTCCCTGGAACCGGAGTCACAGGTGGTGTGAGCCATTGTGTGGGTGCTGGGAATTGAACTCAGGTCCAATGCAAGAGTAACAAGTGCTCTTAACCACTGAGCCATCTCTCCAGCCCCACCTTATCACTCCTTAAAAGTTCCATCACTCAACACTGTACCCATAACTCAGCTCCTAATGTGCTCTTTGGGGGGCACAATAAAAGACAAGAGTAACAGTAATAAAACAACAACCAAAGCAAAAGAGAAACACACACAGCAGCACGTATCTGCATCTCAGTGTGTTTTCTTATATAACTCTTAAACTGAGCTTTCAAATTATATTATTCAAATTATCCTGTAGCTTTACTTACTTTTGATCACCCTTCTTATCAATTTCTGGAGAGGTGGGTAAAAGTTAAGTATTATTGCAAGTTTGACACCTTGTCTTTGCAGTGCTAAAGCTATTTCTTTTTCTGTTCCAATACTCCATTGTGTAATACAAAACACATTTCATTCTCAGATCTTCCTGGTGGATTGTACCTTTTATGAAGTTCCCTGTTTGTTCCAGGCAATGCTTTTATTTTCAGTTCTATTTAATCTGATACTAATGTGTGTAACCCTCAGTTTTTGTTTTGTTAGCACATACTGATTTTCCATTCTCTCTCTCTCTTTTTTAATCTTTTCTGTGTCGTGTTGTTTTAAATGGGACTCTATGAGGAGCCTCGTCAACACAGGAAGTAAAATGTCATTCTCATAATGACTTGAGACATAATAGCACTGTGTGTGGAGATGTGTACATGCACATGCAAGGGTTGTTGGGAGTCTGTGTCGTTTAGTAGGGTGTTCTAATCTATTCATATTTATTATTATTTCTGATATGTTTGGATTCCCTCTTGCTTTTTACTTGATTGATCAAGTTTATTTTATTTTATCTTTTGTATTTATTGGCAAGTTTTATGTATCATTTGTTAGTTTCTTACGTTTCAGATAAGTTTATTTAAACAGTTTCCTCCTTCCAATACTGTCTTAAACCTCCTACTACCTCCCACATTCTGTTGAAACTTTAGATCCAAGTATTGTGATTTTACTCTTTTTCTATACTTTCAAAAGAAGTCATTTCTTAAAAACCATATGAAGTCTTATAGATTCATTTTTATTTATTATTTAGACTCTTGGATATGTACTCGCTTCTTAAAATTCTGTGCTCCTGTGACATTCTCTTCCTTGAATTTCTTTTTTGTTTTTCTGAAGTACACAATTATTTCTTCAGCAGGAGTGAATGGGTAGTAAATTTTCTTTGTCCTTTATTATCTGAAAATATCTCAGATTTGTTTTTCATGCTTGATAGCTTGGCTGATGTAGAGTTGCACGTTCAAAAAAAATCCAGAAGCGCTGAAATTTTTGTTTTTATTTTGTAACTTAGAAATGTCACAGGATGCGTGTCTTTTTAGTGCTTTCTGCTTAGCATTTGGTAGGTCTTTTTATAGTTTGAGAACTCGGATCTTTCTCTGGCTTTTGGGAAATACTTTAAAATCATGTTTTAGATTATTCCATCACCTCTAGTCTTTGTCATTTCTGCTGCTAACTCCTTTAAGGTAAATATTGGGTCTTATATTTTCTCTTATTTTGATTTTGTGTGTGTGTGCGTGTGCGTGTGCGTGTGTGCTGTCATTGTATCTTCTAGGGGATTTTTTTTTTTTTTTTACTTTATTGTCTTGCTTTAATGTTCAAGGATGATTTCCTCTTTGTTTCTTTCCTGGAGTGATCTCTTATCTTGTAAAAGCAAATGTCTTTTGGATCTCTTTGGGTTCTTCAGTGATCCTTACTCTTTCTTACATTATCTCCACTGACTCCAGGATGGATCATTTTGGGTTTTCATTTTATTTTTTCTCATACTCAAAAAAAAAAAAAAATCTTGTGTGTGTGTGTGTGTGCAGATTGTGTGTGTGCCGTGTATGCATGTGTTCACACGTGTGAGTTCAGGTGCACACAGCCACTATGTGTGGAGGTCAGAGGACAGCCTCAGGTGGGTCTCCACCTACTACCTCAGGGTTTCTTCTTATTTGCCACCGTGTACACAAACCTAGTGGACCAGGAACTTCCAATGATTCTGTGCTCTCCACTCCCCATTTCGCTGAAGAAGTGCTGGAATTACAGATACACACCACCACTTCTGGGTTTATGTGGGCTCTGGAGATCTGAACTTGGGTCCTCGCGCTTGCCCACTAAGCATTTCACCTGTTTAGCTATGCCCTTTCAAACTCTTGATTGTCTCAAATATCCAATGACCAAGGATGTCATTTCAGGCCTGTAAAGTAACAACAGGATGAGAAGTCTTTTAGGAGAGCAGGGTATGTTTGTGTCACAGTCTTGGTGACATGCTTCCAGAATGGGCTATTGCCTCGAAATAAAACTGTGTGCAGCTTTGTGCAAGAGCCAGAGAAGCTTGTCACTGGAGATGTCCCTGTAGGAAGCACAAGAAGACTCTGTGTGGACAAGTGGGTACCTTCAGCACTGCTAAAGGAAGAAGACATCACTCTGTGCCTGAAGTCTAGAACAGAACTGCCTCACAGTCTGCTTTCCCTTCTCAGGGTCATTGCTGAAATGTAGCCAGAGTCTGCTTCCCTAGCTTGAAAGGGAACCCTCTTCTCCCAGTCAGCTCTGACTATACGACCAGACCCGTCATGACTTAGTGATTCTATTTCTGTTGTCTTCTTTCCCACACAGTATGGAGCTAGGCTCACTGGCATTGCTGTATCCACCTGGTAGGTAGGTTGCTTTGGGAGGTCCAAGATGGCTTTCTTCCACTCTGGGGCCTCAGTGGCTTACATTTAGCAGAGACACCTCATTTCCCCACCAGGTGGCCTCTTTCTGTACATGGTTTCGTTGTCATTGTTGTTTGCTGCATTGTTTCATTTAATTTTCCAGAGACTCCTCTGGTGGGCTGGGATAGACCTCCTTCCTTCTACAGTTGCAGCTGGCTTCCCTGGGGACGAACCGCAGCGTAAGTACTTATCTGGTCTCTGCATGTATCGCCTTTGCTAGTCTCCCTTGGCCAAAGCAAGTCACATAGTACCAAGCCAACACGCAGGGGCCCCACAGAGGTGTGAACACCAAGAGAAGTGGCTCATTACCTCGGTTTACCACAACTCTGAAATAATCTTCTGTCAGTCACTGAGTTTCAACATCAGGGACAGGAGGCACTTCTGTCTGTTGAGAGAGGAAGGGGCTGGACTATCTCCATGCTTGTTTGGCAGTTCTTTGCCTGATGTCTGCTCCGTGGCTTGCTCTCTGCTCCTGGCACTTGGAGTGTCTCCAGGGTTCTGTTGGAAGGACAGCATACACCTCTTGAGCCAATTTCTTTTGTGCTGATGTCATCACTCTGGTTTTCTCCGCAAATCTATTCCTGTCCTTTATCTTCTAGAAAGTTCTCAAATTTGTCTGATGTCACAATTTCTAGCTTCCTTAGGCTTAGTAAGGATGTGTTCTCTCGGGTGGGGGTGTTCTCTATTATTGTAATGAATTTTACTTTGCAAAAAGTCGTAGAAAAGAGTGAGACTCCTGGTGAGGCAGGCCTGTGGTCAAGCAACAGGGATGATGAAGAACCATCACCGCTGGACCAGATGACATTTTTGTATCTTGCCAGTCACAGGAGATGCGGAAGATACTAGGCCTTTGGATCCTTCTTATCTGGAGCAAGGGCTGGTGATCTAGATACTGACTTTGGTTGAGGCAAAATGTCCTTCCTTTCCTTTATGGGGTAGAATGGGGACCTAGGAGCTGATGCTTTGGCTCATTTTCATACCCTTGCTCTCTTAAGAGATGAAACTGAGGTGGGAGCAAAGTCACACAATAAATGAGCTGCAGGACTGAGTTTGGTACACAGGCCCCCGCTTCCTAATCCTCCACCCCACTCATGCCCGGATTACGCCCTAATTAACACCTCTGTTCTGTTCACTTTAGTGAAGCCCAGGGTCTAATGTCCTCAGGAGGCCCAGGCAATACCTTTCCGGTACAATACCCAGCAATGAAGGATTTGACACAGGAGTTGCGCCAAGTGAGGCAGGCCTCTGTCTGGCCCCTCCTCCCAAAGGCGATTAGTTAGGCTGGAGATGAGAGTGCCTTTGGATCATAGACTCTTTCTCCCTCCAGCGCCCTCTGTCTCCCACTCCGTTATCTATTTACCTATCTATTCACGTGAGCTCCCCCACTCACAATGAATTACGTCTGCAAGGCAGTAAAATGTTATGTATTTGCAAGGCCCATAATCTTTAAAAGCCCAGTGATGCCAGCTCCAGACAGCAGCGAGCTCCCTCCAGTATGTTAATAGATAGTATTAGGGCAATAATGAAAACACTTGAGACAAGTAAGCTCCTATCAAAAGCTGAGTAATAGGGCTTCGCCGAGTGAATCACAATGCAGAAGAGATTAAGACGTCTGCCGTTGTGCAGTGTCTATTCAGACTAACAGCTGCTCCGTTTCTGATTAAGATGGGGTTGGGGAGACCTTTCCGAGCCAGTCCTCTTTCTCTGCTGCACTGTCCTCGCCCTTTCCACCTCTGCCTCCGCATACAGAAACCGTACTTAGTGACAGCCGTTCGTGTGTGTGTGTGTGTGTGTGTGTGTGTGAGAGAGAGAGAGAGAGACACACGCACAGAGGAGTCACTAACATTCATTACATCCTTACACACAGACAGATCCCCCAGTGCATGCACAGACATTAACACGCAGCCACAGAGTCACGCCAGCACACCCAAGCATGAACTCACACTACATCCTCACACTCATGGCCACACGTGGAACCAGTCTCTCACACCCGTGTGGCCTCAGCCAGTCTCTTGCACACATTAAATTACAATCTGTTATGAACACAGTCTCACATATGCATTGAATTGCAATCTCTCTCTCTCTCTCTCTCTCACACACACACACACACACAGTCACAACCAGACACCCATAGACAATTGAACAAGAGTCACACACCTGCAGGTATCCGACTGGCCATATTCATGTGCAGCCCCGGGAAGTCCTTTGTGTGCAGAAGCACACGTGAACACTCATACATGCGATCGCTGTTTGTCATCGACACACAGACTTTCATTCACAGAACCTTCCCTGCCTGTACCCAGACAGTCATCAATACTCATATGCAGCCACGCACTCATGCAGGACAACCCAGCCGTGTATGGCATGATGCCCTCCTGTACCTGAGATACAGAGGCAGTGTGTTGGCAGCACACCTGCCAACCCCAGCAACAGGTGCGCTGTGCAAATGGTACAAATGGACCCACACGTGGAGAAAGGCGTTGCTCAGCGCGTGACAATGATGACGCCAAATTCAAGACCACACAACCAGTTCGGTGGTTTCAGATTTCTCAGGGCATTGTGGTCGTGATTCTTTGGCCTCTGTAAGCCTGTGGTGTGGAGAATGATAGATCGATGTCTGTGGAGCCTAAAAACATCAAAGAGCTCTGACCTTGAGTGGCCTGTGGATGCAGATTTAGAACCCGGAGCTACACGGTGATAAAATAGCCTCCTCTGGGAGGTAGCGCGCATACAGACAGCCAAGGTGTGCACAGAGAGACCAGAGAGCCACTAAGCGACTGAAGATGGACTCTGGCATTGCATAGCCAGACGCCTTGAGGATCTGTCCTGGTCCTGTGTGTCCTGTCCCTCAGCCCTTGCCCCCTGAGTGACTTCCTTCCTCTGATCCAGCTGTACAAAGAGAAGCCAGGAGTCCTGACTAGCTGCTTCTTTTCCCTTGTGTGACATCAATTCCAAGACAACCTTGAAGTTATGGACTCTGATCTCTTTTCCTGAACTCTGGACTTGGGGAGGTGCAAGCTTTGGTAAACTAAGAAATTATTCAACCTCCATCTTAACCCTTGGGACCCGGCAAAGCCTTTGGACACCAATTTAGATGTCCTTGATGGAAGTGATTGGGTCCTTACTGAGCATCTGGAAATATCCTCTAGGATGGAGCCTGTGGCTGTGCCTACTCCCCCTCCGGCCTTCTCTTCTTGGTCCCCATTTCTACTTTGAGAACCATCTCCCTGCCCCTTTCCTCAAGGAAACCATTCCCTCATGTCTGACACCACACCCCCCTCAAACATGCCTTTGTCAGCCCCTACAATAATATCCCCATTTGTTCAACACCCCCAATCTGAATGAACTCCATAGAGAAGGCAGTCCCAGAACCCCTGGGCTAGAATCAATCCTTACCCTTCTCTGCTCTGCAGGATTGCCTCTCCCTGCTAAAGCGTGCGACATCTGTCTTTGGAGGGGGAAGTTGCTCAGGCAGGGTGGGTAAGCAGTTCATGGAATGGGTGTAGACAGGACTTGGAGCCAAGTAGCCTGGAAGGAAAGTCCAGCTCCTGGGAGAGTAGACCTAAGGACATAGGGAAAATAAGCCTCATAGTCAATTGTGCTGCACGTTTCGGGGCTGAACTTTAGTCCTGAAGGGGTTAAGTAGTGTGGGAACCAATGGCTGAGGTGGGGGACTTTTCCTTGGTTCTGAGAGTCAGGATCCCAAGACAAAAGAAGCAGGAGAAGGAAGGACTGGGTGGGAACAGGTTCAGACAACTCAGGGCCTTCAAAGGGATTCTTTGGCTGCAGTAATGGCTCAAGGCTTGAGCGAAGCCCAAGGGTCATATCCAGAGGATCAGGTCTCTGGCACAATCACGGCATGAGGTCAGGGCCTGGGAAGGAGTTTCCAACTGAAAGAGATGGCAATGAAGATGTGAGGTCCTGGGTTGGGCTCTCCTGTACCTATGTAATGCAGGATAGGAGTAGTGACTGCCAGTAATGCTGGCTGGTGCTCAGGAGGTGGAGACAGGGGTCCCTGGGATAAATTAGCTAGACCAGACAAATTGGCAAGCTCTGGGATCAAATGAGAGACCCTGTCTCAATAAATAAGGTGGACAGTAATCAAGGAAGACATGCAATGTCAACCTCTGGCCTCTATACATGTACACACACATGTGCTTACACATATATGAACATGCATACATGCACAGTACCCTCCCCCAACAGGCAACAATAAATAAATAATGTGAAGTCAGAAACCAGATACTTAAAAACTAAGTGGCTGAAATCTTTCAGAGCAAGGAGTTTTCTAACTACCCAGCCAATAGAATCTGGGCTCTGGGAGCTGGTCTGGGCATTTAAGGGGGCTGCATGAGATGGGCATTTCCTATCAGACCTGAGCGTCTCTGCTTATTTGGGTCTCTCTTCTACCACCATGCAGAGGGTGTGCTCTAGGACAGACATAGTTTTATGTCTTGTACATACATAGCCCAACTCAGTGGACTTTTGTGGCTTTTGAATTCTGCCCTTGACCTTACATCTATGATCTGGATGTTCTCCTCAAGCCCTTCCTCAACTCCCCCCCCCCACCTTCCTTAGCAACTATCAAAGATTCATCAGCGGTGTGGGTCTGTTCCCAACTTCCAGGACCCATCCTGGCCAACCCAAGGCTGAGAGACTTTGAGCGCTCCACCCTGGCCCCTAGGCACTTGGTTCATTGTCTGTAGCTATGCTAGGATTACCTTACCCTCACCAGGCCAGTTTCACACTGGACCCTATCTGATACCCTCGCTCTATTGGTGGGATGTTGATGTACTCCCTGTTTATTCATTCAGCAAATATTCACTCCACATTGTCATCAGCCAATCCCAATCTCCTCTTGCTTGAGCTGTCATTCCCCTTCACAGTCACTTCCTCCTCCCTAAATGCCTCTCTTTCACAGGCAGCACAAGGGCCTGGCTTGTCTCTTCCCTTCTGACTCCCCCTTTCCTAGCCTTGTCTTATGAGGGCTGTAATCAGTGCTCAGGGCTCAGTCCTTCTCTGCCTATCCCGCTTCCCTGGAAATCTGTTCCAAACTCTTGACTTATGATTGTCCATTTGCTGCTGACTCTTGAGTCTCAAGTGGACTTTTCAGCTCGGACCTCGGCCCTGAACTCCAGGTTGGTAGGTCCCTAGCTTGCTCAACATTTCCAGCTGATGTTGATCAGCCATCTCAAATGTTAACTCTTGGTTACCCCACTACCCAGTCTACCCAGACTTGATCTGCGGTAGCAGCTCCATAAACAGCAACCCTTCAGTTGTGGATTGGAGACAGGTCATGAGAGAATTCACCAAGATAGAAGTAGACAGAAGTTATTCAGTATAATGGGTAAGAGTGAAGAGAAACTGCACTATGACATTCTGTGCAGCAGTTTTCATAGGGTGTATGTTATGTTGGTGGTTTGGAGGTAAAAGGGAATTCATGGGTGTTTTTAATGTCATGATGTCCTAGAATAAATGGTAGCTGGAACTTGTGCTTATCCTTCTGGTATGATAGTGGTCCTGCCCAGAGGCAGTACGGCCTTACTCTGAGGCTGTGGCGCAGCATAGCCTTGGCTAAAGTGGAGTATACACTTGCCAGTGGCTCAGACCAAAGACTTGCAGCTGTCTCTCAACACCTCAAACTTAGCCCCAACCTCTGTCGCCTCTTACCTGGGTCACTGAAGTGGCCTCAACCAGGGCTCATTGTTTCTGCCTCCACTTCTCACCGGCTGAAGAGTGGAGGCTCTGGCTGCCTCTCCTTTCTTATCTACCTTTTCCTGATATGCCCGTTGTGGATTGATGACCTTGACCCACTAGTGTTTCTCTGTCTATCCTGGGTCATCCCTGATTCTTTGTTCTCACAAGCCTGGCTCCTGTTCAAGCCCACCTTTTGGTGTGTTATCATCTGAGAAGGGACATAGGCAACTCTTTTGTCCCTGCTTGTCTTGCTCTTCTGTCTGTTCTCTGTCACTGTAGATCTCATATTTCTGCGTTCATACTTAGCAAGCCATGGTCAAAGAAAACCACATTTACATCCAAGCCTTTGGCTAGTACCTCTTGGGCCCAAGGGTTTTAAAGCTCACAGGCCTAGGGCTGGGATGCCAAGGGGTTGGGACATTTCTTTTGTCCTTACATTCTGTGTCATAAGTCCTTGCATTCCTAACTCCTTTAATTTTCCCAAGAGTCTTGTGAGCCATGAATAGTAGTTGCCCCTGCCTATAGGAGAGAGGAAAGGCAACTGAGAATTCACGTGATCCCAGATGCACAGCAGGTCAGGATGGACCCATCTGACCACACTCCTGCATCCTCCACATTCGTGGCCCTTGAAGATTGTCACCTTCCTTCTCACCCACCCACTTATGGAAAGGCAGTGAGGAGAGTTCTCCCCAAGGCCACACAGAATGACTCAGTAACTGAGCCCAAAGGTCTCCCAGGCCTGCAGGCTCAGCTGGCCCCTAATAGACCCAGAGGCAGGAGGAGCACACCCTTTCAAGGCTGATCACACTTTCACCACATGGTTCAGCTCCTGACACCCAGGCTGAGTCCCGCAGCCCCAGGCAGAGCAAGCAATACCATCTCCCTTCCTGGGGAGGGGAAGGCAGCTGTGGCGGTTGTGGCGGGCGGAGAGAAATTTCCTCTTTCTGTAGATTGGATCAGTCACTCTCAGAATTGATGGCAACGGCTTCATCACGAAGATCTAATGCTTTAATTATGTTGTGACATGACCTGACATGGGGGTGGCATTTGATGGATTCTCTGGTGTCATCAGCATGGCCCTGACATAGGGAAGTGGCAGAAGGCAGGGGGAGGAGGGAGAAGAAGGGCTCTTGGAGGGAAATGGGTCCTCCCAGGGACCCCTCCTTACTCCCCAGCTCTCTGTCTTCCAGGGAAGTTCATGCGGCATGGAGGCAGGATCCAGGAGAGGAGGGGCAGCCACCACTGTGCTGGGGAGAGCAAATGTATACTTCCAGGGTGACTGTGCATGCGTGCACAAGTGTGTACAAGAACCTAGATACACAGAAGTGTGTCCAAGCAGGTTAGAAGATTGAGACCCAGAGATGACAGCAAGAGCTGGTTGCTGTCTGTCTCCAAGGAGGACCGGGAGGTAGGGGAGGGGAGGACAGGGGACTAGCTGGTCAGCATGTCCTGGGACTGTCTGAGCAGATGCATTCTCACAGCACACGGCAATACCAAAACCAACACAGAATGTCCAGGGAGGCAGGCTTCACTTAGCAGAATGAAGGCTGCCCTGGCATGGCACGGGGGAACTCTGGGAGACTGGAAGCAGTTAGTCCCAAGAGAGGATGCTGGCTTTGCTGAAGAGGGCTTTCTTCTCTCAGTGGGTATTTCGACCAGGGATCTCAGAAGCTAGGACCTCAAGTACCTGTGGTGAGTGGGAAGAGTGTTGTTCTCCCTTCTCTCCCCCACACAATATAGTTGCCTGTTCAGAATCCTGGGGTGCCCTGGATGTGGCAAGAAAAAGAAGAAATCTGTTGCCATTGGCCCAAGCTCTTTGCCTGGATACTGACATGCACAGCTCCTCCTCTGTTTGCTTTCCCCATTCTGCTCTCCTCCTCCCAGGTTAAGCTCTTCCTTGAAAGCCTGTAGGCTACAGTGAGCTAGACTCATCGGCCAGCTGGGTAACAGCACAGGCTTGATGGGGAAGGAAGCAGAGGTACCTGCCGGCACTCCCACACATACCCTCAGGCCAGGAGCTGGGCTGGTCCCTTCTCAGGTGTACCTTAAGGACCCCAGGGTCCACCTGTAACTTGCCTGTTATCTCTATTTTACAACTGAAGACAGTGAGGCCCAGTGACACAAAGCTTCAAGCCCAAGGGAAGTCTGGAAAGAAGGGAATTAGATTTGACTTAGCAAAGGTTTGTGGAGAGACTCCTGAGTCCAGGAGGAAGCTGCAGACCCGGACAGGGACTCCAGACACACAGGGTACACATCTCTGATTGCATGTCGCTGCTTCGGCCAGTGTGTCACTCCCATTGTCCTGTGGGGCTGGTTCTGCAGCTCATGGTAGAGGGAGGGCACCAGGACAGTTATCCAGACATAGGGGTCTGGTCTGCTGCCAGTAATATGAGGTTTATGTCTAAGAAACTTGTGGCTAGGGGCTGGAGAGATGGCTCAGGTGTTAAGGGCACTTACTGCTCCTTACAGGACTTGGGTTCAGTTCCTAGCACCCAAATCTGGTGGCTTACAAGTGTCTGTAACCCAAGTTCCAGGGGATCCAATACCCTCTGGTCTCTAAGAGCACCTGCATGCAGACGGTACACATTAAAATTCATGAAAGCAGGCATACATATACATTTTTTTTTTAAGAAAGAAAAAATATGGAACTGGAGAGTTTCTGAAGTTCTATCCAAAGTGATCCTTATTCCGTCCCACTCACCACACTGTATAGAAGGGAGACTGGAGCCCATAGAGAGGAGATGGGCCGTGCTAGGATTACATCGCTAGGCTCTGAACTCCTGGATCAAGGCACCGCTATGACTGTGCCCAGGGCCGGCACTGCTAGATACAGTGATGAAAGGCTCCCAGAGCCTTGAGATTCTTCTTGAAAGGTGAGTTAAGGGAGGAGTCTCTGCAAAGTCAGAAGAGTCTCTGAAAGCCTGGGGGGATTTTCACAGCCTGGAGAAAGCACTACAGTATATTCTTAGCTCTAAATCTATGTAGCCCCAGCCTCAGCAAAGGCTATAGAAAGTAGATTGGCCAGGCCTGTAGTAGCTCATGGCCTAGGCTGTGTCTCACTGGCATCTCAGGGTAAAGAGAAGGTAGATATTGTGCCTGGGCTGTTCTCTAAAGTCCTATGCATGACTGTCTTCCAACAGTATCTGAGCAAGATGGAGACTTAGAAGCATTTCAGAAGTACGGGTGCAGCAGCGATGAGCATCTGGCCACACAGGAGTAGGAGCTCACGGATGTGACTGGGCACCCATTATCATGGGGTGGTGGTCAGGCTTCCAGTCATCTCCTCAGTGAGGGATACAAGAGCCTGCACAGCTGAGAGTGTGTGACAAGAGCTGGGGCAGAGAAAAGTGTCTGTTTCCCAAGCAGAGTCAGTGTCCAAGGGCAACCAGACTAGTGTGACTGTGGGTTGCTCTTGCCGGTGGTCCATTGTGACCAGCGGTAGCAAATGTAGTCATATCTGGACATACGTGTTCCAATCTGTATGTCCCTTGGGTATGATGGTCTGATATGTGCTTTAGAGTGTGGCTGGGTTGTTAGTGCTTTAGCTGCAGGCATAGCCATGGTCCTTAACATAACTACTTGTTCCAGTGTGGTTCATTTGTGTAGAATAGCAAGGTCCTTTTTAAACCAGCTCCCAAGTAGGTTTGGCCCTGGGCTCTGTTACAGTTTCCCCCATCACAAGGGGGCAGTGTGCATCTTCCAGGTCTGGCTGCTTCTGCCTCTAGGTTCTTGAGAAGTTTCAGGTTTCTTTTCAGATTTTTCACTGCTGGGGGTAACGGAAAGGATGAGGTTAAATCCAACTAGTAAGAAAGTCCCATAGGAGGGGTCCAGAGAGACTCAACTGCCAAGTGGCCTCCTCTGACAGATGGAGAAAGTGAAGTTCAAATGGGAAATAACCTGCTCCAAACCCAGGATCGTGTCCCAGCCCAGGATAAAGCTAATTGCTTCAAATGGGCAAGCTACTATTTCAGTTTCCCTTGCAGCCCTCAAAGAGCCACTCATTTCACAATGGGTATCAATAATATGTGGTTTGGGGTCCTGGCTCTTTACCCAATGTGTGACTCTGAGTTGCGTCTGTCCTTGTCTGGGCTCTTTCTCCCATGAGGCTGTGTATACCTGCTAACTGATCATTGCCAGGACTTAATGCTGCTGGGCTCCAAGCAGAGCCTAGAATGGAGAAATGGTGAACTTAGAGTCACAGGGAGATGGGTGTGCCCCACTCCAGCAGCTGCCCCACCCTCTCTCAGCCTGCAGGTTCCAGTGCTTCACGATTACAACTTGCAGTCCTTCCTGAACATACTTCCCATTTTCCACTGTGACCTGCTCACCATACCCACGTGAGGCAGGTCTAATGCCAGAGCCTGTCCATTCCAAGCAGGAGCCCACTTTAAGGTGAGAAAACTGTGGCTTGATAGAATTATGACATAATAGCTTCTGCTTTTGAGCCTTCTCTGACTGAATGAGAGGCTCTGGGCTGGACACTCACAGAGGTGAAGTGAGGGTGACTAGGCCAGCCTCCAGAGTATCTCCCCAAAGAGTACAGAGACTTGCTCTGGATCTGCCAGGCTGATTTAGACAGCAATTTGCATACAATTTACCCAGAAAGCTGCACTGTGAAAAATATAATTACTTTTTTAATATTCTCACTCTGATGTGAATGCTTACCGCCCGTAATGAATTACTTGCTTAATGAAGATAAACCTGAATTGGAGATGCACTTCGGAGGGCTGCTGGGGCAGCCAGTTTGATGCCATCATTTGCAGCTGTTAATCTCTGAAATTGATGCCCTTGTTGGTGGATCATAAATTGAGGGGAAAATCTGAGCTCCAGCTTTTCCAGCTACTTTACTGTGCAGTGGGGCTAAGCTACGGAGCCTCTCTGAGCTCCAGTTTCTTCAACTATGGCAAGGTTATCAGTATGGGGGCAAGTTGCATCCATAGAAATGTGGGGGTGAAGCTGGATGTGGTGGTGCACACCTGTAATCTCAGAACTGGGGAAGGGGAGGCAGAAGGATTGCGAATTTAGTGTTAGCCTGGGAAGGCATCTCGCTGACAAAATGCTTGTCTGCCTAGTCCTGAGTTTCATCCCCAGCATTGTAAAACATGAGATGAGGAGGAGGAAGAGGAGGAGAAGGAGGAAGAAGAGAAGGAGCCGAAGGAAGAGAGAAGGAGGAGGACAAGGGGAAGGAGGAAGAGGAAGAGAAGAAGGAAGAAGAGGAAGAGAAGGGGGAGGAGATGAGGAAGAGGAAAATGAGGAGGAGGAGGAGGAGGAGGAAACTCAAGGCAAGATTGGATTTTATTAAAGCATAACTGATCTATACAATGTGGAGACAGATTGAGGAGTGACTTGCTTAAAGATGCACAAGGGTGGATTGAGGGGCTTCTAAATTACAACCAGTAACTATAGCTTTCCTCCCATAGGTTACATACACTTGATCCTTCTATTAAAAGGCTTTGGAGTTGCCTCTGGGCTGTTGGTGATGGGCAAAGTAGGCAGACTAGAATTCCACCGTGACAGAAGAATCCTTGTAGGGTGGGCTGGGCTGGTATGGCCCCTGGGAACTGCTCATTCTTTTACCTGATGCTGCCCATTTCTGGGGGACCAATCAGAGAGGAGTGTGAATACAATTGGGTGAAGGTGTGGGTGCGAGGGTCCAGGACAGCAAGTCAAAGGCTTAGTAAATATGCACTTATCACCCTCTAGGACTGTGTGTCCTATCCTCCAGATCAACGCCAATGAATCAGACCAATGAGGTCCCTGCTTACACAGACCTGCAATTCTAGAAAGTTCTGAAGAACACCTGGAGATAAATGAGTTGACAAACTGCAAAGCTAATGCCAGAGAGTGGTAAGTGATACAAGACTGTAAATGGATGATATGAAAAAGAGTGACAGACAACAGAGTGTTTTGACTTGTTGGTCAAGAAGACATCCCTAGGAGGTAGCTAGGTCTATGAGCTGAGATCCAAGATAAGAGGGGGGCAGTCCAGTAAACACGGGTAACCAGGTACCGGTGAGACCAGAAAAGCAGGTGCCAGATCACAGTGAGCTTTGCAGGCTGGGGAGGGACTTTTGTTTTATTCCTAGGCTGTTGGGGTTTTCATAATGGAAATGATATGATTTATTGACATCTCAAAGAGCATTCTAAGGCTGAGGAAGGAGGGTCGTGAGTTCCAGGCCAGCCTGGGCTGCAGAGGGAGATTCTGAAAACAAAACAAAACTAAGCCAACCCAAACAGATTAGTCTATAAGGAAAAAGCAAATAAGGGCTGACAAGATGATTTAATGAGCAAAGCCTGAGAGCCAGAGTTAGATCCCCAAGACCCTTCTGCTGGAAAGAGAAAGTTGTCCTTTAACTTCCATATGAGCCATGGTACATGGGTGTGCATGTACACACACACACACACACACACACACACACACACACACACACACACTTTTACATGTAATAAATGTTTTTAAAAAGAACAAAGTATTTATGATTTTATGGTAGTTCATGCCTGTGAAATCCCAGCACTCTAGAGGCAGAGGCAGGAGGACTGGAAAGAGTTCAAGGCCAGTCTCAGCTTCAGACTGAGTCCCAGGCAAACCTGGAGTATATGTCTCAAAAACATTCCTACTCCTCAAAAAAAGAGAAGTTAAATTTATAGTGTGAAATCCACCACATGAATCCTTTCACTGCTAACCTGTATCAAATGCTTGAGGGCCAAATAGTAACCAAATTCTACAAGCTCTTAGGAAGTATGGAAGGAAGACATGGACCCAACTCTGTTTATGAGGCCAGCACAATCCTGCTGCTGCTTGTTTTTCATAACAAACTGTCCCTAAAGGTGGTGGCTTAAAGTGTATTGTTTGTGCTATCCTTCCCCAGTCTGGGGTCAGGGATTTGGACAGTGGAGCAGGCTCATCAGAGTTCCACAGCTCCTGTGGCCTCAGCCGGTGTGCCTCTAATGTGTGCGGCATGTGACAGTTGAAAGCTGGCTCTGTATCTTCTCTCCTCTCCACCCAAACTCCTCCAGCAGCGTGGTAGTCTCTGGGTAGTTAGATATCTACCACAGTGAGTCTAAATGTGAAATGTGAAATTCCTAGAGGCCTGGGAGAAGCTACAAAGCTTCTCATATCTAGCCTTGGAAATACACTGCTGTTGGCCAAGCCAGACATTAAGAGAAGGGAATTAGACAACACTTCTCAGTAGGAAAGCTGCCCCAAATTTGCAACAATCTTTAACACACTTCCCGTGCGAAACCTGACAAGGACATTACTAGGAAAGAAAGCCACTAGTTAAAATCACTCGTGGAAACGATTGTAAAGCTATTTAGCAAAATAATATCAAATCAAGTCTATCGATATATAAAATGATAATACGCTATTACTGTGTCAGTCAGTAGTCCATTATTGAGACAAAGCACCAAGGAAAACAAAGGGGGAAAAGGGGGTTTGAGCTCAGAGTTCCAGAGGTCCCGTTTAATCGCGGGTTGTAGGTTACGGGCCTCTGACCAGGCAGAGCATCCCAGGAGCAAGACTGCATGGCAAAGAGGGTTCTTATCTCACAGCAACCAGCACACAGAGCCAGGGAAAAGACTGGGAACAAACAGAATCCCGAGGATGTGCCCCCAAAGACCCAATCCCTTCAACCAAGTCCCACCTCCTAAGTGTCTGTGGTGATGGGTTTTACAGTAACTTGACACAAGCCAGAGTCGTTTAGCAAGAGGGAACCTCAACTGAGAAAATGCCCCACCAGATTTGCCTGTAATACACTTTTTTTTTGATTGGTGATTGATGTGGGGGGACTCTGGGTGGTGTCACTCTTGGCCTGGTAGTCCTATAGGAAATCAGACTGAGCAATCAGCATTCCTCCAAGGCCTCTGCATCAGCTCTTGCCTCCGGCTTCCGGTCTGGAGTTACCACCCTGCCTTCCCTCAGCAACGCAGTTATAACCTGAGAGTTGTAATCTGAAATTGACCCTTCCCTCCAAGTTGCTTTCGGTCATGATGTATCATCATAGCAATGGAGACCCCAACAAAGACAGTGTCTATCACCTCTCAGTAGCCTGTCAAATTATGAATTGTCAATGGAATTCATCGATGAGACCAGAGCTCTGTAATCCCATCTTCCCAAACTCATGGCCTTCGGGAACATTTATAAGTCTAAATCATAATGATTACTAAGTGGAGTTTATTCTAGGAATGGAAAATTTAACCTTTAAAAAGTCAACTAATTTAATTTACCTCATTGACAGAATCAAGGGTAACACCCTACGATCAGCTCAATAGTTGAAGAAAAAAGAGCATCAAGGAGTATTGGACTGACAAACTTCAGTGCTCACTCATGATTTGAAACAACAAAAATGTTCTCAGCAAACCAGGAATAGAAGGGAACTTTCTTGGTACGGTGAAGGACATCTATAAAAAGCTTATGCTTCATTCCATACTATCTAGTGGAAGAATGAATGCTTTTCCCTTCTTCAGGATCAAGGCGAAGGTGCTTGCTCTCATTATTTCTATTCAGCATTTTGCTAAAAGTCCTTGACGGTTCGATAAAGCAAGAAAAGGAAACAAAGATGTTAAGACTGGAAAAGAAAAAGTGAAACTGTCTTCACTTGTAACCAATGTAATTATTTATGTAGAAAATCATGAAGAGCCCTCAAAAACTTACTGGAACTAAGAAGGGATTTTAACATAGCTGCAAGATATAAAGTCAACGATGTGTGTGTGTGTGTGTGTGTGTGTATATATATATATATATATATATATATATATATATATATATATATATATAACCATAGGGAGCTGGAGAGATGGCTTAGCTGTTAAGAGTGTTTACTGATCTTCCAGAGGACTGGAGTTCTTTTCTTAGCACCCACATGGCAGCTCACAACTGCTGGTAACTTGAGCTCCAGGGGATCTGACACCCTCTTCTGGACCTGAATGCACGTGTGACTACTCACACATGCACACACACTTCTACACATACACACACACACACTTATACACATAAATAAATAAATCTTTTAAAAAATCAACTGTATTTTCTGTATTACCAGTAAGCAGTTAAAAAAGTGAAACTTCAAAAGTTATTAAATTAGCATAAAAATATTAAGTACTTTGAAATGGACTTAGCAAAAAATACATAAGGTCTCTGTAAAGAAAATTAGAAACACTGTTGAAACAGAGAAGACCTAACAAACCAGCAAGCAGACTACCTCTGCAGGCTGGGAGACTCACGATTGCTAAGATGTCCATCAGCCGACAAAGAGCTGTAGACCCTGCAGCCAATGCCCCAGCAGGTCTTTTTGTTGTTGTTGTTAAAATGACAAACTCAGTCTAAAATTATGCAAACATGCAAAGGAAGTAAGTAATTTAGAAAATGGTGAAGCTGAAGGCCCCATACCTAATCCAAAGATGGAGTTTTAGAAGTTATTGTTTCATTTAAAAGAAGTGATCAATGGTGAAAACCCACTTATCAAATCTCCTAATGCTATGTGTTTACTAATTATGTGTACCGAGTGACCGAGGAATGTGTCTGCAAAGCTTAAGCCAGGCATACGCACACCTGTGGAGTCTGTGACTGAGGACGCTGAGACCGTGGATTCCAGATCAGCCTTGACAATAGTGAGATGCCATCACAAAACGAAAACACAAAAGTCTCTGCAAAGCTGACTGTGCAAATGAATATATGATTTCATAGCAAACCACAGAGTTCCATAACCCACGTGGATATCAGTTGTTTAACAAACGCTTTTTTCTAGGTCCCCTGAACCAATGACAGTGACATCATAAAGAAAACCAGAGCTCCTATTTCTGGAGTTGAATCAGGGAAGCCACAGAGATGAAACAAAGGTTACTTTCCCTGCCCACCCCCCAGTCATAATTTAAAAGAGGAAAGTAAGGTACAGAGATCAGTTGGGATGTTATTAGCATGAACCAGTTCAGAGGTGGTAGAGACCTTGGACCCCGGGGACAGGAGTGGAGGTGGAGGAAAGTGGAGGTTTATTTATATTTTAGAAGTAGAGGCAGTGAGGTTTGCTAATGGCTGATGGTAAGGGGTGAGAAAAAGAAGAACCAAATGGTATTTTGACTTGGGCAATCAGACAATGAAGGTGTGAATGACTGAGAGGAGAAAGTTGGCTCAGGAATGGATTGGAGTGAGAAGAGGGGACCCATAAGGCCACACAAGGAGCTGTCTGATAGGCAAGTGAATGTATGGGTCTGGCGTATAGGAAGAGATAGGGACCGGAGAGTCCAATTTTGGGATCAATACTTAGATGATATTGAAAGACTGGATTAGACTAGAGAGAAGAGGACCAAGGATTGTTCCCTGAGCCACTCCCACTTTGGGAAGGGAGGAAAACAATAGAGTTTAGCACAGGGCCTGGGAAGGATGGTTTGGGAGACAAATCAGAAGAATGAAGTCTAGGGAAAGCTTACAGGGATGCAGGGGTGGGGAGGGGAGATGGAGACAGCAGGAGAGGAGCTGGCTCACATGTCCAATATCTTCCCTGCACCGGGCGCTGTCTCAGAGGACTTACTCGCACCACCCCAGGACAGCACTCTAAAGTGTGCATTGCCTTTCCTATTCCATGCATGAGAAAACCGAGGCTCAGACTAGGGGAACCTCGACTGGGGAGGCCCAATCAGCCATGAGACTTGTCTCTGAGTGCCTTCTTCCACTCCCCTTTCCATGTCTCCAGCAAAGGGCACAGGATTTGGGGAAGCCACTTAAGAGTTTCCCATCTGCAGACGTTCACCTTTCAGGCTTATGAGGATAAAATGGGATAATCCATGTGAAGCACCCGGCAGTGCTTACCTGGGCAGGCCCTTGAGGAACAATGGCTGAGGCTGTGTGCACAAAGCACAGCTCAGTCTCACAGACAAGGAAACCTGGACTGGGAAGAATGTGGATATGACTTGAGAGTTTGAGGCAGGCTTCCTGGGGGAAGGGTGGTGTGAGCCAAGGACTCGGTGGTTCCCATACCTGAGACGTGTCAGTGTTCATAGGGCCAAACCAGGAAAAGGATGTGTGACAGGTTTTGCATAAAGCTCACAGTGTTTAATGTAGAGGATTACATTTTATCTGAAGATTATGTCTACCTTTTCGGCATCAAAGCTTTTTTTTCTCCCCAGACATTAGTTATGGATAGATGTGGAGGATGGTTTCTATATCATAAACACCCTCACCAACAAAAGGAAAACTTGGTGATCTTCTGTCAGCATCTGAACTTCCCCTTGAAGTTTTTTTTTGACTAGTTCATGAAATTCAGATCTGAGAACCACTGGCAGCAGGAGCTGGAGAGCATTCTGAGTAGGAGAGTTGTACATGCAAAGAACAGCATGGTATTCCCTGGAACTGTTGGAACTGTCAATGAGTAGCAAGAGTACATGGGGTTGGAGCTCATAGTGGGTCTGAACAAGGAACCAGGAAGCCAAATTCTTAGTTTGGAGTGGTCACCCTGCTGAAGCCCCTCCCTTCTGCCTCCCAGCTACACAAAGTGGTGATACCTCTCTTAGGGGGATAAGAATGCTCCCTAGGGCTTTATAAGTCTGCAGAGTGTGCATGTATGTGTATGAATCCCTGGAGAGGAAGGAGTTGACAAGGAGGGAAACAAACAGACAGTTCTCAGGGCTGCCTATCAGTGGTTAAGAACACTGACTGTTCTTCCAGAATCCAGGTTCAGTTCCCAGAACCCACAGAGTGGCTCACAGCTGTCTGTAATTCCAATTTCAGGGCATCTGACACACCCTCTTCCGACCTCTGTGGACACCAGGTATGCAGGTCGTTCACAAACATACACGCAGGGAAACACCACACATATAACTTTTTAATACATAAAATCTTTAAATTTTTTAAATTATTTACTTTTATCTCAGGTGCATTGGTGTTTTGCCTGTGTGTGTGTCTGTGTGAGGGTGTCGGAGCCCCTGGAGTCACAGATGTTTATGAGTGCCATCTAGGTGTTGGGAATTGGATCCAGGTCCTCTGGGAGAGCAGCCAGTGCTCTTAATAACTGAGCAATCTCTCCAACCCCTTAATACATAAAATCTTAAGAAAGAAAGAAAGAAAGAAAGAAAGAAAGAAAGAAAGAAAGAAAGAAAGAAAGAAAGAAAGAAAGAAAGAAAGAAAAGAAAAGAAGAAAGAAAAGAAGACTGGCTCTGGCCTGGCCTAATAATTATTGTGTGACACACAGGCTGGATTGAGAGAAGCAGGCAGGCAATGGGGAGAACAGGAAGGAAAACCCAGGACTCTTTGAGGAGCACGTGCAGCTCCTACATGTCTGGACATACATGATTATGTGCGCACATGTGCAAACACTGTGTGCATGTTCCTGGGAACAATCGCTGATGGTGTTGGCCTTGGCTGGGGTACGTGTTCCTTGTTAGCTTGAGTGCGTCAATGTGCAGCTGTTGGGAGGGTGTCCTGAACTTGCTGCTGTGTGCATCCTGCTTATATATTTATGCAGAAAACTTAGATCAAGTGTGTGCTGATGTTATCGAACCTGTACTGTGTGTTTATGAGTCTGTACAGGAAATCTACACTGTGGGATGATGGTGGTGAGTGTAAGCTGTGTGTGTCTACGTGTCTGAGTAGGGTCTATATTAAGTGTGTGCTGACAGTATCAAGTTGATACTTGATCCTATCATGATATCACACTTGATACTGTGTGATGTGTAACGTGTTTATGAATCTGCACAGGAACTCCAGGTGGAGTGTATGCTGATGGTATCAGATGTAAGTTCTGTGTGTCTGTGCGCCTGGGCAGGGCTCCGTATCTCGGCAGTGCTGACAGTGTTAAGATGCTTTTAGAACCCAGGCCTGGTGCTCTCCCCACCTTTCTTCTGGGGATCAGGCTGCTGTTCGTGCTTACTTTTATGTCTTCTTTTCTCTCCTTATTAATCTCTGGTCAAGGACCATGGATCTCATAAATAGGCAATGGTGTAGGAGATAGATAGGGAGCCAGGGTCCCCATCAGTTCCTTCTTGTCCCCCTCTTCCATCACCCTGGTTCTGACCTGAGCTGGGAAGACCTCGTGGGTCAGGGATAGTCTTCACCAAATCCTGTTCACGGACTGGTTTGTTTCTGTAGGATGAACTTGGTGCCTTCTTCCTCTCTTACTTTTGCTTAGTCTCTCTTTCTGATGCTTGTCCCTGGTGTGACCTTCTCAGCAGCCCTGGGAGCAGGCTGGGACTGAGGCCCAAAGCCTTCATTTCTTGCTATCTTTGCCACCCACCCTGGTAGCCTCAACTCTTCTCCTGGGGCTTCTCCAGATCTGAGCTCTTGGCAAGGGCTGGCTCATTGGGCAGCAAGCTTTTCCAACCACACTGCCCTGCCCTCCCAGCCTCTTGGCCCCTACCCAGGATCCTGCCAGAGAGAGATACCAGGGGAATGAATGGAGTAGCAATAGGGTTTGTATGGTGTGGAGGAGCCTGCCTCTGAGTGTGTGTTTGTGAACGGTTTATCACGTGCTCACTGATACCCAGGCAGGATGCTAACAGCTTTACTCCGATTATCTCATCTAATGAGTGTGACTTGAGACGGTGAGAGGAACAGGCTGACAAGGACGAGTAGCCATTGGCTGTTGCTGGGAACCGTTACTCCATGCTAGCAGTGCTGCCCTTGTGCGTCTGGATCTGGCCTCAGGATGCGGAGCAGACTCCAAAGCCCCCTCCATGTGCATCCTGGCTGGAGGAGAGAATGGGCTATGGCCCAGTTCCAGGCTTACTCCCTTCCTGTCCAAAGCCCAGTTCTTCTCTTCTATCATGAGTGTTAGTATAACGCCCAGCACTCAGGAGGTCGCTAGCAGCAGCCAGGCCAGCAGGCCATGGGAAATACCTGTTGTTTCTACTCGGTCTTCACTTTGCAAAACTTACACAGAGGGAATAAGATCTCCCCTGGTTCGGAGATACACAGTGGTACAAGGGATCCTTTCTCCTTGGCTGCAGGTGGCCTCAGGGGGGTCCTCACACGGCCTTTCGTCTGTGCACGGTGAACTTCTTTGGCAATCCACTCTCGGGATAAAGACACTCTTCGGATAGAGATTGGATGAAGGCTCACTCTTAGAGCTTCATTTCAACTTAGTCGTTATCCTTTAAGTACGGCCACATCCTGAGGTACTTGGGGGTTAGGCTCCAGCATGTGCGTTCTGAGGGGGTGTTACCCAGCTCTGTCACCCCCTTCCTCATTTGGCTTGTTGCTGATGCCCTGGTCCTCGTTGCCAGCAGCACTTTTGCGAAGACCCACTGCTTACCATCTAAAACTTGGCCAGAACTTCCTGCCTCCAAGAAGCTTCCTGGCTGGACTTCTGCCTCCTCCAGGCTCCCCCACGCAGCACGCAGACCTGTGTCACGGTACATGCCACACAAGGAGCTGCTATTTTCGATGCTTGTTATGGCCTGTACAGCACACATTTTGTTCCCAGCCATCATCCCTTCCTCCCTGTGAAGAAGCGACCCTCTGTCCCCCTTCGCCCCTGTGCTCCTAATGCATTCAGTTGTGGCTCCTGCTTCTTAGCCCAGGGATGAACGTGTGACTTGAGTAGAGCCAATCAGAGTCCTCCCTTGAGGTTGCCAGCTATGAATACGGGGTGAGAAGAGGCATCTCCTTCCTCTGGGGTGCAGAATGATGTAAGCCTGGCACTTTGCATGGCTGTAGCATCTTTCTGCTGGGCATGGATGAGCTTGGGCAAGCTACCCTCTCTGTGCTCCAGTTTTCTCTGCTGTAGCAAGTGTGATGATAACAGCACTGGCAGGATCCTTAGCAGACGCCCCAGTGAATGCGCCTGCTGAGGGCCGACCACTTTGATTAAAGTTTAGGATGAATGTGTGTGTGGTGTGTGTGTGCACGCGCGCGTGTGCGATCATGCGTGCACTGAGTAAGAAACATGGTACATGATGATGCAAGAATAATGCGGTAAGTTATACAATAAAGAAGCCTGGTTTTATCAATGTTTCTGTTAAACCAGGTCTCATCACTGAGTCTATTTATTTTGTTTGGTTTTCCAGGTGTTTGTTGAGATGGTGTCTCACTATGTAGCCTTGGCCGTCCTGGAACTCACTTTGTAGACCAAGCTGCCTCCAATCTGAGGAATCGCCCTACCCACCAGAGTGCTGGGATTCCAGGCATGTGCCACCATGCCCAGCCTGGCAATTGTTTCTGAAATCTCCTTGTGGGTGGCTTGTGAGATGGAGCAGAAGGTAAAGGAGCCTGCTTCTAATCCTGAGGACCAGAGATCAATCCCTGAGACCCACGGGATACAAGAAGAGAACCAACTTCTTCAAGTTGTCCTCTGGCCTCCTCCCACACACTAACTTAATTAATTAGTTAATTAAAACTTCCTGTGGACCATTCTGAATGGTTCTATAGGAAAATATAAACACTTTTATTCTTTTTTCTAAGAAAAAAAAAAGAATAAATTATACCCTATGTATTCTGTGTCTTTTTAAGATTTTAATTTAATAATGTCTCCTGGGGTGCTTTCCAAAAAGTTCTCTGTGGCTGGCTCTTTCTTTCCTCTTCCATGTGTGGATGAACGCCACTAACGATAAATGCCAGAGTTATTCCCAGTTCTGTCTGATGTTATTAACAAGGCTTCCATAATCCTGCTTTGTGTACATTGGTTCACATGAGTGCAACGGTCTCTGTCGATAAGAATCTAAACCAACCGGGAAAACAATAAATAAAAGTGTACGGCTAGACTTGTCTTCAGAGACGTGACCCAAACGGCTGACGTTGAGGTATATGCAAAGATGCTTACTATTGTCAGAGAAGCACCAATCAGAGCCACCATGCCGTTATGCATCACACTAGGGTGGATGTGATAAAAAAAAAAAAAAAGACCTATTCGGTGTTAGTTTGCTCTTCTCTGGCTGCTATGGGTGGCTTTGGTCACAGCATTTACTGCTCAGTTCCTGGAGGCTGGGAAGCCAAGGTCAATGTGCTGACTGGTATGGTGTCTAGCATGGGCTCTCTTCCTGGACTGCAGACATGTATCTCACTCAGCATCTGTCTGGCTCTTCACTGTGTGCCAGTGGAGAAGGGGAACTCTCACTTCTTCCTCTTCCTTTTGCATTTCGACTTAATTCACTTGTACAAAATGTTTCGAGGATGCAGAAAGGTGCAGGGAAGTATCACTGGCCTCCAAGGAGCCCATTCACGTCATTTAAGAAAGGCGTAATATTCTACCATGTTAACCTCACGACTCTCTCTTTTTGTGGAAAGTAAAATATTAAAGACACAGTCAAAGCCCAACTCTGCACCCCTCCCCTCTGCCTCTCCTTAGACACGAATCTGACATTGCAGGTTTTTATACTTTTATTCCGTGTTTGAATATGACCACAACATATGTTGGCGTTTTCCTATTTCTGTTGTATTTTCCCGATTTTTAAATTTGTGTGCTCTCAGATGCACGCCTCCAAACACACGCGGAAGCCAGAGGTCCACAGCTTTGGCTGTCCTTCTCTTTTGCTCTTCACCTTATTGTTTGTGACAGGGTCTCTAAACAAAATTGGAGCTCCCAACTGGCTAGACAGACTGGCTAATGAGCCCCCAAGGTCCTCCTGCTTCTGTCTTCCCAGTGCTGGGATGATGGGTACACACCATCATGTCTGGCTTTCGAACACGGGTTCTTGGGATCAAACTCAGGCTTGGTAGCAAGCACTTTATACTTAGTCATCTCCCTCAGGTCATTCAAAATCCATTCTAAAGTCCCTTTTGTTTCTATTATTAACTCATGATTTTTCTCTATCAAATGTTGAGGATATATGGATAGGAGAATTCCAAGAGATAGCAAACAAATGACTCCACCTAAGTCTAGCTTGGTGAACCAACGAGTTGACTGGGGTCACTTACAGAAGCGTGGGTGACACAGAAGGAACTGCATCACTGAAAAGTCCACCTCTAGTTTGGTTGATGACTCATGAAATCACAATCCCAGAGATCCCTACACAACCTATAGGTAGGTTAATTGAAGAGACTTCTTCTCCTCCTCAACGGTTGTTACTGTTTACATAACCTCAAAAAACGGAGCCTTATGAATCCTGTAATTTTCAGGAGACTCCAGAGCCTTGTGTGTTTCCCACACTTTGGAGCCTTGTAAACTTCACTCCAGGACGGGATTCTCAACAAGAAGGAAATAGCTACAGGGTAGCAATAAACTCGAAGACTGATATCAACCTGTTTCACCTAACTTGGCCTTTATAAAACACTTCCCTCGACAACAGAAGACACGCTTTTAAGTGATTAGAATTGCTACCCAAACAGATAATATTCTGACTATACAACCAGGTGCAATAAATTTAAAATGAGCTAAAGTATGTTCTCTGACAACAATAGAATCATAAGAATAATAGAATAATAGAAATAATAATCATAATAGAATCAATGACAAAAAACCTGAGCTGAAGAGTTGTTTGTTCATGTTTCCCCACCAGGGAAAGCCACCCAATGATGTTGTACCCTTCCTGATTTTCTGCCTCGTCATTCTGCCAGTTATTGAGAGGATATTGAAACACCGCCAACTATAATTGGAAATGTATCCATTTATCATTGTAGGTCTATCAGATTTTATTTAATGTATTTTAACACTCTGCTACTAGGGATATAAATACTTGGAATTATGATCTCTTCTTGATGAATTGATCCATTTATCATTATGAAACAATTCTGCTTCTGATAATATTTACTTGAAATCTATTTTGTCATGTATTAATGTTGTCATTTAAGTTTTGGGCTGACTATTATAAGTGTAGAATATTTCGTTTGCTTTACTTTTAATCGATTTCTATCATTATATTTGCATGTGATACAGGGCTAGATATTGGTCTTTATAAACAAACTAGCAATCTTGACCTTTTAACTGTGTTGTTTAGACCGTTTACATCTAATACAGTCATTGATGTGAATGAGTCTTCTTGCTATTTATTTTCTATTTACCCTATGTGGGGCTCCTCTTTTTTTCTTTTTCTACCTTCTTTGGCTTAATGGTTTTATATTTTATCTCTTATTGGCATAAGTGATTACTTTTGGGAAATAGTGTACGTTTTTAACTTATCCTAGAGCACCTTCAAATACCTGCCAGGAGTTGAAGAGAGGCCCAGTTGGTAAAATGTTTGCCATGAAAGCAAACCTGAGTTCAGATCCCCAGGACCCATGGAAAAGGTTGAGTGTAGCAGTGCACACCTGGCATCCCAGCACTGGGGAGCTGGATTCAGGAGACTCTCTGAGGTTTGCTAGTGAGTCCTGGTTCAATGAGGGACCCTGTCTTAAAAAACAAGGTAGAGAGTAATTGAGGAAGACACTTAACATTGACCTCTGCCATATAGTCACATCTACATACAAGCACACACAGAGACAGACAGACAGACAGACAGACAGACAGATAGATAGATAGAACCATTTAATGGTGGATTTCCATTAATTCCTTGTCAACCTGTGTGTTGGTGTTGTATTTTACTCTCTATATGTCATAAAACCAAAATGTGTTTCTGTTTTAATCCAATAAATTATCTTTTATTAGCATATGCATGTACATGTGTTATCCATGCATGCATACATGTTCACATGTGTGGGCATACATGTATGTGCATGTTCATGGGGAGGTTCAAAGTTGATGCCAGGTGTCTACCTCAGTTATTTTGCACCTTCTGTGGCTCTTGTGCTGAGCCTGGAGCTGGCCTCTCTGGCTAGCCTGCTTGCTCAGGGAGTTCTCGTCTCTGCCTCCACATGCTGGGATTGTGGGTGAGTGGGCCATCATCCTCACCTGGCATAGGAGTGGGTTCAGGAATCTGAAGTCAGTCCTCAAGCTTGCACAGCCAATGTTCCATCCACTGAGCCATCTCCTTACCCCAGAGCATTTTAATTACAGAGAAGGAGTATTTGATATTTCCTTGTGTAGCTGTGTTATCAGAGGACTTCATTCCTTCCTACAGACCTGGGACTCCACTGGGGGGTCATCTTTCTTTATGTCCCAAGGACTCCTTCAAACATCTTGTAAAACCATGTCCATTTGTGATCAGTTCTTCCAGCTTTTTAAAACATCTTATAAAAGTCTTTATTTCACCTCTGCTTTTAAATATATTTTACTAGGTATGGAATTATAGATCGATGGGTTTAGCTTTGTCTCTGGTCTCACTTTGTGCTTTAAAGATGTTCCACTGTCTTCCACCTCGAAATATTTCCAACAAGAAATCTGTGGTTGCTCTTGGTTCTTTTGTATGTAATGTTCCTTTTTTCCTCTGCTCTTTTTAGATTTCCTCTTTATGACTAGTTTTAAACAATTTTATCATCGTGTGCCTTAGTGAAGCTTTATGTATGCTTGCTTGTGCTTGTACTTGATGGTCACTGAAAGATTAGAATTCACAGTTTATCATTTTTTTCCAAACTTGGGAAGTTGTTTTGTTATTCCTTCAGATATCTTCATACTTCCTCTTAAAAAAATATCCAAGTGGATCAAAGACCTCAACATAAAACAAGAAATACTGAACCTGATGTAAGAGAAAGTGGGAAGTAATCTTGAACACATTGTCTTGGGCGACAACTTCCTGAACAGAACACTGACAGCATAGGCACTAAGATCAACGGTTAATAAAATGGGACCTCGTGAAACTGAAAATCTCCTGCAAGGCAGAGGACGCCATCAATAGGCCAAAATGGCAGCCTACGGAATGGGAAGAGATTTTCACCAACTCCATGTTTGATAAAGAGCTAATATCCAAAATATATAAAGAACTCAAGAAACTAGACATCAAGAAACCAAATAATTCAATTAAAAAGTATGATGCAGATCTAAACAGAGAATTCTCAATAGAGGAATCTCAAATGGTTAAGAAACATGTAAAGAAATGTTCAACATCTTTAGCCATCAGGGAAATTCAAAATCAAATGCAAATCAGAACTACTTTGAGATTCAATCTTACACTTGCCAGAATAGCTAAGACCAAGAACACAAGTGACAGCTCAGAGTGCAAACTTGTACAACCACTGTGAAAATCAATATGGAGATTCCTCAGATAATTGTGAATAGACCTACCTCAAGACCCAGCTATACCACTTCGTCCTACCACAAGGACACTTGTTCAACTACGTTCATTGCAGTTTTATTCATAACAGCCAGAAACTGGAAACAACCTAGATGCCCCTTAACTGAAGAATGGACAAAAAAAAGTGGTACATTTACACAACGGAGTATTAATTAGTTGTTAAAAAATGACATCATGAAATTTACAAGCAAATGGATGGAACTAGAAAAATATCATCCTGAGTGAGATAACCCAGACTCAGAAAGACAAATGTGGTGTGTACTTACTTATAAGTGGAGATTAACTGTTCAGTAAAGGGTAATCATGCTACAATCCACAGACCCAGAGAGGTTAGGTAACAAGGAGGGCTCGAAGGCAGACACATGGATCACCCTGGGAAGGGGAACTAGAACAGATCTTGCAGGTGAACTGGGGACGGGTGGAGATGGAACCAGAGGAATCAGCTGGGAGATGGAGGGGATGGAAGAAGAGAGTACAGGGAAAAAAAAATGGGAATTGGGGAGGCATTTCAGGGGAGATATGGAAACCTAGTGCAATGGAAACTCCCTGGAATCTACAAGGGTAAACCTAGGGAGCACTACTAGTAATGGGGGCTATGGAGCCTGGACAGGCCATCTTCTGTAACCAGGCAAGGCTTCCAGTGGGGAACTGGGACATCAACCCAGACATAAAACCTTCAACCTACAATCTGTCCTGCCTGAAAGACGTGCTGGGGCAGTGCTGGTATAGAACTTGTAAGAGTGGCCAACCAATGACTAGTCTAACTTGAGGCCCATGCCAATGAGGCCCATGCCCATTGGGCATGGAGGGAGCCCATGCCCAACACTGCCTGGATGGCCAGGAACAGGAGGCTGGGTAGCCCAGAGACCAGGGATAGAACCAAACGCAACTGGCCAATAAACAACAACAACAAATCAATGAAATGACTCCTAATGATATTCTGCTATACTCATAAATTGGTGCCTAGCCCAGTTGTGATCAGAGAGGCTTCCTCCAGCAGCTGATGTGAACAGACCCAGAGACCCACAGCTAGTCATCAGGTGGAACTCAGCGGACTCCTGAGGAGGGAGAGGTAGGAAGGATTCTAGGAGAAAGAAGGCTCGAGGACACCAAGAGAACAGGACCCACAGAAGCAACTAAGCAAGGCTCACAGGGCCTCACAGAGACTGAAGTGCAATCATGCAGCCTGCAGGGGTCTGTGCTAGGTCCTCTGCATATATGTTAAGGTTATTTGGTTTAGAGTTCTTGTAAGACTCCTAACAGTGGAAATGGGGGTGTCTCTGACTCTTTTATCTGCTCTTAGGACCCTTTTCCTCCTACTGGGCTGCCTCTTCCAGCCCCGATATGAGGATTTGTGCCTAGTCTTATTGTATCTTGTTATGTTGTATTCAGCTGATATCCCTGGGAGGTCTGCTTTTTTCTGAAGGAATGGATGTGGGGGAGAGAGGGGGTTGGGGTGGGGACAGGAAGGAGTGAAGGGAGAGTAAACTGCGGTCAAATGCATTGTATGAGATAAATATAAATATAATTTTAAAAAAATTAAAATCTATTTATTTTTATGTGTATGAGTATTTTGCCTGCATGTGTGCCTGTGCACCACATGCATGCAGTGCCCTCAGAGGCCAAAAGAGGGCGACAGAACTCCCGAGACGAGTTAGTTGTGAGCTGTCCTGTGGGTGCTGGGAACTGAACCCAGGTCCTCTTGAAGAACATCCAGTACTCTTAACTGTTGAACCATCTCTTCATCTCCCCTGATTACATACACATTAGCTACTGGATGTTGACCTACGGTTCATTAAACATTTAAAAAAAATTTTTCTCCTTAATTTTGGGTAGTTTACATTGTTACACCCTTTTCTTTCTTTTGTTTGTTTTTTAAGATAGTTTCTCTGTGTAGACCTGGGTGTCATGGAACTCACTCTGTAGCTCAGGCTAGCCTCAAAGTCAAAGATGAGCCTGCCTTTGCCTTCCAGGTGCTGGGATTAAAGACGTGTGCCACCACTGCCTGGGTTATACCTTTATTTTGAACTTGTTTATTATTAGTGTGGAATGTGTGCCATGTGTGGCTGTGAAGGTCAGGGGTCAATGTGTAGAGTCGGTTCTTCTTCCTCCTCTATGTGGGTTTGGGTTTGGGGATGGAACTCAGGTGGCCAGGCTCACATGGCAGGTCCCTTGCCTGCTGAGTATCTCTCTTCTCTGGCCTTGTCTATTGAGACATCTTTAGATTCACTCATTTTTCCTTCCCTGTTTTCAATCCCATCCTGCATACTCTTTCTATCTCAAACGCTGGCTTACCATCCCCATATTCAGAGGTTCAATTTGGTTTTGAGTTGTTTTGTTTTTCCCTTTCTTACTACTTAGCATGTTCAATCATTGCCCTAGTTTCCCGGATCTATGGACTATAGTTAGCGAAATGCTATGAAATGGCAGAACCAACTCCATCTTATAATTGTTTAGTGTCTGTGCCCTAATTGCATCTCCTGTGCTAATTGGGGGGTCCGTGACTAGTGGTTCCTCGCATCGTCATCTGGGTTGTATTTCCCTATGTCTTTGCAGGCTGGGTGGTTACTGGTTGGATGTGAGACATTGTGAATTTCACCTTGGTTTGAGCTGATCATTTTGCATTCTGATAAATATTCTTGAGCTTTGTTCTGAGATGCAGCTCAGTCACTTGAAAAGAGTTTTCTTCTGAGGCCGGCTCCGCCGCCTTCTCAGGCAGAACTGCTCTTTCCCCTCCAGAACAGAAGCAATACCCTTCTAAGAAACCTACTTAATGCGCTGGGAGTTGAGAGGGTTTGCACTGGGGTTGATAGACATGTAAAAGGCACCAGGTCTGTGTGAACTTTGGAAATTATTTCCGTGGCTCCTTTGGGATGTCCTTCCTTGCACTCGGGTAGCCCCCTCACATACTAGTGCTGCCTATATTCAGGCCTGCCGGGAGCCCTGTGGATCTTGGAAGCACCCCCACCCTCTACCTCCAGCTCTCTTCTCTCCAGGTCTCTGCCCTGTGAACTCCAGCTGTGTTGGCTGCTCAGGCTCCAGGTTCTGTCTCCTCCACTCAGAGCTGTGATCCCCACCCTGGAGCGCAGTCTGGAAAGTCTTCCCAGGTGGGAGCTGGCAATCCTAGGACTCACCTCATTAGTTTCTCCTCTCTCTCGGGGACAGGGATGGCAGCTGCTGGTTTGTGTTGCCTGGTGTTCAATGTCTGGAAACTTTCCAGTGGGTTGTAGGACCGAGAGTAAATTGGCAACCTATTTTATATTCCCAGAAGCCCTGTAACTACATAGTCACAATGAATTATCCCAGTGATCCTGCATTTTAGATAGGGCAGTCTTATCTTACAGACGAGGAAAACTGTGATGCAGAGATTGCATTGTAGTACAGTAGAACTGAGAGAATGAACCAGGTGAGAAGATGGACTACGGAGTCAACAATCTGGCTTTGACTCTGAGATTCCCCCACTTACTAGCTGTGTAATCTTGACCTCTCTTTGTCACCTGGAAGAGTGGGGATGGTGATACTTGAAATGAACTGAAAGGACTGGTGGAAGAAACATCAGGGGCGTCACATAAGTGGCATGTAATAACTAAGTACTAACCGTTGCTATCAGAGCAGGCTAGTTAAAAGTCTAGGCTTGAGTGGTGGGCAGCCCACTTGAATCACAGCTCCATTGTTAACTCGGTGTGGAACTGTAGCTATGTAACTCAGTCAAGGTTGGATTAGAGAAGCAGAACCACTCAAGTGATTGCAACCTGAGACACATGGGAAAGGGATTCTGGGAAATGTGGTTCATCCAGCCTTAGCTAACAGATTCTGGAGTCACCCTAGGCTCTAGCCAACCTAGATTGCTCTGTGTCCTCTTCTCCAGGGCTAGATGGTACTACTTCTCCTTGGATTCACTGGGTGTGTAGTGCATTAAACATTGGTACATAGTCTGGCCCGGGGTAGGACTCATAACTGGCTTTTTACCATAGATGCCCAGGATCCCAAAGATGAAAGTTGTTAGGAAGTGATCTGAACCCACAGCTACTGTGTTCCTCCCTCTGTACTATCTGCCTCCCTGTGATGGGCTGGGAGTGATCCCAAGCCCCCAGTCCAGAGTTGGGTGAGCCAGGGACCTAAGCGTGATATTGTTCAGGACGGGGAAGGCAGAAGCTAGGCTTCCTTCCTCACCGTACAGGGAAAACAGAGGGAGGGGGCTGTGGTGGCAGTTCAGGACCGCAGCTAGTCCTCCTGATGAAAGAATGGGCAGGACAGTATTGTTGTCTCTGCAACTAAATAAGGGGCTCGAAGACCCAGAGAGATGAAGTCACTTGCACTGGTTCACAGAGCGACCAGATGACAGATGGGTCCTAGGAGGTGGAGAGAAGGGCAGTAGATGTTGCAGACTGGGGCCTGACCTGGGGACTCCCCTGATCTCAGAAGTCCCTCCCAGGTCTCCCCTTTCACCCATAGCTGCGTACAGGAGTGCTGCCGACTGCCGTGCCTCAGTGATACTGGTAGTTATGGTAATGGGAGTATATTGTCGGTGGTGGTAAGATTGGTGGCGACAGTGGTAAGAGTAGCAGTGAGGGTGGATGTGGTGGTATTGGTGGTGGTGGAAAGGGCAACGGGGTGGTGGTGGTGCTGATGATGCTGGTGCTAGTGAGGGCAATGGGTGGTGGTGGTGGTGGTGGTGGTGGTGGTGGTGGTGGTGGTGGTGGTGAGGGCAATAGGGTAGTGGTGGTGGCGTTGGTGGTGGCAGCCACAGTGGCAGCAGGGAACAGTCACACCTCGCTGTTTTGTAAACTGTTTCTCACAGCTTGTTTGTTCCGGGTTAGGGCTGGAGCGGCACCGTATGGAAGTGTGACTCATTGTTTAATGTGGCAGCTCATTAGCAGAGCTTGTTGCTGCCTCTGATTTCTCTACTCTTGCTAATTGGAGAGCCCAGTGGGGCCCTGGCTTCCCGGGAAGAACCAGTCTAGACCCCCCAGGCCTCCAGCTGGCCAGTGCCCTCCTGATGCCTGCAGGAGGACACCCCACGCCTGTGGGCACTGGTGTCTGCTAGTGAGAGTTCGAATCCCGGTTTCTCCAGACTGTGTAGCTTTGGACAAGACGCCCCTCTGAGTCTCAGTTTCTTTATCTCCCTCACCAGGGTGGGTGAAGCTCACTTGTTAGCATGCTAATCTCCTGGTTTGTAGTATATGATCAATTAGTGGCTTTTGCAGTATTGTCATAATTAGGCAGACACTTCAGAGAGTCCCTCTGTCCTGAACTCCAGGGCCAGCCATCCGGCCCACAGGTGGCCCATGTGGTTAAAGAATGAAGACTGACTGTTCCCACTGAGGTAATCCAACAGCATCTCTGTTCTTCCAACCCAGGCAAATCTACCTGGAAGTCCGAGGCTCCACTTGTTACTGTATCTTGGCATGGCAGCCCCACCCACCCGCAGGCAGTCCTGTACTTCCCCAGAGTGGAGCCCCTCCCTCTGAGTGCCAGCTCTCCTCTCTCAGACACACAGAACACCTGCTGCCACTGTCCTGTGACTGTTCTTTGCTATTTTAAGGGACTTTCTCTCCAAGTGGGTCATGTCCGGTTTCTTTAATGGTCCCTCCTATGATGTGGTTCCTAAGGTTACCCAATACAGCCTCTGTTCTAAGGGACTGTATCCTAATCCACCCTCTTTGGACCGGCTTACCCTGCATTGGGATGTCTCCTAATGTGCGCAGTCCTGTGTTCCACTGAGTCTCCTGAACAGTCCTATGAAGGCCTGCACTATTCTGTGGTGACATCAGGGGAGTCACACATGTCATTTCACATTTTCTAGTAGCCAATTTAATAAAAGTGAAAGCAAATAGCTATTTTATTCAAACTAATTTATTAAAAAAAGATTCTCATTTCGGCATTTGACCAATATCAGAAATCCTTAGTGAGATCCTAAAAGGTTTTTTATTCATGTGAAAACTTCAAAGCTTCAGGCTGGAAAGATGACTCAGGGCCAAATGCTCACTATGCAAGCCTGAGGACTGGAGTTCAAATCTCTAGAGCCCATCTGAATGCTATGTGGATGTGGCAGCCCACTTGTAATCCCAACACCCTGGAGACAGAGACAGGAGATCCTGGAACATGCTAGTCAGCTACACTAGCTACACTAGTGAGCTCTGTGAACCCAGTGAGCTCTGGGTTCAAGAGAGAGACACTGTCTCAAAATATAAAGCGGAGAGCAATTGAGGAGGATACCCAACGTCACTCTCTGATGCATACATGCACACGCACTGTCCATATATGCATGCATACCCAGGTATGAACACGCATACATGTGTACCTCCAAATTCAAATAATGTGTAACACACTTATAACACACCCCACTGTGTCATGATCCCAGCACCTGTGGTCACTCACTATAGTGACCATGGGATGGGTGCCCAGCCCTAGACAGTACATCTGCAAGCGGTCTGAGCTGGCTGAGGGTTGTGGCTGATAGATCACCGACCTAGGAGGGAAGGACAGTCATGGCCTGAGGGTTTGGGCCCCGGCTGTGAGAAGTTCTGGGTCCCAGTTCATCATATACATACACATTCTTGTCACCATGACCAAACATCTGACAGAAACAATTGATTTGTTTGGGCTTATAGTTTCAGAGGTGTCAGCCTTTCGAGGCAAGGGGGGTGTAGTGGAACATCAAGATAGCTGAGAGAGAAACAGAGAGAGAGAGAGAGAGAGAGAGAGAGACAGATGGACAGACAGACAGACAGATCAGGGACAAACTCAGGAATTTACCCCCAGTGACTTACTTCCATCTGCTGGGCCCCAAATAATGATGCTTCCACCATCACCCAAAACAGCACCACCAGCTGAGGACCAAGCTTTCAGTACATGAGCCTTTGGGAAGAACACATCTTACACAAATAGAAACACTTTATTTGTGGCAAATCCCCGCTTCCTTCTGTGTCCATTTCCTTATCTGATAAATGAGGCGACAGAAATCCCATCAAGGCTGGGGACTCATTGCAGTCATGTGTGTCTTGTATGCTTCTCAGGAAAGCCCATGTTGTATGTTTTCTTACCTTGTTTCAAATTTGACCTCACACTCACTCCAGGGTTTTAGATTCACACAGCTGGTGAATTGGTAGCTTCTGCCTTTTTGGCCACTGTGGATAGCAACATGTAGTCCTAATTCTGTCCCTTCCTTTCCGTGGCTTCTTCTCCATGGCTTCTTCCAAGAGACACAAGCAAAACACAGGTGGTAGCATGTCCTGAAGTGACTTTGCAAGTGGTCTGCTAGATGGCAATGCTTCCGTTTGCCTAGGCATTCTGTCTGTCCCTCCAGAGCTGGCCCACCAGCAGGGTAGCTGTGAGAACAGGTCTCAGTTCCCCCTCGCACCTGTTCTTACTCAACTGGGACACAGACATAGCACTGCCTGAGGCTCCCTGCCCTCATCTGTGTCCCCCAACCCCCACTTCCTCAAACCCAGCTGACTTCCTTGCTCATGATCACAGACTTCCTTCTAATCCTAAGTAGCCACCACCTGTGTGGCTTCGAACAGACCATGACCCTTGACAGAATCTGTTTCCACATGAAGCACAGGTAACAACTCCACCTCCTCTGAAGCTGGCATAGTGGCCACAGACAGGTTAGAATAGATAGTTTTACCCTGCTCTGTGCTCTGAGTATGTGAGCATTGTGACTGAATCTTCAGAAGTCTCTTTTAGAACACCTCAACCCTACTCAGCTGCACTGAGCCCTTACTGGGCTCTTAATAGGCCCCAAGCATCTTGTTTCCAAATCTCCTGCCACCAGATCCTTGGACTGAGAGCTCAGCTGCAGGTAACCACTTCTCTCCAGGAAGAGCCAGGGAGCAGGGCCAGAGGAGATCTTGGTAGCTCCACCTTGGTGTACCTATCGGCAAGGCCAGTGGTCTTTTAAAACAAGACAGACATGACTTTTGTTGAGAATCTAATGTATACTTTACCCTCCCTTGTGTTTGCAAAATGAGAACAGTTGACCTGATTGTGACTTCTGGAAGATTCAGAACCACTGCTGGGTACACATTTCCATGCTATGATGAAGTCAGGGCCCTCTCTGTACAGGGTATCTTGTCAAATAGGTTCATCCAGGTCTTATATAACCCTGACCAAAGTCTGAAGAGTATCCTCTTGTCACAACTAAGGAAACTGAGGCTTAGAGGTGTTTACAGACCTACCACAGTCTTATGAAGGAGGCCTTACCCTCCCCTTCTCCACACAGCCTCTTGAGGACATGCAAAGGCCCCTGGTTGACAGGAGTCTTTATGTGAATCCCTAGAACAGTGGCTCTCAACCTTCCTCATGCTTTGACCCTTTAATATAGTTCCTCATGTTGTGATGACCCCCAACCACAGAATTTCTTTTGTTGCTACTTCATAACTGTAACTTTGCTACTGTTATGAATCATAATGTAGATATGCAGATAGTCTTAGGTGACGCCTATGAAAAGGTCATTTGACAGTCCACCTCCCCCCCCAAAAGGGGGTCAGGATTCACAGGTTGAGAAACGCTGCCCTAGAACATTTCTGGTTTCCTGTAGCGTCCCTCTTCAATTCTCTGTTCTTTTCCCATCTTGTTCCACAATTGCTCTCAGGAACTTAGCTGCCTCTTTGATTTCACCATTTCTACACCAAGAACCCGGTAATCCACATCTCCCATCTAGACCTCTTCCCAGAACTCCATACCATAGGCCAACTGCCTGCCCTTCTGGATGCCTCCCTTGGCTATGCCAAATCCCACCCTCCACTTTGGGCCAAACCTAGCATCGTTCCTTAGTGCTTCCACCAATTCTGGGATTGAAGTCTCCCCAAATATCCCTCCCTGCCACCCCTTGGCTAAGCAGTGAAGCCTCCACACCCGGTGATTTCACATGGTACCTAAGCAAACAGAGAACTTGGTACAATCTTGGTGTCACTTCATTGATGAAGACATGCTAGAGGGTCCCAGTGCACGGTAGACACCTCACCAGGCCTGGCTTTTTCTATGCATGTTGGTTTCTCTATTGTCTAAAGTTATAAACTAAATCAGTTATGTTCAAGCCCAGCCAGGGCACACAGCTAGTTATCTCTTCTATTCAGGGACAACTATAGGTATCCAGATGTTTCTGAGACTCCACCTGACAAACTGATCATCCAGGCTGGCTCCTTGGTTGTGGGATAGCATGGCCATGACAATGGCAGCCCTGGGCTTGCCTCCTCCTTCACCGTGACTTCCTCCAGTGACAGCCTCGGGACAGGCTGAGGGCAGAGGGCAGGGGTGGGAACAGGTGTTAGAGAGCTAGTGAGAACACTCCCATCTGCCAGGTGTGTGGCCCGTTACCACAGAGCTGTTCCTCCACAGTGGTTGTTATAAAGCCAGATCTGGACCCCTCGTGGGAGTAAGTACTCCTAGTGCCACCTTACAACCTAAAAGAATGGGGCTCTGAGAGACAAGCAGCCCACCCAAGGGTGTAGCTCAAGCCAGGTTAAAGCAGGGCCGCTAACCTCATCAGTTGACCTGTTGCTTCCAAATCAAATGCAAGGTGGCTGGTTTAGGAGAATTATACGGTTTTTAAAATGGTTAGTCAAAGGCTAGAGAGATGGATCAGTCGGGAAAGTGCTTGCTGCCCTAGCACAGAGACCTGCATTTGGATCGTCAACATCCACATAAAAAGGCAAATATGAACCTGTAATCCAAGTGCTTGGGGGTGGGGTGTGGGGGTGGGTGGAGATGAGAGGATCCCTCCGGCTTGATATGGACAGCTAGTCTAGCCAATCAGTAAGCTCTAAATTCCAGGGGAAGACCCAGTCTTTAAATAATTAAAATAAACTGGAGTCGTGATTGAGTAAGACAGTTGATGCCAACCTCTGGCCTCCAGCCTCCACGTGCATGAGCACGGACACTTCGCTCCCCTCAAATGTGCATACAAAATGGCTTGTAAAATGTAGGTATCAACAAAAAGATAAAGTAAAATAAAAGACTCAGAAAATGCCAGCCACAACCAACATCACTCACAGCTTCAGATTCCGCAGACACCTGGTGAGACTCGCTCACAGGTACTCTCTCGGTTACTTCCACACAGGAGGGTTTTCCCAGATCCCAGACATGGCAAAGAAGAGGCTGCCAAATGCAGCATGTGCTCAGAGTGCCACAGGTGACAGGTGATGCCTGAGGATGAGAAGCCAGTCTTTGAGATCCAAGTCCCGTGTTTAGTACCTCCACGGGACGGAAAGGGCGAGAAAGAGGCAGATTAGGTTATGGACAGGATAGGCAGCAGCCTTTGCCAGAGCACCCTGACTGAGGACCCAGGCCTTAAAGTAGAGCACTTTATGCAGTGCACTGCTCTAAGCCACAGGAATTTCTTCATTTTCACAGCTATTATAAAATAGTTACTATCTTAATAATTATTCCACTGGAAAATACCATGTTTGCAACAGCAGAAAGGCCAGATAACTTGCCCAAGGTGACACTACCGCTAAGTAATTGGACTGAAGGAGAAATAGAAAATCACAATATCTGTTCAGGTGCCCGAGGCAGTGTTCTAGGCTGCTCTTCTGTTGCTGGATGAAACATCTTACCCCAAAACAACTTAGAGGATGAAAGATTTTATTTGACTTACTCTGGCAAGTCACAGTCCATCACTGAGGGAAGCTGAGAACTCAACCAGAATCTTGAATCAGAAGACACAAAGGAATGCTGTTTACTGGCTTGTTTCTGCTCATACTTAACTAATTTTTCTTATATATCCCAAAGCCACCTGCGCAGGGAATGATGCCGCCCATAGTGGGCTTGACCCACCTACATCAATGAACAATCAAGATAATTCCCTACAGACATGCCCACAGGCTAATTTGATATGGGCAATCCCTCAATGGAGACTCCCTTCTCAATAACTCTAGGTTGTGTCAAGTTGACAGTGAAAGTAGTAAGCCTGGGACTGCTAAGATCGGGGCTTGAATGGTGGTCACAGGGCACATACGAACAGAGGTGGCCCTGGGTGTTCTGATGTCTGAAGTATAGTATGTTTTGAAAGAGTGGAAACAAGCCCAAATATCCTTTAGTGGTGGTGGTGGTGGTGGTGGTGGTGGTGGTGGGTACTGAGGCTCAAAGAAGTACAGTAACATATTTGAAGTCACATAGCCAGAAAGGAGTAATGTAGTATTCATCTTGAATCTGCTGCCTGAGACCTTTGCTCTCTGGACCATCCCACACTGTGGTTGTTAAAGACACACACTCTTTCTTCCAAGTTGCTTCTATAAGCTGTAGCTTGAGTCCACTGGGAGACCTGTGTCTCCCTCTCTACATCTTACCTGTTCACACTGGTCCTGTGCTGGCTTGAGAAAGAAATGAGGAAGACAATGGCCCTGTTCAGAAAGAGCCTACTACTAGTAGATGAGAATGGAGAATTACAGCAGAGAACCTGGAAACAAAGAAAATGTGAAGGAGCAAAGGAGGATCTGCTGATGCATTGTCGTGTTAAACTTTGTGTGATTTGACCAGGCCCAGGGGTGCACAGACTAAATGTTATTTCTGAGTGTCTGAGAAGGTGCTTCTGGAGGAGATCGGTCTTTGAATTAGTGACCTTGAGGAAAGAAGTTGGCTGGCCTCCATAGAGTCCATGTGTGGGGACATTATCGGAGTGGAATCTGCCTGCCTCTGGGAAATGGGCCATCTTCCTGCCCTGGACCAGGATTTAAATCCTCAGCTCTCTTGGTTTTTAGGTCTCCAAGCTTTAACTAGAGCTACATCACTGGCGCCCTGTATCCAGCTTGGAAAGGGAAGATTGTGAGGTTTCTCAGCCTCCATAATTGTGAGTCAATTGCTATATGTTATCATCTTCTATCTATCTATCCATCCATCCATCCATGTCTGTCTGTCTGTCTGTCTGTCTATCTATCTCTATCTTCTATCTATCCATCCATCCATGTCTATGTATCTTCTATCTATCATCTGCTATCTATCTATCCATCCATGTCTGTCTGTCTATCTATCTTTCCATCCATCCATCCATGTCTATCATCTATCTATCTATCTATCTATCTATCTATCTATCTATCTATCTATCTATCTCTATCTTCTATCTATCCATCCATGTCTGTCTGTCTGTCTGTCTGTCTATCTATCTATCTCTATCTTCTATATATCCATCCATCTATGTCTATCTATCTTCTATCTATAACTGTCTATGTTATATCTTCAGTCTACATCTGTCTTCTGTCTACATACAGTTATTGTCTATTTACATCTATTTTGGGGCCTTTAACCAGAACTAATACTCGGGATTGGACCTAGGGCCTCACACACGCTAGGCAAGTGCTCTACCACTGAACAACAGCCCCAGCACTGTCTTCTCTCTCTACCTACCTATCTTTCATCTATCTCTATCTATTATCTATTATCTGTCTCTTATCTTCTCTCTATATCTACCTATCTTTTGTCTGCCTCCATCTATCATCTGTTGTCTGTCTCTTATTGATTCTGTTTCACTGATGAACTCTGATGAATGCAATGTCCGAAGGGGTCAGTCCCAGAGGAGGTGACAGTGACACTGAGTTCCAAGGCAGGAAGCCCTTGTCAGACATGAGGCAGACGCCTTGCGGTGTCTTTATACCACATGTGACTTGCTTCCTGCATCTGGGCTTCTTTCCCTCATTCATCATTCTTGCCACATTTACTTCCTAAAAAGGATTTGGGGTAGACTCTAATTTTTATAAAATGACACATACAATAACAATAGGCCCATTCAGTGGGGGAAGGAGTAAGGGCTTTATAACAAAATGAGAGGAGGGAATGGGCCATAAGCTTAAACTGAGGGTAGTTACTGCAGTCAAAAACAAGATTTAGCTCTATGATTCCCAGCAGGCAGCAAGGTAACATGGTTGTACCTACTGTACTGTGGTGACAAAGAAGAGAATCATCAGTACACCCCCATGGTCACCCACCGCTTTCTAGTGACCTTTGTCATGTGTTTCTGGAACCCTTGAGTATTTGTCGGTGCTGTCATTTGGACCTGGAGGCCCATATGATGACTGACAGATTGGTCCCCAGTCTGTGACACAATGGGCACATGTATGTGTAGAGCCTTTTAGAGGTTATATAATTTGGGGGTTATATGTGTGTGCATGTATGTGTTCACGTGTGAAGTTGCACATGTGTAGGGGGTACATTTGCATGTATGCGGGTGTGTTTAGGTGGACATCATTTTTAGGAACGATTTTCATTTCCTTTGAGATAGGGTCTCTCATTGGCCTGGAGTTTACCAATTATGCTAGACTGACTGGCCAGCGACCCCAGGGATCCCTCTATCTCCACTTCCCCAGCACTGGAATTATAAGTGCATGCCACCATGCTTGGCATTTTTACCTGAGTGCTGGAAGTTCAACTCAGGTCTTTGTGTTTGTAAGGCAAGCATTTTACTGAGGATCATCCCCTAGTCCCTGGTCCTTAAAGGGCTGCTAGGACTGTGGTCTCTGCTTCCTTTTGTTACCTTCCAGCTGCATTAAGAAGCCTCCTCTGACACATTCTTCCTTCCATGGTGTGCTGCCTTGCCATGGGCCCATGGGCAATGCACCAGGCGACCATGGATAGAAACCTCTGAAACCAAGATCCAAGATAAACCTTTGTTCCTCATATCTTGATTCGCTCAGGTATATTATCATAATAATGGAAAATGGACTAACATAGCTGGTTGGCGTGCAGAACTGATCTTGCATTACATTACACCTTATTCATATGATGAAGGTAGGAGAAAAATTTTGGAAGCCAAGAGTTTTGGAGCACCTACTCAGTGCCACTCCTTTGTAACTACCCGCTTCTGTGACATAAGCAGAGAATAAACAAGTGCTCAGGCGTCCATCCAAAGAGTATCCACTTAGCCAAGACTCCCACATCCACTGGCCCCAGCCCAGCCTAGGGGAGAGAGAAGAGGGTTAGATGTCCCAGAACTAATAACCAGGCTGGATGGTCAACTTGCTAAGATGGCATCTCAGAGCCAGCTAAATACCTTCAGATGGCCCAGGTAGAAGGCTACATGCTATCAGCCCTCGAGAAATGTTATTGCTATTATATTTTTTCTTATCATCTTCATAACAGCCCCATGAAGAAGGCATTGTTAATGCTGCCTCCTTGCTAAGGAAGATGGCTCAGAGAGATGACATGCTCAAGGGCATTAAATTGGAGCCAAGATTATAGCCAAGATTCGCTAGGCACAATTCCTGTGCTCTGTCCACATTATGAAATAGAGGCTGAGAGAGAAAATGATGGCTGAGGACAAGCAAGCAGAAGGCAGCCAGTCATGGGGTTAAGTGTGTATAGTGTGAGGTCCCTTTGCTAGGTAGGTACCTTTAAATGGTAGTTGAAGTGAAAACTGGGATGCGTGTGTGGGCCGGGCCCGGCAACTGAGGTTGTATTTCCTGCCGATGGACAGATGCAAGCTACACTCAGTAAAAGAGAGCAGTATTAAAGAGACTTCCTGGAATATAAGGATGGGCTCAGGTCTCAGGATGCCAGGCAGGGTCAAGCCCCACCAAAGGGTTGCCACTTGGCACTTGGATTGACCAGAGCCTTGAAAGAGCGGGATGGTGCCGGTGGTGTGACCTCACTAGATCTAACCCAAGTATTACACTGCAATGATTAAAAAGTGAAGTTATATAAGCATGTGGTTTCAGATACCGCTCAGGAGAAACTGGCAAGCCCATCTCAGACATGTTTGTTCTGGGTAGGCTGCGCCACCCATGCTTGGCCTCACCCACCTGTGTAGGCAGTGGCCAGGTTTTGTTTGTTTGTTTGTTTTTGTTTTGTCTTGTTTTGTTTTTTTAATCAACTGCAGTGGAGAAAGCATTGACTTTGCAGTGGGAAAACTCTGGCTCAGAGCCTGGCTCTGTGACCCGAGGAACATTATTCTATCTCTGAGCCTCTGCTATCCCTTCTAAAACATTGTCAAACTCTCAAGTTCAATTAAGGATCAAGTGAGAAATGTGGACTCCCCTAGTGAGTGCCTGCAACTTGGTGAGTCCTCTGTAGATGTTAGTATCTTTGACATGGTCATAGTCCACGGGGACTAATGCGGCAACATATAAGTCAGGTAGTTTTTATATAAAGAGTTCTGGTAACTAGAAGCCTAAGATCAAGGCATTGGTGAGCTCTGTGTCTGGTGAGGCCTTCATCCCCCTGGAGTAATCACGTCCCATAACACTCGTGGTGAGGATTTCAATGTAAGAGTCTCGCAAGGCACTGAGATGTTCATTCAGATGATGCCCCCCATTTTCCCTGTCTACAGAATGGGAATAGTGGCCACTACTGCAGATCATGCCTGACCCAGAGGAGGCCTTCTCCTCCCTACTCCTCTTGGGAACCTCCCTTAGGCATCTTGCTCTAACTGCAAAGTTCACCAGAGGCCTTGGCTTCTGTCTAAGATGCCTCTTACCAAAGGGCTCTGATGTCAACAGTTATCCCAGCAGGTAGCCAGGCTTTCCGTGTGCTTGGAGGACACAGGGAAAGGCCAAGCTATTGGCCAAAGAGATTACAGTTTCACAAAATCCACACAGATCCTTTTCAGCTACTTTAACTCCTGTTTTTTGCACCCAGTTTGGGGCTACCTGTCTGGATCTCTACCTTGAAAATAGGAAAACTGAGGTGAGTGGGGAGTCTGGGGTCACACAGGAGGTGCCTGATAAGGCTGATAGCTGTTATCTAATGACGAGGAGACAGCCAGCTTGGGTCCTGGGGGCTGCTTGGGGACAGGGGCCCACTGGCTTGGGAGAGTCTGCTGGGTCCATGGTTTGGAGGGCCTAGGGACCTGGCCAGAGGGGCACAGCAGGAAGAGGAAGCCTTCTAGAAATCTCATATCCTTTTTAATGCTTCCTCTTGATGGTTACGACTGGCTCTTGAGAGTTCCAAATGACATTATATTTTGCAAAGTGGCCTCAGGGCTTTGCACCCATCTACCTTTGAGATAACCAGCTGCCTGCACCCCACACTTCAAAGACAAGTGACTCAGCTGAGAACTTTTGCCTCCAAGGCCCAGGTAGTACTGTTGAATCAGAGAGACAATAGACTTGGGGGTCAGAGGAGAGGTCACGAGGAAGAGCAATGAGGCTGGGGCATACACCAGTCCTCATTCTGTCACCTCCACCGCCACCATGGGAGGCTGGTGAGATGCACACTTCGGAAGCTCAGTGGGGCAACTTAGTGAGAAAGGCAACACTGAAATGCAGACCCGCCTGCCTCCACACCCCACACTGTTTCTGTGCCATGCTTCTGCTTCCAGGTTCACTAGCAGCCCCCTAAAATGTAAGCCCTTCCTGGAACCTTACCATGGCATACTCATTTGGAAATTAAATCTTAAAATATAATTAATTAAGAGGGCACAATGGAATAGCAGGAGCCCCATATACTCTCTAGGAAGATGAGACAGAGACAACAGGCAGTGGCTTTGAGAAGGCAGACAGGGAGGGACAGCATGTTAGGGAACAGGGAGGAAGAGGCCGAGTGCCGCGTCTTCAAGGTAAAGCCACAGAGCACAGCCATTTCCACGAGAGCCTTCTGAAGCTGCGCAGCCCTGTCACCACCTCGACCTTGGGACTTCCAGTCTCCATTGCTGTGAGACAAATCCCTGTTGTTTCAAGCCACTCAGCTTGTGGTGCTTTGTTCTGGTGACCCTGGACAATGAGTGTGCCTTCTCCCAGGGTGCAGGAGGAGGAGCTGACTCACAGGGCTGGGGCTCTCGAACAAACTCAGAGCAAAGGAGAATGAATGGTGAGGGGTAGGTACATTTGTTTGACATTTATCCATGGTGGGTTTTGGGCTCCTATTTTATTTTATTTTTGAGATTGTATCTCATCTATTCCACGCTGGCCTTAAGTTCCCTGTGTAGTTGGGTTGGTCTTGAACTTCTGATCCTCCTGTTTCTATCTCTCTAGTGCTGAGATTACAGGTGTGCACCACCACGTGTTGTTTATGGAATCCTACGGACCAAGCCTAGGGCTTCATGCTTTCCAGTCAAGCAATTTACCAAGTATGCTACATCTCTCCCCTCTGGCTGGGCATCTTGATCATACCTCAGTAGAGCACAGCCACTCTCATTGCACAGTAAGGAAACAGAGAGTCAGCGAAAGGAAAGTGATTTCCCTTCTCTAAGCTCATTCCTCATATTAGAAGCATACACTAGGCACTATAAGAAGCCAACCCAAGGCTGAGGAGATGGCTCAGTGACTGGAATGCTTGCCATACAAGTTTGAGGACCTGTGTTCAAATCCCCAGGACCCATGTAAAATCAGACACAGTAGTATGTGTCTATAACCCCAATGATCCTAGGCAAGATGGGTAGAAGAGGGAGAAGAGTCCCTGGGAACTCACAAGCCAGCTAGCCTGGCGTACTCATCAGTGAACAACCAAAGAAAGACTATGCCTTGAAACGGAAGGTGAGCACTGAAGTCAGAGGTTTCTTCAGACCTCCATAGACACGCATGCCGTATCCCTCACATTCTCTGTTTACACACACATGCATACACATACATGCACACACACACACACACACACATACACACACACACCCACACACAAAGCAGGCCCTGACCACAGTTCGAGTCTCAGGGAGGCAGGTGGCTCACTTTCCTTCTCTAAGCCTCTTTTCCCTCATTCAGAAAGTAGAAATTAACATACTTACCTCTCTGGTGCTTATAAGAACAATATGAGTTCATGCTTTCATTTGCCACGTGTTTCTTCCTCAGTGTCAGTCTTTCCTTGAGGCCCTGAGAACAGAACTGTGAACAAGATGGACCAAGTTATTGCCCCGAGGAGTCAGCTTGTCAGTCAGAAGCTCCACAGAGGCTGGTACTCAGTGAGTGCTCAGTGGAGGCATAAGAAGGCAGGATGGAAAGAGATTGTGTGTTCCGGTAAGAAGGACTCACTCTGGCATTGATTCTCTATCCTTGTTGGTGGGTGGACAGTTCTCTGGCCAAAAGAGAACACCAGGTCCTTTGGGCCCGGTCCCATGTTCTCGGGAACTCCTTGGTGGCTGCTTGAGCTGCTTCCTCAAAGCAGTGAACTCTGTGCCCCAGGAATAGTTTGTGGAAGAAGTGAAGGGGCCTTGGGTCTTCTCAAGGGGCCTTCCATTCTGCCCTGTCCCTTCAGCCCTGCCTCTTCAGCTCAGCCCTGCCCACTTCCGGGCACTGTCCCAGCCTGGGCCAGGCATGAGTCTGCCCTGGAGGTGCTCCCAGCTGTCCTGATGTCCCCTCTGCCTTCTACAGACACTCCCCCTTCCACTGGAGGTCTCCTCTAGCCACCACCATCCCCCACTTCTAAAGGTGTTCCCAGACATCACCTCTGTGCTATTCTTTTTCCTGACATGGTGGCATCAAATGTCAACCAGGCTCTGCTGGGCCTCAGGAGATGTTTTTTGTTTTTTTTCATTCGTTCGTTTGTTTTGTTTGATAACTGTGGCTTAGGGAAGGTCCTCTTGAGTATCCTTGGAGGGCCACCTGGGTTTTTTACCATGGTCTAGCTCTGTCCAAGTAAAACCTTTTCCTCTCGGAGCCTATGGAGGGGAGGTGGCCTCTTTGCTTTCACAGGGTGAGAAGGAATGCCGATCAGGAGACCCTGGCAAGGTGGGTGCAAGTGGCAGCCGGCAACCTCAAAGACTGACTGCCTTCCAGGTGGGCTCTGAAAGAGGGTCCTGACATACAGAGCAGCTCCACACATCAGAACTCAGAGAAGCCTCCCTCTTGTCCTCACTTGCCCCTGAGTGAGCCGGGAAAGCTGGCATGGAGCAGCGGGACACAGGCTCTGGCGGGCCCTGACAGCTCAGCAGTGGTAGCAGCAGGGATGGCAGGGGCTATTCTGAGAGCTGGGAGGGGCTGAGCCAGGAGAGGAAGCAGTGAGAGGAAACAGTCCACGAGGGCCCGGGCTGGGGGTGTATTCACTAGGGTGGGTGCATTGGGACAGTTGTGTGGTATATGCCTGGCCTGGGGAGGGGTGGACCAGCCGAGGTACTGAGGGGGCCGCTGGCATTGTTCGGGTATATATGCACAAGTGTTATAGAGTGTCGTGTGGGCAAGCACACAGTGTAAGCAGTGTACAAATGAGCAAGTGTGCGCGCATCAAAATGCGCGTTAAGTTCCTGTCGGGGAAGGTGTGAAAGTAAGTGTGCCTGCGTGTGGAAGGTAAGCAAGTAGGAGCTTGTCGGGGAGCAGAATGGATGTGGGGCTGAGTGGCAGTTAGAGGACACGGAGCTGGAGAGCTTGCATGGGGGAGGGGAGTGGAAAGCCAGTGGTCAAGAAAACTATGGGGGGATAAGGGTTCTGTAACTAGACTCTGAGTGTAGGACATGCAGCAAATGTGCACACGAGTGAGCCAGTGAGTGAATGGAGGTGTGTGTGCATCGTAAGAGCGGCTGAGAGTATGTAAGTTGGGGAAAATAGGAAGGGAAAAAAACACATGAGTAATAATGATGAAGACAGCTAGCATTTCCGGACTGATCCCGAGCTTGGTGCTATTGTTCAGAATTTTATTCCATACCTCGAATGTCCTGTGAACGCAGTGCCACGGTGATACCTGCTCATGGGGTAGGAAACAGGGCTCTGAGCAGCTAAATGGCTTGCCACACTCCTTTTTAATCAGTTAGTCTGCCTCCTGATGAGTGTGTAAGCAAGGACCTGCCTGTGAGTGAAAAGAAAGTCAGTGTGCCCTGGTGGGTGTGTTAGAGCACTGACTGTGCCAGACGTAAGCCCCAGAGGAGAGGCCAGGAAGCAGCTGTGGCCACTAGGCAAGCAGGGGCAGAGCAGAACCTGAGTCAGCCTCTGGGCATTCCTGCCAACCTGGCTTCCTAGCCCTGTAGTGTCAGACTGTGCCAGAGCCCCTAGCTAAGTTTCTTCCAGCCCTGGTATGGTCCCCAGCAAGCTTCCATGTCATGCACAGAGCCAGGTCTTGATCTCAAGGATGGCAGAAAGCTTGTCTGACCTCCAGGGAACCCAAGAAGCAGACCCAGTGTCAGCTCCCCAGCAAGAAGGGACATCTGTGAACTGTGGAAGGGGCCAGCAGTGATTGCAGTCCCACATGGTTCTAAACAGAACCACCTGGAGTGTGTGTTTATGTAAAGGGGTAGCCCACAGTTCCCATGCCCACCCTCGCCTTGGGACGTGACTCATGCTGATGCCATGAGAGTCATCTGCAAGATGGACCTGCTCCCACCCTGGTGGAGCCTCCAGCCTTGCAATTTGAGCCCTACTTTCATTCTAGGTTTTAATCCGAGGGAAGAAAGTTTTTAGAGAGGAAGGTGTCTCCCTTGGTGAGAACACAGCTTGTCCACTGCCTGGAGAACTCCACTTCTCTAGTCCCACCGGGAACCAGGTAAGGGCCAGGAGGGGCTTAAAACTTGGAAGTCTAGTGCTGGCCATGCTAATTTTGGTAGGTCACTACTCCACTCTGTGCCTCAGTTTCCTGGTTGGCAAAACAGGACACTGTGCCAAAGGAACGTGAAGGTTTGCTGGCAAGACAGCAAGTGGGGAATAGTCAGGCATGCAGGGGAATTGGAGTTAAAAAGAAGTGTCAGAATTAGGATAATGTTTAAACTGAGTTTGGCGGGGGCCTTGTGGAAAGGAATGGGTGATTCTAGACAGACAGCATAGCCTGAGCAAAGGCTGGCAGATGGAGTGGTGACTGGAGACTTAGCCTGCTGTACCCTTTGGGATGAGGTAATGGACTGCGTAACCTCTCAGGAGCTGCTCCCTCTGAGGTCACGTGACGATAGGATTAACATCTGAGTCCTTCACTAGTCTATACAGTAGAGACCTCATTTGTCTCCCTTTGCTGCTCTTGCTACAGGGCCTTGGAAGGAGACAGGAGCAATGAAGATGTTCAATAAATACCCATTAAATGAATGAGTTCTTCCCCCAAACGTTTCGAACTTTGGGGGTAAGCACTTGTTCTAACAGTCCCTTTGAGAACCTCTCACAGACCGGAAGATAGTGGTTTGTAAAATGGGGTCCCTAGTGCCTGCCAACTTGCTAGAAATGTGAAGGCTCCGCCCCAAGACACACCGGCCTCCAGAAACTCGAGGGTCGGGGTTCAGGGTTGTTTTAATACTATGCAGGATAAACCCTGCCACATATTGAACTTTGAGAACCAAAGCTCTATAATTGTGCTTGCAAGCACCATGAAATCCCAGGAAACTCCATTTGCACATGGAACAGGTAGCGTTGTGGCAACGCCTGGCCTATAATCCAGGATGATCAAACCATTCCTTTTCCCTAGACCTGTCCGGGGCACAAAGAACAGAGAGGAGAGTTAGATCAACGCCTGGTCTGGCTGTTGGAAGGAATACTTGTAAACGTTAGGAGGGTCTAGAAAAAGAGGGCGGGGCATTTCTGGGGGTGGTAGAAGGAGGGAGGGACCAGTGTTCTGAGTCCCGCCCCATTCCTGTTGCCCCGGGAAACCCCGGGTTGTAACAATAACCCGCTGACGCGCTCCTGGGAGGGATCCTTTGGAGCCTGTGGGCGGGGCAGTCCCGCTGTGCACCAATGGGAGCACTCGGGATCCGCCCCCACGTCGCCCTTCCCGAGCCCAGTAGGGGGCGGGTCCGCGCCAGCCGCTTCTCGCCTGCTCCCTAGGGGGCGCTGTGGCGTGTGGGGCTTCGGTAGGGTCGCCCTTAGCTGGAGCTCCGCGCCCCCCACTGTCTGCAGGCGGGGCACCCAGTAAGCAAGGATTCCGCGGCCCCGGGCGAGCACGCCCCGCCTCCTTCTGCGCCGGGCCCGCCCCGTCCCCGTCCCCCGCCCATCCCGAGGTGCAGCCGGCGCTGAGCGCGGCAGGCGCGGGAGCTGGCGCTGGAGCCGGAGCGGCGGCGGCGGCATTCACCGGGCGGCGGCGGCGCGGGCTCTGGCACAGGCTTGGGCTCCGGCATGGTGCAAGCCAACCTCGTCCCGGGAGAGCGGGGCCCGCGCGCGGGACAGGCGCCCGCGGAGCGGCGGCAGCGGCGGTGGCAGTGGTGGCTGCGGGCACAGACAGGCGGCAGGTGCTAGAAGCCGGGCTGGGCGAGGTGTGTGCCCGCTGGGCTCCCGGGCCGCCGCCCCCTCACTGCCTGGGTCTTTCCCTCCATCCGTGCTCGCCAGTGCGTCCAGCCCTCTGCCTCCGCGCCCCGGCCCATGGCGCCCCGCGGTTGAGCCGGCGCCGCCAGGGACCCCTCCCGCGGGCCTCCCCGGGGCGCGCAGATCCCGGAGCCGCGCGCCCACCCTCCGCGGAGCCTCCCTCCCTGCCTCGCCCGAGTCGGGCGGGACCATGGCTGCTAAGCTGCGAGCGCATCAGGTGGACGTGGACCCGGACTTCGCGCCGCAGAGCCGGCCGCGCTCGTGTACCTGGCCCCTGCCGCAGCCCGACTTGGCCGGCGACGAGGATCGGGCGCTGGGCGCAGGGGTGGCCGAGGGTTCGGAGGACTGTGGGCCGGAACGCAGGGCGACGGCCCCGGCGATGGCCCCAGCGCCGCCGCTGGGCGCGGAGGTCGGACCCTTGCGGAAAGCGAAGAGCTCCCGACGGAACGCGTGGGGGAACCTTTCCTACGCCGACCTCATCACCAAAGCCATCGAGAGCGCCCCGGACAAGAGACTCACGCTCTCGCAGATCTACGACTGGATGGTCCGCTACGTGCCCTACTTCAAGGATAAAGGCGACAGCAACAGCTCGGCTGGCTGGAAGGTGGGGGCGTCCGGGCTCCGGGCAGGCCACCGGGAGGAGGGCTCTGGAACACCCTTAGGGGTCATGGAGTGCGCGCCCGGGGCGTGGGGCAGGTCGGTTGACAGGCGGGGGCGTGCTGGCAGCAGCTGTATTCATTCATGCCCCCTAGGAAGGATGCGCTGGATTGGAGGTCCGGTAGGGTGACAAGGGACGAGCTTTTTGAGGCATCCCAGAGGAATATCCCTAGTCTGTCCTTGAGGGCGTAGCAGCATAAGTAGCAGCATAACTCATTTCCAGGCCACGGACACTGGGGAGCCCTCTTTGCTTTGTGTGACTTGTTTTACCCTCTCCACCAGATCACTGGCTTTAAAGAGCTGGAGTCATGACCTGGGGCTCCTGGCTGCTTTCCCTCCCAAATCTCCCCTGCCCTTTCTGGAGCCGGCCCCATGGTGAAGAGTGCTAACAGACCGTGGACCCACAATTCTTAATGTGGTGTCAAGAGTTCATCCCAGAGCACCAGCTTAGACGGGATGAAAAGCACTGCAGGTCACCTGAGATGAGTTCTTCATGGGGCAGGTGTTGTCAGTCCCTTTCCTGGTAGAACATGGGTGTGTGTGTGTGTGTGTTTGGGGGGGTGCTTGATGACCCCTTCTAGTACTTGAGGGAAGGATGAGAGGCCTCAGGGTCTATCTCTGTCCACCTTAAGCAACTTATCTCTCACCTCCCTGGCTTTCTGGGCCCAGATACACTTAAGGAGTGGGGTACCCCAGGGAGTCCTCAGTGGCAGACAGTGGAAAGGGGGGAGCCATCTTGGGAGAACACTTGGATGGGGGCTTCACAGGATTGTAGCTTCTAGATCTAGCTCCTCCTCTGGCCATCTTGTTGGGAAATGGGCTAGCATATGCATTTGGGGCAAGGAGGCTTGAGGGGACCCCTTGTGGGAGAGGGGACCACTCTGAGCAAGATATGCCTGCACATCCAGAGATATGCAGGGTGTCAACAAGCAGCAAGAAAGGGTCAGGGGCTATGGCCATGGACAATTCTAGATGCACCTGGCTGCAGGGTGCTGACCTGGGTGCTCACAGCTCTTGGGATGGCTGAATGTTGGCATCTTCCTTGGCTCTCCTTGATCATTATGGGGCAGGTACACAGGACAGAGAAGTAGACCCGAGTCTCATCCCATCCTTTTCCAGTCCTCTGCAGCTCAGTTCCCACCAGAGGAGAACTTCCTCCCCAGTGTGCCCTGTCCTTGGGATTGCCTACCATCTTGCTTCTTGAATCCTTCCTGGAGATGCAGTCACTATCCTTGGGGACAGAGTCCCAATGCCTCCTCCATGAAGCCTTCCCTAACCCTTGTTAGCTAGCTCAGGACTCCCTCCCCCCCCCCTTTTTTTTCTGGCCCTAAGGCATGCATCGTGGATCAATCGTGTGTGTTTTGCTTCCCACCCCACCCCTCTTCACCTTTGAAAGGCAGTGTCAGTGCCAGGGCTGTTGTGTACCCACGGCACCGTATACTGAGTCTGGCCCAAGAAGCCATCAGTGTGTGAGTAGGGAGAGTGGTTCAGAGGATGTGGATTGGGAAAGAGTACCAGAACCAGAGCAGATTCAGAGGGCTTCCTGTAAGAGGCAGAACTCCAGAGGCTTTGGGTGGGTGAAGGAGACTGGGGAAAGACGGGAAGCAGGGACTTGAAGCTAGAAGCCCAGGTACAGCTGCAGTTCAGCCAGCAAGCATGTTAGGGTCGAGCTCTACGCCAGGCTCTTCTGTATCTCTAAGCGCTCCATAGTCCCTGAGCTGTTTTTTTCTATAACCACTTACAGGGGAAGGCTCTGAGGCCCAGAGCACAAGAGTCAACTGCCTAAGTTCCCACAGCTAGAAAATGGGCAAGCTGGACTCCAGCTCAAGCGTGCCACCTCTCCAGGTCCCATGTCTTGCCCGCACTGGTGAGAGTGAGATGCTGGTGGCTTTTGAGCAGGGGCAGATATAAATCTTAGGATATGATAGCAGTGTGCTTGGAGATAATTGAGCCCCATGAGTTCATTTCTCAAACTGTGAGACTGAGGCGGTAATAGACTCTCTCTCCTGAGGGCGTCAGGAAGCAATAGGCTCTGGACAAGGGCCCAGGTCTCCCGTCTGCCCACTGAATGCAGTTCCTGCTGCACCACACTGCTGGGGACATACTGGCCCTCCCTGTACCTTGCTCCCAGTCCTGGACTGGGAGCACTGGGCAAGGAGCCCCAAGCTTGGACTCCTGCTCTTGGTCCTGGCAGAAACCTCCCAGTCACAGTCACTAGAGGGAATCTAATCCATGCTGTCTCTACAGTGGATGTCCCCCTTTACCCCTCTGCTCTCCGGGGGTGCCTCCTTTCCCTCTCCTTTCCAATTCCCGGAACTTCCTGCCCTTGAACCCCTTCTGGCACTCCTGGTCAATTCCTCCAGAGGCCTAGAGGAGGAGCTATCCCCAACTCTCAACTAATCTCAGCTTGACCAAAGCTGGGTACACCTCAGGTGCCAGGGCCAGGGATCCATTACTCCTTCATCCCTTTCATCCTCTACAAAAGTGTCGCCCCTGAAACCCTGAGGGGTACCAAACCTTGATTCCACATGGGGGTGGGGAGGCACCATGACTCCTTAAAGGGACCTAAGTTCTCAGCTCCATCTTCAAGGATGCTTTGCTCTGAGCAGCTTCCACATCCAGGTCCTGTGTTTTGAGACAAGAGAAAGGCTAGTGGGTGGGGCAGGGGCTGGGGGAAGTGGATTCCAGATTCTAGGCACCCTGATGTGCCCTCACAGAGGCAGTGGTGCTTGATCTGGGCTGTCTTCTTGGTTAGGGAAAACTAGGGAGAGAGTTTTGTGAGGGGTAAAGTGACTGTATGTTCAAAGGCAGAGCTGTGCCTGCCAGATTTGGGGATGCTTTACAGTTGTAGACTGGAACCTAGGGCTCTCAGGCTGGTAGGAAAGTGGCCCTGGAAAGATGGAGTGGTCACCTCCAGAAAGGAAGGGAGGAATTGATGAACTGGGCCTTTGCCTTAAAGTCCCATCTGGGATGAGAAGAGTGGATAGGTCCCAGTGCTGCAGTGGACAGCAGCAGGCTCAGGCCACCAAACCAGAGGCCTGGAGAGTCAGGACTACTTGGGGTTCCACCAAAAGGGCTGGTCCTGTTCCCCGGGGGACAGAGAGTATCAAGCCTGGGGCCAGAGCTTGGCCCAGGATTTGTAGCTCTCAGGGTAGAACCTCCCATTCTGTCTCAGCTACTCCCTAAGCCCCACATTTCCTTGGCTTCGGCCTCTTACAGGAAGCCTTCCTGGCTGCTGTGTCCTGCTGTTCCTTACACGGAACTCCTCTGGAGTTGTTCAACTCCTTTTGTGTTTCCTGGCTGCCAGTCCTTGGGGAGCTCCCAGGCCAGGCCTGGGCACCTCCCATTTCTGTCCCCAGGCCCAGAGGGGAGGAGCCCAGTGGATGGGGACTTCCCCTCTCCCTCAAGGGCTGGAGCAGCCTAGCTGCTGAGGGGTAGGATCAGAAAGTGGGTGCTAGCTCCATCTGGTCCAGGCCTGGCCCTGTAAGTTCCAGGTGGGGCGGGGGCTTGAATGGGGGCCCGATCCCAGAGGCCAGCAGCAGAGTCCTGCTCCTAGTGTTGAGCGGTGGTTGATAGAGTAGCGCCCCCTCCCCCCAGCCCGCTCCACCAGGACTCCTTCCCCCTCCTTTGTCCTCGGGGATCCCCAGCCCCAAGGGCTTGTGGGGGTGCGGGAGGAGGCGGTGTGAGCCCCGATTGGGGGGGGTGTCCTCACCCCCTTCACTGCACGAGCGAGGGGCTGGCAGCTGCCCGCCTCCTGGGCACGAGCCCGTGCCAGCCGCTCCTGGCACAGTTGCTGGCACGCCCGGCAGACTCCCACGGCCACCTGCTCACACCCACCCACGAGCGCTGGCGCGCTGCGGGCCCTTCCGGCTTCCCGGGCCTCCCGGCGCCCCTCCCCCGACGCCGTGCCTGGAGCCCCCTCCTCAGTTCCCCGCTCCCCTAGGCCGGCCCTATGCAACCCAGGCCCCCACCCGGAGCAAGTTGGGGAGCTCTTGAGGCGGGGCCGCCCAGGGCCTCTGGGGTTGCCGCGCTGCGGAGAAGGGGGGCCTCGGAGGCAGCAGACAGACCGACAGACAGGGTGAGGGCCCCGCCTGCCACCTGGCGCCGCTCCAGCGGGACGATGGCGGGCAGCGCCGTGCCAGGCGGTAATTGCAGACAGACTAATTTAAAGAGATGAGACGGTTATTTTTAACTCGCGTTAAGGTAATGAACGGCGCGGGGGGTTTGTGGGTTCGAAAGTTCAGCGCCCTCCAGCCCCCACTTAATGCAGATGGGGGGCTCTCTGCAGACCTTGAGGGCTCCAGCCTCTGGACTTATTCGGGTGCAGTGTTGAGGGGAACTGAGAAGCAGGGAGGCCCTGCCAGTGGACAGTGAGGGACGCATGCACCAATCCCACGTCCTACCAGTTTCTCACCACTGCCCTGTCTCCAGATGTGGAAATGACTTGCCTTGAGGTCACATACCTAGCAAGTACCAGTCCTAAGTGACAGAACCCAATTCTAACCCTCAAACTCCCAACGTTTTCTGTGCCATTGGGTAAGACTGAGGGTTCCTTGGTTGTTGGGAAGGGTTGGGGCTTCTTCCTGCAGCCCAGCCCACCTTTTCCTGGTTTTGAATGGCAGCTGGTGATAGCCATCACCTGGGCTTTGCTAGGGCTGAGGGGTGATCAAGAACTGTGAGTGGCAGTGAGCCTCTGGATAGAGGTGCTTTCTTGACCTCTTAGCCGACTTACCAGCCCCTCCCTACACCTGCCATGGGTCTGTCTTCCCTTTGAAGCTGAGTGCCAGGGAAACCAGAGTATGGGGCTGACACCTCCCCATCAGGTCCCCCCTCCACCTCCAGGCCAGACTTTGGGTCACTGAAGAAGTTGACGAGTATAAGGCTGAATGTCAGCCACCCTTAGCTCCCTCTAACACATTCCCTTCTGGGACTGCCATTCAATGGTAAGACACATCTTTTTACACGGGAAAGACTCTTTTCTTCTCTCTAGCAGTGTCCGGAAGCATCAACCACCATGTCCAGGTGTAACCCTTGTGGTCACTTGGAATCAGGGCTAGGTAAAGATAAACAGAGCACCCTATAGGGAACGTGATTCGGTGGGCTGCAGTGAATCCCTCCTTCAGTCTGGTCCTCAGTGTCCTTCTCCAAGTCCAGAGGACCTTAACATAGTTTCTGGGCCCTTCAGTACTGTGACTTACAAACCCTGTGGTTCTAGGAACAGAGAGGTTCATGGTACTGAAAGGACTTCTCACTGGTGGACACCTGCAAGTATGGGTGTGGAGAGTCTTGAAGTTGAGCCTCCTGCTTAAAGATGCCTGCCCTGCCCATGGCAGAGCCCAGGTGGCAACCATTCTGCTAGCACAAGGGAGTGTTCATGACAGCCCCAGCTGGCCCCAGAGCAGGCAGATGGGGGGTTTGGGGTGTTGGGTGGGCATCAGCTTGGGCTCTAGGACCTGAGGAGGGTGCTCAGGGGGACAGCTGGATCTGGAGCACCCCCTCCTCCTGGCACCCCGGTTACCATGGAAACCCACTCCTGTTTGGGAGGGTTTGGCTGTTTGCTGCCTCTCCCCACCCCCCAACCCATATGTGGAGGTGGGAGGGGGCCAGGTGGTGTGTGGGGGTGGGGCCTCCCACACCCCCTCCCCAGGGCCTCCCTCTTTACTAAGAGAAACCTTCCTGGTCTCTAAGGAGGCTGCCTCTTGTGGGAAGAGGGGCTGAGAAGAGAATCTGGGTGCTAGGCAGTTAGTCCTACCATTTGCACACATTCTCTCATTTCGCCCTTATTTCATCCTGCTAGGTATACACTTGAAGTCCCATTTTGCAGTTGAGGAAATCAAGGTATAGCTGGGAGGAGGCAGAGCCTAGATTTAGATGCAGACCTGTCTGTTTCTACCCTGTTTCTCCCACCGCCAGTGCTGTCTCACTCCCACATAGTAGCCAGCCTTCCTGCTCCACAAGCTTCAAGATCTGTTTTAAAACTCGAAGGCTGCTCAGTGCCTCCTGGGAGCCAACCAAACCCAAACCACTCTGCTCGGGTCCCTGGGCCCTCCGCTGGACTTGCCCAGGCCCCACCCTTCTGTGTTTCCTGCCACTTCTATGCCCAGTCACCCTCACACTGCCACGATCACACGCCCACCAAGGCAGCTCTTCTTGGTTAGTCCCTTGGGACAACCCTTCAGGGAAAATAGCCAGGGTGCTTGGGTGTTTTGATCGATGCCATCGCCACGCAGGTGGTTCTGGAAGCCAATACAGCTCCTTGAGGCTCTTTGCCTAAATCATTACCTGTCTACAGGACTGGTTTGTAATCAGGGAGACCCCAGAAGCTTTTCACCAACATGCTTTCCAACCCCCATCTGTTGTTTAGACATGAGCTCTATTTTAACAGGAATGTCTGGTGACCAGTCATTCAGAAGCTATCCCTGGGATGGTAGCCTCCCTGCCTCACCTTCCCACCCTATGCACCTACTGTGGGTCAGCTTCTCTAAGCTTCCCCCTAATTGAGTCCATGCTCCTTTTCCTCTCTCCTGCCCTAGAGACTTGGACCCCATGCCATCAGTTTCAGAGACTGAGCCCCTGCCCCAGCACATGTATCAGAACCACTCTGCATAAGACATGGCTGGAGAGAAGGGAGCCACAGCCAGAACTGACACATGCTGCTCCTGCCAGCCTCTGGTGCAGGACAGAGGGAGGTGTTGGAAGGTGATACTCAGAAAGCTCTCTGGGCCTGGAGTGTAAAGAAAGTGACAGTCACAGCCCCTGACCTAGCTAGTTCCCCACTGGTTGGAGAGAGAACATATGTACAGCCCAGCACTGTCTGTCCATCTTCAGGGAGCCTAGTGTGATAGTCCAGGCCCAGCCTCCAACCTTGTCAACCTTTCCTGCCCCCTTCTGTACTCTGACACTTGCTTTAGCCAGTCCAGACATCTAGCTCAGGATTCCGCCTGCCATGTGCCAACACTTAATACATTCTCTCATTGAATTTTCACAGTTGCTCCATGATACTGTTGTTATGGCTGTCTATCCCACATCAGATGAGAAAACTAAGAGTGAAAGAAATCAAGAGGCTTCAGCTATCTGTGGCAGCATTGGAATGCCCCAGGGCTGGCTTCACCCTGGTCCAGCACTCCAGTGGGCCATTCTGAGCTGACAGCCCCTGTGACTGTCTTTGTGCTCTCTCTTGAAGTTTGGCCCCCAGGCTTCTAGCATGGGGAATGGCCCCTGATCCCAGTCAGACAGTGCCCCAGAGGCAGAAGAAGGCTAGTCTCCTGTTTCCCTGATTTACAGGCCTAGGCTAAGGGCACTGTAATCCAGGGCTATATCAGTCAGCACCTGCTGTGCAGTGCTGTCAGGACTAGCCCTGGCCTTGAGGGGCTGGGATATCAAGCTTGGGAGATAAAGATACAAAGAGTCCGGCTCTGGACAAACACAGTCAGGGCAAGACAGGACAGAACGGTCAGGTCATCAGCTGTGGGTGTTTAGAGGCAGAGAACCAAAGGAGGGCGAACCCTTGGGGCTCCTTGGGGAACCCCGCAGGAGTAGAAGCTGGAAAAGCAAGAGTGGCTTGGGATGGCAGGCAAGCTCGGACTTGGGAACTGGCACTCCAGGGAGTGGAAGATGGGACGACACCAGCAGGCAGGTTGCTCCAGAGCGGTGCAGCAAGAGCACCGCGGGGAGAGCCTGAGTTAGAGTGGCAGGTGACGGGTTCCAGTGCCAGGCTGAGTTCTCTGTAGCCAGCCCACTGAGCCTTAAGACTCACGGGAGAGACTGGCCGAGCTGTATGTGTAGTAAGGAGCTTGGGAAGCCAACGGCACCAGCAGAGCCTGGTTCTGTGGAACCCTGGGCAGCTTCAATGAGCTTTCTTAGAATCTCAGGAAAGATACCTTTGAAGTCCCCAAGAAGTCTTACCAGATGTCAGTACTGTTATTTATTACTCTATGAAGAAAGGAGCTACCCGCCAATGTATAGTGTAGGACTCCCTGTGCATGCCCCTGTAGTGTGTGTGTGTATGTGTGTGTGTGTGCGCGCATGCAGGTGCACTGTGTGTGGAGGCCAGGTGCTGATGTGGTGCCTCTCTCTGTTGCTTTCAGCCCTATTTTTTTACACAAAGTCTCTTAGTGAATTCAGAGCTCTCTGTTTTCCCCAGACTGTTGGGCTGGTGAATACCAAGGAGCTTCCTGTCTCAGACCCCAGCCCTGGGACTATGGTGTATGCCTCCACACCTGGTTCTTACATGGATGCTGGAGATCTGAGCTCAGGTCCTGGTGCTTGTGCAGTAAACACTTTGCCCATTGAGTCGTATCCTCAGGCCTAAGGATCCTCACTTTCACAGATAAGAAAGCCACTTGTTCTAGGTAATCCTCAAGCCTGGGCTGCCTGTTCCTGGCATATTGGATTCTCTTTGCCCCACTGCCAGGCTGGGTGACCTTGGGCAAGACCCTTCCCTCTCTGGCTCCTGGTTCTCCTCCTGTAACAATCTGGGAAGCTCTGAGGCCTCCTCCTCCTCCTCCCTCCTGTCCCCTCCTCTGTCCTCAGCTGGCCTTGCCACTACCTCCTCTTGTAACCTGAGCTGGGCCTTGGGGAGGAGGGGCTTGCCCTCTGCCAGGGGCACCTGCCAGCTAAGCAGATGTGGGGATGGAGGCCCCAGCAGGGAGAGTGAGCAGCTAGGCCTGACTGGGGCAGCTACACTTAGCACATCCAACCCGGCCTCTGGCCTCTGGCCCTGGAGCTTACCCAAGCACTTGTTCATTTCTTCAGTGGACATTTGTGGTGCTCCAGTATGTCCTGAAGGACCTTTGAGGCTTCAGGCGGAGACATGTCAGATGAGGTTACTGACCTGGCCTGGGTAGGCTGCCCTGGGCTCTTGGAGCCCCTTGTCTTGAAAATGGAGGGCCAAGGGCAGCCCCTGGGGGCAAGGCCAGTGCCTTTGCGGGTGGCTGTGCCCCTGGGAGAGCAGATGGTTCTCTTGGCACCTTGCCTGCTCCTCCTCTTTCTCCCCCAGGAACCAGCCTGCAGGGCTTGGGCACAGCTGCTAGGCCTTCCCCAGAGCCAGGCCCAGGGCAGGGCTGAGTGAGGTCACTGCATCTGCTCCCAGGGCCTGGGCAGGGGAGCAGGGAGGAGCTGACTGCAGATAAGGGAGGTGATCAGACTAGAGGGGTGCCATGCCAAGTCTGAACGGCTTTGCAGTTATGGGCTCTGGGGAGGGGCAGCTGAGCCAGTTGGTCAGCCCTACTTGTGTTCCAACACAACCCTGGAGCTTCTGCCTAGCCTAGGCTTCTCCTTAGAGGCATCTAGGAGCAAGGGCTCTGAATTGGCACCTATGGAGTGAGGATACTGAGCTCAGAAGGTTGGCTCAAAAACTTGGTAATGTAGTCATAACATATGGTGATAAAATGATAATATTTAATATATGGTGATCTTACTCAGGCATGATAATCCTAGCACTGGGGAAACTGAGGCAGGAAGACTATGTGTAGCTGGGCTGTATACTGAGACCCTGTTTCAAGAAAATTTTTAAAAAGTAGTCTTTTCCCCTCATCATGCTGAATGCCCTCTAGGAGCCAGGAAATCCTAAGGAAAGGCACAGGAGGCCATGGTAGTAGGAGCCCCTGGAGAAACCAGTAAGCCAAAGGTGAGGCTCAAGAGGACCCTGGGAGCTAGTGGCAGGGTCTTAGGAGTTGCTCAGTAGAATCTTCACTAATACCAGGTGTGAGCAGTCAGATACTGCTGTGGGCCCCTTCCTTCTGTCACACTTCCTGTGAGCCCTACAAACTTCAGTGAAGGAGACTGACTCAGGAATTGTTGGATTCCAGTCTGCAGTTAATACTGTTGTGGGGTAGTCAACTATATCTGGGGCTTGTGGAAGGGCTCAGAAGGGGCTAAGAGCAGGCCTGGAAGAAGGAATAGAACCTGCGGGGCAGAGAGAGGGACAAGAACATGGGGACAGAGAGTGCAGAAGCACCAGGGGTGGACATCTATGGTGGTTGGAAGCTCAGACAGATCTGCTGGTTTGTGGAATGTGGCTAGACAGACACTCAAAAAGGGCTCTTGAGTGTCTGTCTGGAGTTGTACCCAAGCCCAAGGCTGAGGGGCAGGGGTGAGTTTGGACTCTTGTTGCTAGCTTGTTGTTTTCCCAGGCTGGTTATGTAAGCTCTTCTAGGTGTGGGGAAGGGAGGAGAGAGAGGACTAAAGGTTGTGTAGGCTGACCCTGGACTGCCTACTAATGATCCTAAGCCCACTTATGGGCACCTGTGGCCCCTTGTCCCCATCTGCCTTTTTACCCCTCTACCATTGCAGACTTTAGTATCCAGGATTTGCACATGGCCTCCAGGTCCTGACATCATCTACCAGGAAGTCTGCCTGGACTGAACACCCCAACTCCACTCCAGACAAGAGGGCAAGCCCCCCGCCCCAGGAGACTGTGGGTCTCTCTGACTCAGATGTATGTTCCTGAGAAGGTGGGGGCTCCAGGAATAGAGTGCAGGGTAAGGGATGGTGGGGCTGCTTCTGGGGCTCTAAACCAGGAAGGATGAGCAGCTGGATCTGTGGAATCCTCCTTGTAAGTGCTGAGTTGTAGTGGAGACCACTAAGGCCAGAACTGTGTTATTGTTCCCATCATATGGACAAGGTTAGGCTCCTGAGGGAGGGCCTGAGCTGAGATTTTTGCCTATGATGGAGCCTAGAGAGGCCTCTCTATCTAGATGGGAGAATGGAAGACCCAGGACTGAACTCACTATCTTGGAATCCCCCAGACCAGGGATACCAGAGACAGTGCTGGGTTGGTAGGCAGTGGTTACAGAGTTTGCTTATCTTGCCTCTGTTGAAAGCCAGGAAAGCCTGAGCTTGTGGGCCAAGGCAGGAATACTACGGAATGGACAGCAGAACAGTGTTCCCTGCCACAGTGGGGTCAGGGTAGAGAGAACATGGCTTTGGAATCTAATAACCCGAGATCCAAACCTGGCTTCCTCATTTCCAACTTTGGGGGCTTCCACCCGGGAGTCATTAAATCCACCAGCATCTCAATTTCCCCCTTCGTAAACTTCTTGTGGTCCCTTCTTGTGGGATGATTGTCAAGATAAAAGAACCTCGGCTACGCCTGGCATGTAGCAGGTGGAACCTTTATCCTGCCTCGATGCTAGAAGCACATGCCAATGGCATGCTTGAGCTGAGCTGGCTCACACTGGCTTGTAAGAGCAATTGTGCACACTTCTTTCCAGTTCTTGGTGACTTCACACTGGCAGCTTCCCTGGGCTATGACGGGAGGATCCATGCCACAGAGAGCGACAACAGCTACAAATCAATCAGCTGGGTCTTTCTCCTCTTGGAAAGCTGGTGGTTAAACATTTACCATCATACCACTGAATGTGCCCCAGACAGGGCAGACTTCCTCATGCCCCTTTCCCAGGATCACAGGAAGACAGCAGAGAGCATGGAAGTCCACATCCCAGAATCTACCCTGTTGGCCTCTGTAGTCCTAATGGGGACTATTATAAGAGATGAGACAGAGGTAGAGCTCTGATTAGGCCAAGCAAAGTCCATAGCCCCTTCCTGGTCTGGAAAGATTGCATATAGTTGAAGCATCATGCAGCCCCCACTGCAGGCAGGGACACCAAATGAGGGAACAGATCTCTCTTCTTTCTGTTCATCATTCCCCACCCCTCTGCCAAAACCTGGCAGGTCCTGGCTGGAGAAGTAAGATTGGATGAGGTTGAGCTGTTGGGGAATGAAGCTGTGGTAGGAGGAGAAATGAGGTTGTACCGGAAGATAAACGAGGTGGTGCTGTCAGGGAACGAGGTAGTACTAGGAGGCAAGGTGAGGCTGCATTATTAGATAAATGAGGTTGTACTGTCAGGGGGATGGAGTGTACTTGTAGGAGAGATGACGTCCTGCTGGATCAGCTGGGTTGCACCATCAGAGAACACAGCCACACCGCAGGAGGAAGGAGCGTGTCCGACTTAGAGGATAAATGAGGGTGTCCTGCTGGATAAATGAGGGGCCCCGTCAGGTGAATGGAGTGCTGTTAGCAAATGAGGTTGTACTTGCTGGATAAATGGGACTGGTGTGCTGGATAAATGGGGTTGTGCTGTCAGATGAATGCATTACTGCTCGTGGGCGAAGGGTGTCCTGGGAATAGATGAGGGTGTCCTGATGGATAGATGAGCTGTCACCACCAGATGGATCAGACCCTATCCATGCGGGAGACACCAAGGTCGAGGTCATTCTGACCCGATGGAGCTCTTGGAGTGTCTTCTGGCTTAGGGGAAGGGTGCAGTGGGAGGTCTGGGTGTGAGCCAGCCTGGGGCAATCTGGGAGGACAGCAGCTGCCTGCAAGCCCTTCTTCAGCACGCTGGGAAGCTTGTCCTTCCTCCACTGGGGTGGCCTGACTTTTCCCAAGTCCCTGCTCGCTTCTCATCCTATCCTGGGTTTGCTTCAAAACCCAGTTTGGAAAAGTCCCTGTTGTGTGCCAGCCAGGACTGGTTCACTCAGATTCCCCCTACAATCCAGTATTGTGTCTGTGTCTATCTCATTCCTTCATTGAGCAAACTTTTAAGTGCCTAGAATATGCCAAACGTGGAGTACAGTAAATAATGGGGTGGGGCTGGAAGTGACTACCCTCACAAGAATTCTAATATAAGGCAGTCAGACAGTAAAACATGATCGATAAATTATACAGAGGCTGAGTATCCCTTATCCAAAATGCTTGGCCATACATGTGTTTCCAACTGCAAAATTCCTTTGGGCTTTGGGATATTGGCATAGACTTTGAGCATCCCTGACCCACAAACCTTAAAGCCATACCTTAAAAGTTGGCATATCTTGGAAGTACTTCAGATATAGGATTTACAGGTTAGTATTAATTGAGTATTCATTTCAACCTGTATTCACCCAGAAGGTGATAGCTTTAGAAAAAAATCAAACCAGGAGAAAGGGGACCAAGACATGGCAAGGAAGTGGGGCAAGTTTTAAGAGAATGGTTGGACCGGACCTCAAGTGGGAGGGGCTTTGGGAACAGAAATGTGAAGGGAGATGAGAGAGCTTTATGAACACCTAGGGGGAGGTGCCCAGCCTGGCAGGTTGGAGGTAAAGGAGGGTGACCACACCTGAGAGGTCATGGAGGGTGTATGGGCTGTGACTAGGCCTTTGTGTGAGGCGGTGGGCAGGGAGGGATCTCAGGTGTTTAAGCATCACTGTGTGAAGATGCTGTGGGAAAACGAAGGTGGATGCCATAGCTGTTGGAGGAACTGGAGCTTCAAAGCACCTTACCCCAGGGTTGCACCATTCATGTGTATTGAAGCTGAGACTGGATCTGGATCCAGTGCCAGAGCCCATGCACTTGGCCATATGCCATTCTTGTCAGGCTTCTCTCCCTGGTGGGTGGGCCCTAGGAGGGTATTCACCCAGGCCCAGGTTCTGAGCAAAATGGGGTAGACATAAATATAACCTGTTGTCCTTTCCTCTGCCCCTACACTATTTCCCTGGGGCCCCAAATCAGGGGGGTCCCATCTTCCCTAGGAGACTGTGCCAAGCTTAGATGTACATGTGGGATGTGGGAGGCCCCAGAAGCTGAGCCCAGCCCTGGGCATCAAGGGAGCTCGGGCATGCCTGGGCTGTGGCTGTGGTGGTGAGTTGCTAAGCGACTCCAAGAGGGAGCCCTGGTTGTTGCTGCCTGACAGAGGCGTCTCCCTTTTCTGCTTTCCTCACCTCCTTCATGGCCTCTGGCCTCCCAGGAGGAGGCCTTGTGGGCAAGCCAGAGTTGTCATCAGTGCTTGCCACTGGATCTTGGCCGGGAGCTCTGATTGGCACCAGGTGTCTAGGCCCTGAGGAGATATGCTGGGGGGCAGGGTGTGGGCTTCTCTCAGAGGCACAGCCCTGAGAGGCCCATCCAGTACAGAGCTAGCAGTCAGAGGCCTAAGTGTCCCCTCGGCTCTAAGCCACCTCTAGGGTAACCCTGAGCTCAGCTGCCCTATCCATCTGGCTTGCAGAACCCTTCCACAGGGCCTCATTCATGGAGAGTGGAGGTGCTGAGTGGGCAGGGCTTCCCCATGCTGAGGGCTTGAGTGTATAATGATTCAGATTTACATCAGATTTCATTTATGAAAAAAAGAAGAGCCCTACTTTAAGGACAGGGGGAGTTCCAAACTTTTAGACTAGACTATTTCAAAAACTGTTCAGTGTCAAACTGGAAAGCTCCACAGAGCACAACTGGCTCGGGTCATCAGCGTGTGTAGAGGCGCAGCCCTGGGGAGGAGCATGGACTTCCCCTAGGCCAGATGCAGTAGAGTGAGTGGGAGGAATGCCAGGCTGGGGGTCAGGAGGCATGGGTGCAAATCCTATGACACCAGGTCCTGGGCCACCTTGGTTAAGTTCTTTCTTTTCCTATGGTATGAGAGCCATGGCATGAGGCTGGAGCTTGAACTCCAAGCCTCCTGTCTGAGCCCAGGGTGGGGGCAAAGGAGAAAGCTGCAAACCTTCATGAGCCTTTATAAGGTTATAAAGAATGGGGTGTGTCGAAGCACACACAAAGTTCTGTAAAGGAAGCACAGAACTCGTAGGCAGTCTTGACCTTGCAGCCCCCCTCCACACACCCAGCCTTCCACATGGGCATGGTTTGCATGGGAGGTTTGAGGAACACGGGAGCAATGGCTTTCTAAGAGTCTTTGCAAACTCTCTGACTTCCCTGGCCTATGACAGAATGGAGTGCCCTCTACAAAGACCAGCCTGAAATCATATTTGGCTCTGTGCCAAACAAGCTATGTGACCTTGGCAACTCACAGCCTCTGAGCCACACCCTCATTTGGAGCTAAGGATTCCAATCCCTGACTCTGTAGGGTTTGGCATTATGATTACAGGACAGAAGTACTTAGGGCTTTCAGGGCCAAAAGGACTGGTTCTGTGTAGGTGCAGACACCTGACAGTATCCTTCCTCTCCTCGAGGCGCTCTTGAGCCAGGCTGATACATAACGACATAAAGCAGTGTTGCATGATGGGCTTCCATTCCAGGAGAACTGGGAAGGTGGGAGGTGGAGCTTCTGGCAAGGCAGATAGTCCTAGGGGAGTAGAACTGAGGACTCCTAGGAACAAGCACAGGTGTGGGGGAGGGGCAGGGAGCCAGGTGCATGGGCGGGCCAGGGAAGGGGGCATCTACCTGAGGGAACATCACTCCCTGGGGGTCCAGCTCCCCTCCTCACAGCCTCCCCACCCCCCGCCCGGGGGAAGCCAGGCAGGGTAAGGCTGGCAAGCTCCAGCTGTTGCCTCCCAAGTCCATAAAGTACTAGAGACAGCCAGCCTGGTGGAACTGGGATGATGGAGATATAATGGGCAGGAGAAAGGATCCCTGGAGACTGATGGGGACAGGAGGCAGGAGGGAGAACGCTCCCAAATTAGTGGTTAGGGTGTGCCTAGGTGGATTAGCAAGTTAAGAGCAGGTCCAGAGGCCTGGGCAGAGCTGGAGTGGTGCCTGGCATCACTGCCTAGGTGTGGGGCTGTGGGCAAATGACATCATGCTCCTGGGCCTTTGTCCTGTGGTTGATGGAATAGGGTAATGCTGGCCTTCCCAGGTGGTTGATGCCCAGCACAGCTGATGGTGATCGAGCAGGTCTGTTGAGTCTAGGGGTAAGGTCTGACCAGACAGAGGCTTAGGAGCACCTGGAGTGTTCGCAAACACCAAACCACACCCATTAGCTCATGTAATGATCTAACAGCCTTAGGAGATGGTGATGACTATGGCGTGTGTTTCAGACTAGCTCAGAGACTGATACATAGCCATGGTCTCACAGCCAGGTGATCAAACAGCCAGGCATCCTGCCCAGTCCTCAGCTAGCCAGACCCATGCTGTCTGCCAACCATGTCTGATCAGAAAGGTCAAGGCTATCAGAGAGGCAGCCCAGCAGAAATTCTACACCAGAATTTTGTAAAAGTCAGGCTGGTGGAACAGTGAGCTCACTGTGCCTTCCTCTGTCCTTGGGACAGGGCTGCCCAAAGCAGGTAGTGACCCCGAGGGCACTCTGGATTGGCACAGTAGAAATTAAGAAGAGGGTATAGGCAGGGTAACAGCTATGTAAAGGCCAGGAGGTACTGAGGGAGAGCAGACAGGCCTATGCAGCCTGAAGCAAGCTTCTTCACCTGTTAGAAGCTGTGTTCCTGACTGTAAATGGGGAGTGCATGGGAACTTGTATAAAGGTCTCACAAGGAAGGGGCTTTGAGGACTGAGCTGAGCCAGGTGGGTTAGAGGGACAGGCAGCCTCTGAACAGGAGCACCTCTGAAGCCATGGTCAATCCCGGGACTCAGGAGTTTACAGGAGCTTAGAGGAGTTAAGGAGCTTAGAGGAGTTCAGGGTCAATCTCCAAAAAGTCTCAGGTTTATAGGCTTATACCTGTCCTGGGGCCCCCTTAGCCTGTTCTGCTTTCTCTGGCCAGGCCTTCCCATAAAGGGTTAACAGTCCTTTCTACCTGCAGTTGCATTTTAAAGACACGAAATTAAAGCAGGTAATTTATTCTCCCCACACACGAAAGAGCAATTAGTTCTAAACAGGGCTTAATCAGTCACCGCGAGATTGATTTCTGGAGCCCTGGGTTTTCGGGCTCCTGGCTCCATGCCAGGCTGGGGAGGGAGGGGGGGCGGACAAATGAGCCGCAGCAGTGGCATGAGCCCTTACATAATCTGCTGGGGGGCCCCTCACAGTCTAGCCAGCCCCTTCAGAGGCCTGGCTGAATTTGGGAGATGGGGTCCTGCTCCCCTGCTGAGGGGTGGCATAGGTTCAGAATGAAGCTCAAAGAGGGCCATGTTCCTTAAAACCCCAGCCTCCCCCTTCCCTGCGCAGTGTCTACATGAGGTGGGGCTAGGCAGAGCGAAGGCATGTTTGGGGTAAAGGATAGATATTCTGGGTTTGTCCAATGTGGTACTTATACCTGCACTTTCTCTTTTACCCTATTGACCCTCTTATCTCGTCCCTTCCTCCTTTGACCCCATCCCCCTTATTTTCTGCCTATCTTCCCATTACTCCCTCCTTGATCCTCTTTGCTTCCTCATTTCCCATGTCCCTGTCTCCGGCCACAGAACTCCATTCGGCACAACCTGTCGCTGCACACCAGGTTCATCCGCGTACAGAACGAAGGCACTGGCAAGAGTTCGTGGTGGATGCTGAACCCCGAGGGCGGAAAGACAGGCAAGACCCCGCGGCGCCGGGCCGTGTCCATGGACAACGGGGCCAAGTTCCTGCGCATCAAGGGCAAGGCGAGCAAGAAGAAGCAGCTGCACCTGCCAGAGCGAAGCCCCGACGACAGCCCTCCGGGTGCGCCGGCTCCGGGGCCCTTGTCGGCATCCGCCAAGTGGGCCGCCAGCCCAGCCTCACATGCCAGCGACGACTATGAGGCGTGGGCCGACTTCCGCGGCAGCGGGAGACCCCTGCTCGGGGAGGCGGCCGAGCTGGAGGACGACGAGGCCCTGGAGGCCCTGGCGCCGTCCTCGCCACTCATGTACCCGAGCCCCGCGAGCGCGCTGTCGCCCGCCCTGGGCGCACGCTGCCCCGGCGAGCTACCGCGTCTGGCCGAGCTGGGGGGCCCTCTGGGCCTGCACGGTGGCGGCGTCGCCGGGCTGCCGGACGCCCTGCTGGACGGCGCGCAGGACGCGTACGGGCCGCGGGCGCGCGCCGGGACCCCCGCCTACTTCGGCGGCTGCAAGGCGGGCGCCTACGGCGGGGGCGGGGGCTTCGGGCAGCCCGCGCTGGGCGCGCTGCGCCGCCTGCCCATGCAGACCATCCAGGAGAACAAGCAGGCCAGCTTCGCGCCAGCCGCCGCGCCCTTCCGCCCCGGGGCGCTGCCCGCGCTGCTGCCTCCGCCGCCGCCCGCGCCGAGGCCCGGCCCGCTGCTGGGTGCTCCCGGGGAGCTGGCGCTGGCGGGCGCGGCCCCGGCTTACCCCGGCAAGGGAGCGGCCCCTTACGCGCCACCGGCGCCCTCGCGCAGTGCCTTAGCCCACCCCATCAGCCTTATGACGCTGCCCGGCGAGGCGGGCGCCGCTGGCCTGGCCCCGCCGCCCCACGCCGCAGCCTTCGGGGGTCCGCCCAGCGGCCTCCTGCTGGACGGGCTGCCCGGGCCCTACGCGGCCGTAGCAGCCGGGCCGCTGGGTGCTGGACCCGACCGCTTTCCGGCCGACCTGGACCTTGACATGTTCAGCGGGAGCCTCGAGTGTGACGTTGAGTCCATCATCCTCAACGACTTTATGGACAGCGATGAAATGGACTTCAACTTCGACTCCGCCCTGCCTCCGCCGCCCCCGGGCCTGGCCGGGGCGCCGCCCCCTAACCAGAGCTGGGTGCCGGGCTGAGGGCGGCCTTGTGCAGCCTGGGTGCCCCGGTCCCGTCCCCAAGGGGCCTCTGTCTTCCCATCCCGATCCCCGGGTCCCCACTCCCAAGATCCAGCTCCATGGGAGGATCCAGGAGGCAACCCCAGCCCAGCTGGAGACCTCCCTCAGAGCTGAGCACAGAGGGAGGTGGGCGGGAGCGGCTGGGACACCTTGCCATCCCTGTCCAAACTCCTAAGACCTCCTGCTGGGGCTGGAAGTCTAGGAGAGTTGGTTGAGATCCCTCTAGGTGGTAGTGGGGAGGAGCGAGGCGGATGGCCCACTGTGGGTGCTGACCCTGGAAGCCACCTAGGAGGTGGGGCAGGGGCATTTCTAAATCCTTAGTTCCTGTTGCTGGGCCCTTTGCAGCAATGTGGAGCATAGCCCACCCAACTCCAATCTGATTCTCAAATGACACTTTACCTAACTGACTATAGCCCCACCACACGAAGCCAGCAACCTTCTCGTTCACACTGATCTTGGTCATCCATTCTGCTCAGTTCTCTGGTCCTCAGCTACCCTCTGGCGACCCCTTTACCCACAGGTACAGTCTCTCCCATATTAGCCAGTCCTGGAATCTCCTCTCTCCTGTCAGTCAACTCCCACACTCCTGCAGTACTGGTCACAGCCTCTCCAGCGGGCCTCAGCTCCGTATCCAGCCCCCAATCCGACACCCCTTTCTCCGTGCCAGTCCTGGCCCCTCTCCCATATTTATAAGTGTCTGGTCGGGGCGAGCGGTGGGCGCGGTGTCCCCGGCGCATATCGTAGGCAGTGTACTGTGGCCGTGCCGTCAGCGTGTGCGTGTGCGTGTGTGCGTCGTGTCGAGGCCGTGTAGAGTGCATTGTACAGCATATTTTCATGAATAAAATTGTTTTAAATATTTCTCGCGCCTTGGGTTAGGAGGAGGGACTGGTGGTGGAGACGGATTTTTTAGGGGGTGATGCCCTTTTTTTTTAGGGTCCCTCCTGCTGCAGGTATTGCAGCTCTTCGTCTGAGTGCGTGGCCTGGAATCTACTCAGCTGCACATTGGTTAAGCGCCTACTGAGTTCCTGATGCTGGAAATAGTCTTTGTGGAGCTCTGCACCTGTTTTTTGTGAACACGTGCAAGCAGAAAGTCTCCTGCCTGGGGAAATTCCTGAAATCAAGCCTTAGGGTTGGGAGAGTGGTACAGGTGTTTACTGAGACTCTGTAGCTGCCAGGCCTTGTATTAGCACGAGTTTTATTCCCACCATACAGATGAGAGGACAAGGTCACAGACGGGCGATAATTTGGAAAGGTGTGGGATGGTCTAAAAAGGAAGGCTCTGAAGCCCAGGCTTCTGTAGGAATCCATCCAGTTCCCTCCCTGTACCAGCTGTGTCACCTTGGGCCCTGTCTTAGTTACTTTTTTTCACTGCTGCTACAAAGTACCTGACAAAAGTAACAGAAGGAAATAGGCGGGGGTTGGGGTGGGGGGGGACGGTGGCGTCTGAATCAAATCTTCCTTTTTACACAAGCACACCACAGTACACATGTGGGGGTCAGGGAACAATTTTCTGGAGATGTCTCTCCTCTCTCCTTCCACCATGTAGGTCCTGGGGATCAAACTCAAGTCAGTTTTGGTGGCAAGCCCCTCTACCCACTGAACCATCTTAAGAGCTTTTTATTCAATCTGGGACCCCAGCTCACAAGGACAATTGCTCCCCACATTCGAAGCAGATTTTCCCTCCTCAGTCAAACCCCTTTGGAAACAACCTCAGACACACCCACTTCTGGGTGTGTCTCCTTGATGATTTTGATTCCAATCAAGTTGACAATGATTAACTGTGGCAACCATGGCTCACCCTCTGTAGCCTGTTTTCCTGGTCTGCACTATAGCATCTAGCTTCCATCTGAGGTAAATGAGAGAAGATGTGAAATCGCCAGATCCTCCTCTGGTCCATTGATCTGGAAGATACTGAGCATCCATTCAAAGCCAGCTCTTGTACCAAGCACATTGTCTCTGCCTTGGGGACATTTGGAAGCTCCTGGGTGTTGGGATGGGTGAAGTGACAATAGATCAAGGCTGTAATGAATGGGGGAGCCAGAGGGCTGGCTGTGGGGGTGTTCTCACCATTGGACCTTGAAGGATGGTTGGCAATGGGAGTGGGAGAGATTTAGGAAATGACACAGCCAGAGTCAAGAAGCTCATGGATTCCAGAACCAAAAGCAGTTGAGTGGGGGCAAAAGCTCAGAAATGGAAGGAGAAAGGTGGCAAAGGTGGCAAAGACAGCCAGGCAGCAGAGGAAAAGAGACAGGGTGATACCACGGTGCTGGTGGTGACTACTGAGGCAAGGGGAGCGGGCAGTGGGACTGAAAGGATTTGGTGTATCTTTGCACGTGGAGTGCCTGTGGCTTGATTGTGCAGTGGACATGGGAGTAAGGGAGCAAGGAGCACAGTGGTGTTGGATCCCAGAGATAGGGAGCACAGAGGCAGGCGAAGTCCTGGGAAAATGACTCCATTTGAGTTACAGCCTGTGGGGATCCAGAGGAGGGAAGTTCAGGAGCATTTCCACCATATGGATGGCATTCTCAGGCTTCGGGCACCACAGTAGGCTGATGTTGTCTCCCTGGATAGAGGGAGGGAGAGGGAGTTCCCAGAGAATCAGAGACAAAGAAGTTATCATGGGGTATCAGGAAGGCTTCTGGGTGTTTCAGAGTGGGATAAGTAAAGAATCTCTGTTGTCTGACTCTACTCAGATGCACCTGGGTTAGAACTCCATTGGCACTAGAAAAGAAGACCACCAGCTAAGAAGCAATGGAGTGGGGAGAAGGAAGGCTGGGATACCAGGGTCCTTGCAGTTTGTGGAAGACCGGAAGGTCCAAGAAAGGATACCCAGTTCTCTTGTTACCAGGAGCCTCCACTTTTTTGTCTGGAAAGCTAGTCAATAGTACATGTCTTGTGGACTTGTTTGAGGGGTAGATAAGATTGGCATCATTGAGGTCACACTACCAGTAAAGGGTAGAGCCAGGCTCCCTAACCCGATTTCATGCCTCCAATGCCCAGGTTCTCCTGTGGTGCCTCTGTCTCAAGTGTGTAGCTGAAGGCAGGGGAGTGAAGGAGCTCCAAGCCAGCAGGCTCTACTACACAGGTTCCATCTCCGAGTTGGGGAGCTGAGACCTCACTGTTGTGCTGTGGTGTCTTTGCCCACTATGGAGCACATAGAGACTGACAGGCCTCTAGTGGGATAATGCCCCAGCTCCACCCAACAGTAAGACTCAGACACAGCCCAAGTGAGTCTGGAACCCAGATGGGCTCAGAAGCTGCCCTCACCCTGGGCTGCTGGAGGGTGGGCTGCTGGTGTGCATGTGCAGGTCTGTGTGTGTCCATGTAGCTCCATATGCATCTGTGTGTGTGGGCCTCTCTTTTCTCTCTCTCTCTCTAGGTGTTAGTGAGCAAGTTGGGGGGGGCATCTACTGAGTGCATGTTGTGGAGTGTGTATATGTGTATGGGAGTGTGTGAATTCCAGTGTATCCATCTCTGAGCATGCCCACATGTGTGGAGGCCATGCCTGTGTGAACGGCTCTCTCAGTCTCCACATGTGCACCGCATGCTTTGCTCTCTGGGTGTGCCTGCCTGACTTGGCACATCCTTCTCTCTCGGGAGCACCAGGCTGGTGTTCCCCTGCCAGAAATGTCTTCTGGATTGTTCTGCTGTCTGTGAGAGCTGGGGGTGGGGCACAGAGGGACACTCCAGCCCCTGGGATCCAGCCCAAAGCATGAGCAGGGAGCCAGGAGACCACCTCAGAATGATGACTGAGCTCTGCCCAGCTTGGGCTAGCAATGGTCCAGAGATGGCTTCTGTCCTTCTGGGCCCCATCAGGAGAGGGAGCAACACCCCTACGGCTGGGGGTCTGTCACTGGCCCTCCCTACCAGCCTTGGAGCCCAGCAGACGCGCCCCCCTCCATGCCCACTCCCTGGGAGGCGTCTGACACATGATTTATTCATAAAAAACCATTATTTGTGCCGAAGAAGAACTGAGCTGCTCGCTTTTTAAGTGCTGATAATGCTCTCAGCATCCCTCCCCGCCCTCCCCTCTCTCACCTCCTTCAGACTTCCTATCCTCTCTCCTCCTCCCCTTTCTTCTTGATCCTCCTTTCTTCTCTATTCCTTCATTGTTCTCTCTCGGCTCCCCCCCTCCCCATTCTCCTTCCCTATGGCCTCTTCCTTTCTACAATTCAGGGAGTAAGGCAGGACGACCATCCGTCTGCCAGTGCTTGTCTCCTCAGGGCCATGGGAAGGCTGGGAGAAGTGGGGACAGGTCGAGAAAGGTGAAAGGTTACAGAAGATTGTCCTAACTCCCTGTGAGCCTAAAGAGGGTAACTTTAGTCTCCCAGTATTAGCATAGGTTTCTCAGAATTTCAAATAAATATTCACTCTGAGAGAAAACATTGCACTTGGAATGCAAATGAAGATTGAAAGCAAGCCCCCTAGGACTCTTTTCCTAGCCAAGAATGCCCCCAAGCTCCCTGCATAGACATTCTGGATGTGGTCATTCAAGTGGTGCCAAGAGAGGCTGGCATAGAGAGAGGCACCTGGGTCCTGCCTGGGTCCTGAGACAGGAGGCAGCAGAACATGCTCCCAGATGGCAGCCTGGACTCGGCCACATACAAGGTTCTTAGAAGCCGACGTCCTAGATCCACATGTGTGCGGACTCATGCTTCCACGTGCCCACACACACACACACACACACACACACACACACACGCCTGCACTCAGCCACCCACTTCCTTCGCAGATGGAGTGCCCTTCCTTCCCCCTGCTCTGGAGTATTCCTCTCTGAGCACCTGCAGCAGCAGGGGTTGCAGCGCCTTCCCCATCCAGACACCTGTTCATTCATTCATGCATGCATGCATTCATTCATTCACTTCATAAACCTTGCTCTTGCAACCCCCGCGTCTGTGCCAGTCTTTGTGCTGGATGTCGGGTGACACAAACAAACAGGATTGGCACTAGGGAAGGGAGCTGGAACAGAGGGGCTCCTGCAGACCTTCCCCTGCAGCCTTGGTCTGGGGGCTGGGGCCCCAGCAGGCGAGGGGTTAAAGTCATTTGGCATCCAGAGCTGGAGCCATTAGGCCTCCTAATTATGAAATTATCGAGGTCCTCAGGTGACTGCTAATTTCACACACACTGTTCCTCTCACAGCTAATGAACGCCCGCAGAACCCACGCCTTGTCTTTCCTGCTGAACGGTGACCTGCAGTTAATGAGCTCAGGAAGGCAGACAGGCCACCGGCTGGGTGGGTGGGGCGACAGACCTGAGGAGGGGGCCACTAGCCCCTTGGGTCCCTCCTGCTCCCTGTGCTGGCTGCTAGCCCCAGAGAAGACTTCAGAGCCCAGGACAGGGGTACTTCAGGGCAGGCTAGGCCTGGCTATTGGGAGCAGAGGAAGGATCCAATCCAGGAAGGGCTCCTGTCATATGATGTCAGATTGAGTCTGGAGCAGTGTGAGGTAAGAGGACAGAAGTGAAGGGTACTCGCTGGAGGATTATCTGCATTGTTTTATAGCCATGTCAGACACATTTAGGGAAAGGGGGGGTGTAGCAATAGATGTAAAGAAGGGGTTGGTGGGAGTGGGCACAGTCACCTCTAATGCTGGAGCAGGTGGAGACTTTGGACTTGGTGGCACTAATGAGAAGAATGACAGCTGACGGGGCTGAAGTGCTACTGTGGGTGGGTGTGATCTTATAGTCTTAATTTTTAAATTTGCAGTGTATTTTAAAAAGCTACCCGGCAAAATATAAACAAACAATTTCCCCCAAACTGGAAAAATGTATCGACATGGATCAGCTACAATCTCAGGCAGTGTGGCCCAGATCTAGGGGTCATTCTTTCATATGGTGACACAATGGGTAAACCTGACTGATCACTAGGTGGATATAAAGACCCTGTGGCCCACCTTTGCCACGACCCACCTGCCAGGTCCAGCTAACTAAGGGGCAGAGTGGCAAACCAGGGAAATCATATTCCAGAGTACAAAGGGGCCTCTGTCCTTAGCTTTCTTCCTGTCCTGTGGCCTTGAAGACGACATCCTCCCTTTCTGGGCAGGTTTCTCTGTGAGTACATAATGGGGTGAGAGCAGAGCTGTTTGCATTATGCTTACAGAGGACAGGGCTGGGCTCCTGGACAGGTCACCCTCCCGGCCCAAGACCGGTACCCCAGGCAAGGCTAAATGAAGAGCCCCTTTGTTTTAGGTTTACAGGTCTACATGTCGGGTGTGTGACAGTATGCATGCTTCATCTCCCTCAGGAACCAGAGGCTTAGCCAGTTGTAGGCTATGGCCTTTGACAACAAAGCCTGCTTTCTCTAGTTCCCATCTACCACGCCTCAGTTTCCCATGTGTAACAGGTAGATCATAGAAGCATAAACTCACTTGGAAAGTGTCTAAGATCTCAGAGGTCCCAGCTACGGCTCCAGGCCTGGCCAGCCTTCACCAGCACTCTTCTAATTCTCTCCCCGAGTGTCTAGGCAGCTCCCCTGGGTGCACGGCAAGCACCTAGGAAGGTGTCTGCCCAAGTGAGGAGGGTCAGATAAAATGGGAGAGCCTGACCCGGCCACTCTGCACTCGGGCACATCTTGTGTTCTGCTTCTTATATAGTCACCAGCCCTTCCCATCTGGTCCTTATGACAGGATGGGGTAGAGACTTCTATTACCTCCATTTTCCAAACGAGAAATACAAAGATTACAGGTTATGCAACTAGCCAAAGTTGAGGAGCTAGCAAATGGTGGAGAAAAGCCTTAAGCCAAAAGCCTCAGGTCTGGCCTTATATTCCACCTGTGTCTGCATACCACCCACGGATACTACATTCACACTCACCTAGGCACATGGAGGCACCAGGACACACAGGGAACCAGACTTTCTCGTCACCTTGCCTGCATACCCTCTAAGTGTATCTACACCTTCCCTGTACTTAAGGAATATGAGCCTACACACACACACACACACACACACACACACACACACACACACACAGGTGCAGCTGGACACAAACTACCTCATTAGCAGACTTGCAGGTATTCTCGTGGACATGCCCATGGGCATACACCTCCTCCCCCAAACATGTACATGCATGGACACACATACTGCTGCATGTTCACACAGATCCTCCTGCCCAGTAAAGTACACACATATGCAAGTTCACATCCCTGTATGCACTGACACTGTCGTGCAATCGCAGGCACACAAAGAGCTACTCTAAGGAGTATGTGTGCACATGTGCACAGGGGTGTGCCTGGACAGAGAGAGCCTGTTGATAGGAAGGAGACAACTGGGTATCCTCACCTTGCGCACAGACACACCCACACTTGTGTGCACACACCAGAACACACAGGCTGGAAACCCTGGTGCAGTAAGGTGAACAGATTCCTTGTACCAGGGCTGTGATAGACGGACCAACGTTCTAAGTGACTATCAAAGTGTCGTGGCGTGTGAGGCACAAACACCAATTAGTGGGGCCTTTGAAAGCATCGGCTCGTTAGAGAGGAAGCCGAAGAGGCTGAAATTGGCATAAAACACGGAGCTATTTAACTCTCACGGGGCGGGTGAGGGGGGTGTACACAGTGGAAAGGCCTTTGGGCGAAATTCCTCCCTCCGTTCTGCACTTGTTCCTGGAGAAGGACCCTCACAAGGGGCCTTGGCAGGCGGCTTTGATGCTCCTTGAGAGTGGGGGTGGAGGTAGCCTCCTGCCAGCTAGAGGCTGGCACTGAGTGAGAGCGGGGGCCGCGCCAACTGGCGATCAATTTCATGCACATCGTAAACCTAAGTGCTTTCTGGAGAGTCTGGCAGATTGCACATAAAGTCCCCCTTCTGTCCCTAGCACACGGGTGGGCGTGAGAAGCAAGGGCTCACCCTGGCTGCAGGAGACCCAGGTAACCTGATCCCCCAGTAGGAGGTATCCTTGAGGACCTGGGGGATTCTCTTGTCAAGGCTGGTGCTCCTGGGAACAGCTGGAGTTGTGAGCAGTGTGTGAACCTGGACTCTGCCAGACTCTGCTGTTCATTGGTGGAGTGACCTTGGGCAGTCAGCTTCTCTGACCTTTAGCCTCCTCATTTGTAAAGTAGGATGATATGAGATTGAGCTCTGTCTTAGGAATGAGGTGTCACGGAGCTGAGGGGTGCCCACATACTCACAGCACAGCCTTGGACTCTTCTCACCAGGAACACCCATTGCTAGCAGGCTCCTGGCAGTGGGGTGAGTATTCCATGGCATGTATACCTGTTTCTCCCCCACTTTCTGTTCTTTTTCTCCAAAGACCTGCTTACACACTGCTATCCCTGAGCATGCTTTCAAAGCCACTCCCCAAGCCCCCTGCATCTGTCGCTCCCACCCGTGTCACCAGAAGACAAGGCTTCTGACTACCTTCTGGCTCCTGTACTATTTGGGTACCTGAATAGTCTAGGGCCTGCATCAAAGTGAGGGTTGTAACAAGTAGAGGGAGGCAGGCTGTGTTGATGCCTGGGCTTCATGCCCTCGGAAATTTCCTCAGCTCCTGTCCTCACCTTAACCCTGAAAGCTCCATCACAGCCATATTCTGGCCTGGAGAGGAACCCCACACTCCCTTTGTCCCAGGAAGTCAAAGAAGGAGGGATGAGAGACAGTGCTGAAGCCAAACCCTGGTTTCAGGTCCCCGTTGTGTTGTTCACAACAACGTCCTTACTTCAGCTCTTCCTCGACACCCTCATCTGTAGTATGGGAGTGATTGTTCCTACCTCATAGGCTACTCCTGAGAGAAACAAGTATCTAGGGAATGTAACTGGAGCAGTGCTACACACACACACACACACACACACACACACACACACACACACACACGAATGTTTCCGATGTCATGGTTTATGATATTAATACTAGGCTATTACAATCATTGTTCCCATTTCCCCTGTGACCTTTCCAGATCCCCAATTCTTCCTTCTTTGGGGACCAAATCAAAGTCTCAACATTCATAATTGGGCAGAACAGGGCTACTACAACTCAAAACTCCAAGAACGTGACTCACTACAGACTTTGCCAGTGACCAGAACCCCGGCAGCTGAATATAGTTGTCATTCTCTTTCTGATACACGGAGCCATGCTTTGCTAGAAGATCTCATAGCTGGTGACTCACAACGAGTCTGGCATTCAGTAGGCACTCACAGAGCGCAAGATCTTCACAGCCACCAAGAAAGGAGCTGAGGACCACCCTCTGGCTACCTACAGGGAAAGTATAGGGGGACCAGGGAGACTATGCTGTCATAGCAAACAACTCTCTCCTGTCTTAGTAAACAAGTTTGTTGTTTGTTCAGGCCAAGCCTGCAGATGAACAGATCTCTCTCATCAGGGCTTCTGACCTTCTGGGGGTAACTTGGTGTTCTCTCCTGCTATGGTCTTGAAGAATTGTCACAGCAAGAAGGCCAGACACCTGCTCCTCCGTGGTTGGCCAGGTAGGAATCATTTACTTTGTCCACAGTTCATTGATTAGGGGTGGTCACGTGCTCTATTTGCCAACTAGTAGTCCGGGAAATCACACGGCATTGAACATGGAGGAGAGTAGAGGTGACTGCTGAATGCCCAGCTTGGGTAGGAAGTCAGTCATGCCAGCTGCAGACAAAATCGGGGGCTTCCTAGGGAAGGGCTGGAGATTAGCTATGGACAAGGTGGAGAAGAAAAGGTCATTCCATGAGGGGAATGGGGTGATAAGCACCTGGTAGACAGGTAGAAGGCAGACAGCTTACGATGCCTCAAGGCACCATGAGAACCCTGAGGCTTGAGCAGACAGAAGAGCTGTCTCAGAGACAGCTCCTCCACACCTTGTGTAGAAGGGTGGGAGAAGGAGGCTCTACCTGGGGAGACTGGGAGATGATAGTCCAATCACCAAGTCGGGGGAACCAGGAGGAGGGAGGGAAGGTTTGGTGAGGGTTATGAATAAGACTTTGGCAATGCCATGAAATACAGATGGGTGGTGAGGTCCTCAGCTCATGAGACAGCTCTGGGCTGGAACTGAGGGTCACAGGCCATGGGCATATAGAAAGTTTCTGAGGCCTTGGGCTGGAGGTATATAACAGGGGTCCTGTGAAGGATGAGCAGGGAGAGGGGTCTGGGAGGGAGCCCTGGGAGGTGAGGTCAGAGAAGGCATTGGAAATGTCCCTGCCCAGAAAGGGAAGCCGGGGCGGGTGGGGGTTGGGGGGACGGGACTAGGAGGCATCACAAGGGCAACAAGAGCCAAGAGAAAAGGCAAAGTCAGTGGTACCCATCGATGTCTTGGCATGCAACTGAGGCACAAGCAGGGCTAGAGTGATGGAGGTTGCCAGTGACTTGGGCAAGAATGGCTCCACTGGAGTGTGTGGAGGGACCCTGGGGAGGCAGCACAGTGTAAACATCTATGTAGACAGCTCTCTAGAAGCTTCTCTACGGAGTGAGGAATGGGATAGAAGTTGGGCTATTAAGAGAAGGTAGTTTTAAAAATTGTTTTATGGGCTGTGGAAGTGGCTTAGTGGGTAAGAGTGCTTGCTGCACAAGCACGAGGACCTGAGTTCAAATCCCCAGCACCTATGTAAAAAGCTAGGCATGACTGCACATACTTGCAACCCAAGTACTGGCAGGAGGAGGGTTGCTGGGACTTGCTGGGACAAAGGGATAAGGGGAGAGTGATACAGAAAGATACTCAGTGTCCTCTTTCTTCCACGTGTGTGTATATGGGCACACATGCGCCTGTTCCCCTCCTCCCCCAACGTGCATAAATACATACACCACACATACAAAAAATAATTATTTTTTATTATTGTTTATTGAAAAGAGGGAGACCAAATGTGTTGACAGCCTGCTGGTAGGAGCCAGGTGGGAGGGAAATAATCAGAGAGGTTGATGGGCGGGGCAGTCAGGGGGCAGTGGAGGCATCTGGAAGTATGGACCATAAGAGCAGAGTCAGCCCCGATGTTTGAGATGGCAAATTAACCAGCTTAAGCTACAGGAGTCTGGGGCAGGGGAAGGGGCAAAGAAAGTGGTCTGAGGGTGAAGCAAGGTGGGGGGAGCTGGAAGAAACAGCACAAAATGATCAGAGAGCTACGAAGAAACACAGGAGAGGCAGAGAGGAATGAAGGAGGGTTAAGAGGTTAAACTGAAGTTCAGCAGACAGACCCTTTGGGAGCAGACATGGGCAGGGCCAGGGAGTGGCTGCAAAAAGAATGTGTGGTTTTCTCAGGGGACCCTGACCCAGGACAGTAGAACTCAGATCCTCCAAAGTCTAGTTCTTGAATTCTGTGCCTTGGGTCGGGACAGAAGGAAGGGTCCTCCACTGCAGAGGTACCGTACACTCTTTGAAGTAGGATTCTAGGCAGGGGAGGCCTGCTAATACGGGGCAGTTCAGACCTCTGCTCCCCCAGCAGGAGCAGAACCACTGTGCATGGGCAACCCAGAGGAGGCCAGGATTCTGACTTGGCCTCTGATCCCCACCCTTCACAGCCCAGCTCCAGGCTCTGGCTGCCTCGGTGGAGCCCAGGCCACCCTGACATTCACCTAATTGTCTTCTAGCTTTGATGAGTGACTCTGTAGAGGCGCCTCTGTGGATCAAATTAAATGTGAGCAAGGCAGGCAGTCGGGGTGATGAGAGGGAAATACCACATTTACATAGCCCAGGCAGGGTGTGGGAGACCCAGGCCCAGAGCTGCCTCGGAGACCTCAGGATCTAGGGAGACAGGGAAGAGATACTGAGATGGTGTGGGAGAGAAAGAAAGAGATGGGTGGTGGGGGAGGGATCCCTGTCCCTGTCAGAGGATGCCAACTAGCAGGCAAATCAATATATGTGGAGGGTCTTGTCATCCCCAGGCAGGTGACTTCCCCCTTTCTGAGCCCACACAGCTGGCTCCAGATGCAGAAGGGTGGAAATACAGTGGAGTTACGGCTGCAGGTAGCTGGCCTCACCCAATCCAGATCCACAGTTGGCTTGCTCCCCTCATTTCACTTAGGGACAGCAGCCTGACTGCTCCTTTCTGGGTACACAAGGGAGCTGGTCCAGGAAATATGAGAGAGAGAGAGAGAGAGAGAGAGAACGAGAGAGAGGGAGAGGGAGAGGGAGAGGGAGAGGTGTGTGTCTGTGTGTGTCTGTGTGTGTCTGTGTGTGAATGTGACTGTGGGATTACAGGCATCACCTGTAGGAGACCTATGTGGAAGTGTGTGGGTGATCAGTAGGCACTGGGCAGACATTAGCCAGCTAGGCCTACACTCCCTGTGAAAGTAGAGTCATGCCTAAAGGTGCTGAGGTAGTCGGGCACTCCTGCCTACAGACCCTAAATTAGGATCAGGACATGTATGGGGGTGGTGCTGGAGGGGGATGTTTGTGTCAAAAGGGTTAAGCAATAACTCTTATACCTAAAAGCATTGTCACCAGGTGGAAAGCATGCTCACAGCTGCAAAACCGTTGCGGAGGCTGCCACTGGTACTTTCCCACCCTACGGAGAGGAAGCTGAGGTGATGGGGAAAGTAGCGATGGTCTAATCGGTGTGAAAGGGCATATCCCAGACTCAAGCCCAAGCCTGTCCTACTCAAGCCCCTGGGGCTTCCTGCTACTTTGTCTCAGTGGGAGGGGCTTCCTGATGAAGGTTGGGTCTGTGGGCCTGGGCATTCAGTGCAGACCCTTGGGCACAGCTGGGCTTGATAAATGCTTGCTCACTCCTCCTTCGGCCTCCTCAAGCTGTTCCTTAGGAACATCCCACTCCCACCTCTTCATACTAAAAGCACCCAGAGTCAGTAGCTGCGCCATTACAACAATGCATTAGTGAGCACAGACCGTGCAGGAGCCACATCCTAGGCCTGGCGGACATTAGCCAAACCAGACAGACCTTTCCGTCCTTTCAAAGTGACACAGGAGTCATAGAACCTGCGCGCCTGCCCTCCTCAGGAGCTGCTGACGTTGATGTCTACAGAGGTGGACACTGAGGCTCCCGTGGGTAAGCGAGGCTCTGCACCCTTTCCTTGAGTCCTTTCTCCCTGCCACAGGGATGGAATGGACATCCAGAGAGGCAGAGGGGTCTGGAAGGAGAGTACCTGTGTGAGTGTGTGTAGCAGTGTGTGGGCTGGGGCCAGGGCCTCTGGACACCTGTCTCGCCTGATGAGCATTTTATCCCTACTGATGCCTCACAGCTCCAACCCCTGGGAAATTTTGAAATGAGAAAACCGAGGGTCAAAAATGGGAACCAATAGCAAGTAATGTCAAAGCTGATGCTAGGACCAGAGACTCAGTTGCCAGCCCTTTCTAGAAGCCCAGGGCTCACCAGGAAAAGGAAGACCCTTTCTTTTTTGCTGTTTCCCTGGGGTGCTGAGGGCTGTATTGGGCCACCTCACTTTGACTTCACCAACTCCAAACTGCGCCCCCTCCCCACGCTCCAAGGATGCCCAGCCCCAAAGCACTTGTGAGCTCCGAGAAGCCCTTCCCCCTCACCCACAGGTCCAGGACGGCTTTTACTGGGAAAATAATTAGAAATCTAATTCTTATTTCTCCCACTCCACTAATTGTCTGTGGACAATTTGATTGTAACAGTCGTCACTGAAGCAGAAAAACCACCTTATTTCTGCCAGATATCCTCCCTGCAATTAACACCAGCAACAGCCTGGCTCTCCTCTCACCTGCAGAGACCCGGGGCCTGGAGGCGCCCTCACCTCTAGGCCTCCAATTCTATAGTAAGGACATATCTGGGCTTGGCCAGGAGGAGAATAGGCAGAGGTGGAGAGAGAGAGAGAGAGAGAGAGAGAGAGAGAGAGAGAGAGAGAGAGAGAGAGAGAGAGAATATGAATATTTGAGCATTTGGGAAGGAGGGAGAGTTGGAGAAGGAGGCTGGGGAGACACAGAGGGGTCTCAGCCAAGCCCAGGGCAGAGCACAGAGAGGTGGGAGGACAAGAAAGCAAAGGGAAGAAAGTGCCTTGTGAGCACAGACCAAGGAGGGAGGAGCCAGGGCCCCAGCCCAAGCGTCCCTGTGCCAAGGCAGGGACACATTTCTGAGACAAAACTAGACAGTGTGTTTGGTAGCCAGCTGCTGTGGGCTCCCCAGAGAGTAATGGCCTCCTGTGGGAAGTGGCTGGCTAAGAAAAGAGGCAGTGTGGGGAAGGGGGAAAGCCTAAAAGGGGATGGGGGACAGGGAGGTGACAGAATCAGGGGCTGGGTAGGAATCTGGTTTCAAAGGTCCTAGGGTAGAAATAGTAGGAGCCCCAGGCACTGAGCCCAGACCTGGAGGACTTCACTCCCTGGCTACCACAGACGCAGGGGCCCTCCACTGTTACCCCAGTCTTCACATATCTTCAGAACCCCAACTCATGATTCCCCCCTCCTGACAGAACTCTGGCAGGACAAGGACTTGAGAGATTTGGCCCCCATGAACCTAGCCCTTCCTGTTGGGACGAGATGGTAAAGCATGCAGTGGTTCCCTCAGTGTGCCGGATCTTGGAGGGGTGGCAGTCAGACGGGAGACTTCCCACATACACACACTGCTACCAGGTACACTTTTCAGAGCGTGGGTGGTTTGAAGGATGTTCCACATTTGATCTGGGTCCCTAAGCAGGCTCCTCTGGCTTCACCCCAGTCTGGTAAGGCTTTGTGCTGGTTCTCTTGCACTGGGCTAGAAGCCTAGAAGGGGAAGTGGAGGCCATGGGGCACACAGCTAGCTACTGGACAGTGGACAGCGAAGTGTGGGAACCTAGGGTGGGGCAAGGGGAGCCTCCTCCTCCTCCTCCTCCTCCTCCTCCTCCTCGGCTGCCTCTTCTTCCCTCTGCTAGATCTCAGCCTTCCTTTCCCTCCCTGGCTTGTCAGGGGAGGACTGGGCTAGGGGCTCCTGTCAGTCTGGAGCTGGAGAGCTCCCAGGGCTTCATTAACATGCAAATGAGCAAGTTCTGACTGGCTGTGGCAGCGACGGGCAGCCTCCCCTCCCTTTCAACCCAGGAGTGTGTGAGAGTGTGAGTGTGTGTGTGTGTGTGTGTGTGTGTGTGTGTGTGTGTGTGTGTGTGTGTGTTCTGCAGCAGGGCTGGAAGAGAGGGGGGAAGCTCTCTGCCCTGCCTCTCTCTCTCTCTCACACACACACACACTCAGGCAACTTACCTGCAAGAACGTTCTCACATACAACATGCACAGACAGACATTGAACACCCAAACTGAAGCTTAGGGAGACCCACAGCCATGTACACTGAGCTTCACTCACAGAGCTTACTCCTCCACTGATTCAAACAGGCATAGTGAGCCACAACCAGCCCTCTGCCCTTCCAAACATGCCCTCACATCTCACACCCTCACACTCAATGTTGCTGAGGTACAACCTTACCGACATGTTGGTCTCTATGCACCCCACCTCAGTCTATCACAGATCACACACAGGCCTGTGAGGGGAGCAGCTCCAGCTTCACCACCACTGAGATGCCCTCCAGGCTTCTCCAGAACTGACCAAGAACAGCCCAGGCAACATGAGTTCCCCCATCTCCACTCCCCACTCTCAAGTACATGGACTGCCTAGTCCCCTGTGCTTGGTCCTCATCCTTTTTTTTTTTTAATTAAGCATTTATTGATTTAGTATGTGTGTGTATGTATTCGTGCATGTGCATGTGTGTGCGCATGCACATGTTTGCCATAGTACGTGTGTGTGGAGGTCAGAAGACAACTTAAGGGAGTCAGTTCTCTTCTTTGGCCTTATGCATTCCGCGGACGGAACTCAGGTCTCTGGGCTTGCTTGGCAGCAAGCCCCTTTACCTGCTGAATCATCTTGCCTGCCCAGCCCTGTTTGCTTTCCACCCAGACAGCTGACAGACTTCACCTCCACCGGAGGCTCCCCTGCCTTGGCCCTCTCTGTGGGGTTGGCCTCTCTTCTGGCAGAGTAATGTGTTCCACCCGCCTTAACGGCCCCCCCCCAAGCCTGGACATCCCTGGGGAGTGGCCCTTGGTCATGCTGCATTGCAATTGCCTGTTGATGTGTCTGCCTCCACCAGGATGGGAGCAAGGAGGACAGACGGCGTCAATCAGTCTTGTTTACAGCTCTGTCCCAGCACTCAGCTCTCTCCTGCAGAGGTCCATGCCATTTCCGCAACAGGATGGAGTGGGAGCCAGCTGCGTTAATAATGCGAATGGCTAATACTCACATGACATTTGTTATGTTACGGGCCACATACAAAACAATCTTGTGAGGTGGCTGCACTTATCAGTCCTGTTGTTAAGGGTGAGGAAACTGAGGCACAGAGCATGATCGTCCAGCCAACTGGAGCCTGGCTGTCTCTCTGGATATCTGTGTGTGCTCTTCCAGGACAGTGGGCAGAGCCTTTGGGGGTGGGGATAGCCCTGAGCAAGAAAGAAGAGCAGGAAGGATTCCCCAGGTCTGAGTAGAGAAGCAGGCTCCAGACCTTTAAGAGAAGGCTCTTTGCTCACTTAGCATCTCTCTGCATTGGAGTTCTGAGGCCTTGGGACATCAGAGCTGGGGGAATTAACCCTGGTCCTTCATGGTATAGAGGTCCCAAGTCATGCCTTCCATACTGAAGTGTATTAGGCACTCACACTTGAACTGTCTCACTTTGAGCTCGTGGTGACTCAGTGAGGTTGGCATTATAATTAGCTCCATTTTACAGGTCATAAAAGTGAGGCTCAGTATATCTCCATCTCTCCAAAGTTGGTATGGTAGGTATCTGTGGTTTTATTTTCAAGAACCATCTGTACATCCTATGCTAACCCTACCATTTGGCAACCTGACTGGTGAATGGCTGACTGTAGAAGATCATTGCCCACTTGTGACAGGGAACTGTAGGTGGGTAGATTAACCAAGATATCTCTGAGGCCCTGGCTGATCACAATACTCACTCAAGCCCCCACCTCCATATAGGTGAGCATTGTCTTGGAGCACGCCTGCCTCCGGAAACCACTGGAGTGTGTGGGTGGAGCTTGGCAGATGGCTCTCTCCATTGGTCTGTCCTCAATTATCTTTCTTGCTATCACCTGCCTTTGAGGTCTTTTCTCTAGTCTGAGGCTGGGGTGTTTGAAATAGTTGATTTTTTTCAATGCAAGTTGCATAAAGTTTTTAAAATGTGTGTGTGTGTGTGTGTGTGTGTGTGTGTGTGTGTGTGTGTTTGCCTGCATGTCTCATGTGAAGTCCAGAGGTTGCCTTCTGATATCTTCCTCTAGTGCTCTCTGTTATTTTTTCTAAGGGTCTCTCATTGGACCTGGAGCTCACGGATTGGCTAGACTGGCTGCCAGCATGTCTCAGAGACTCTTCTGTCTCTGCCTCCCCAGTGCTAGGATTACGAGGTGCGTGCCACGTGCCTGGCTTTTTCTGCTGGAGGTCCAAAGTCAGATCCTCCTGTTTGCACAGCAAGCCATTTACTGCTTCAGCCATCTCTCCAGCCCTCATAAACAAACCTTAACTTAGAGACGTCCTTCTTAACATAGAAGGCCAAGAGCATATACAAATGCCTTTGTTTCTCTTGTCTAATACAGGAGTGACCTCAGTGTCCCTGCCTATTGGGGAGCAGACTAGGAATGGTAGGTACCTCTTGAGTTGTATGGCATAGCCAACCCAAGGCTTGGGAAACTTCCTGGGCAGAAAGTAACAATTGATGAGAATGACCTATTAGTTAATAACTCAAAATGTCATCAAGCAATGTGTTAGCTGTTGAACTAGTGCTTGAACTCAGGGATCCTGACACCCCAGAACTTCTTGCCTTCCTGAATCACTCAGATTGCTTAGTATTGACCATTTGCTTTTAGAGGGGGGAAAAAAGTGCTCAGGGCTTATGCAAAGTGGTTTGCTTCCTCCCACCCTGTCCCCACCCTTTCCAGACCCAGTGAGGGTCACAGAAGAGACTTGACTGTAACTCACCCTCCTGGGGTCAAGACCACTGTTAACCTGTCCCATTTGATTATTTTTCATGCCAGGAAGGGGTCCCAGGTCCCTGGAGAGGAAGGAAAGGTCCAGGACTGCCCTATAACAGTGGGTACCTCTGCGTAGGCTGAGACTGACCTCAGGTAAAACTGGGTTCTCACGTTCTGGCTCTTGCTCTCCATCTTGGCAACTGCCACCTGCATCCGGCATAGACAGGAGCAAGACATTTGGTGGTACCCAGGGCCAGGACTTGCAGCAGCAAGCCCAGTAGCCTTGCCCAGCCCTGGAAGAAAAGGGTTAACAGGCTGGGGAGGTGGGAGCAGCCGTCATTTGGCTAAGGAGCCTTGTTAATTGATTCCCTCATTCCCATTTGTTCCTGCTAAAGAGAGACAGATGAGAGGGAGCCCGCCAGGCCCCGCTTGGCACCCGGCAGCTTGGCTGGGCACAGCTGTGCTCCTGGCTCTGGTGTCTGTGGGGGAGGGGCGGTGGCAGTAGAGGTGAGGAGGTGGAGCAGTCCCCTGGCAAGCCAGTGCTCTCCACTCACCCTCAGCCAGGCAGAGATGTCATGAGAGCACTTCTGAGAGGCAGATCTTTTATTCAGCCTTGTGGCACTTCTTTGATCTCTTGGCCCTGCCTGTCACCACCAGGGCCGGGAGCTCAGTGAGACACCAGAGGGGAGCTCCTTCACTGCCTCGATGGGACCCTGCCAGCCTGAGGCCCAGACAGAGTTTCTGCTTAGAAAAGGGTCAGCTCTGGTCTGGCCAGCAGGGTCGAGGGCCTCTGTGTGGCAGGCTGGACTCCTCAGCACAAAGCTGTGTCTCTGCCAGGGCCACAGGCTCTGCTCAATCCCCTGTTACTCTCCTGCCTCCAATTCAAGATTTGTTGCTGTTGCTGCTGTTTGTTTCCCATGTGATGTATGTATGCGTGCACATGGGTGTGTGCGTGCACACCCAGGAATGTGGAAAACACTGGTGGATGTCAAGTGTCTCTCAGTTACTCTCTGCTTTTTT